>OX418225.1:10767542-11233147 GCA_948455865.1 Conomelus anceps
TGAAAAATACTAGCAAATAATATGTACTGTAGGCTCTACTGCTGACAAGGAACCCCTTTCCTCCAAATACAATAAATAAATAAATAATATTTCTCGATAATTTTCAACTATTTTGTAGGATTAATTTTGAAAGAAAATATTGGTAATTTTCAACTCTTTTTTGTTGTTGCTAATGATGCCAACATGAGTCCGAGACTTGTGCGTGGGTAATGAGGTGAATGATTACACATAAATGCCTGACGGTGGAGCGGGATTCGAACCCACGACCACTTAAACGACAGCAAGCTGAAGTTGCGACGCCCCAACCAACTGCGCTAACCGGCCCGCCAACACTCTACTGTGATAAATCAACTAGTATAGTAAATAACGTTCTTCGTTCTGCTAGTAGAGTTCTACCTTACATGGATCTTACTACCTAAGGATAACCTTATTTCGTACTGTAGAAACAAGGTTCTAGTAGAGGCAAATTGAAGGTTCAAATGAAAGAACCGTTGATAGAAACATATACCACACCAAAAATTACAGAAATAAAAATGAAAATGCATTATTCAAGTTCAAAACATTAGCTATTCTCTGTTAATCGGAATATTATTAATGGGGATCACTATATTTGAAATAAAAATCTTGCAGATGGTTTCAATTTAATTTTGTTATAAGACTAATTGTTTGTTGAAATGAGGTTGGTTCTACTTGGTTTTTAAAAAATTCATTTATAGATCAATCACCACATAACCCAACGTTAAATTACAAGTGGCAAAACGAAATAGAGAAAAAATAAAATTTGAAAGTTTCTATTATTGAACATTTGAAAGTATTTGAAAATCTAGTAATGAGTATTCTAAAAATTATTTCAGAGTATCAGAAAATCTGCGACGAATTAAATGATCCATCTTCACTTATAAACATAATTTCAAACCAATTACACAAAAAATAAAATAGAGATTTCCAAAAAGAAAATGCTCCATCTTTAAAATATGTAACAATATATTAAAAAGATAACATACGTTACACGATAATAACATACATCTAAACGTGACTAATTATAACTACATTCATAATATAAATATGAATTATTATCACGATTTGAAACATTGATCGAATAAAATAACAGATAAAACCAACTTTTATTTACTTGAATCTCCTTGCTTATATATATTGAAATGTTTGCAAAAATACAGGGAACAGTCGAATTTGAATAATCTATAATACAATGCTCACTTTTAGTCCTTCATTACAGTCATTATTAATCTTTTGTACATATTTACAAAACGTGTAATTACAATTTCCAATTCCAAACACCAATATTGTAACAGTAGCCTACTGGTTATTCTATCACCATGAACTAATGCTAGTGGGTTGGTTATTCCAATAAATATAATGATATTATCCAAGCTAGGAGTCGTCAAAGCAAGAAAAGCTACAAAAATTGCTTCCAGGTAAAAGATTTTTCTAAGCACAATAATAGTACCAAAAAAAATAGCAAAAAGTTTGGAAATAACTATAAGCAGGTAAGGATAAACTATCATAAATCCCCCTATTCCCCACTATCCCGTGTGGATCAGGTAAGGAATGATGAAATTCGAAGGAGAATGAAAGTGAAAACTGATATAATTGCATACATAGAAGAGAAGAGAGTTTGGTATGAGTATGAGTTTGGTATGGAGAGTTTATTCGCAAAAAATTTCGAAACGCTCAAAGATGAGGTAGAAAATTATTTTATAGCAACCGAAACGAATAAAAAATCGAACCTAATTCAAGTTGCTCGGCTTAAGAATCTAATGGGGAAAGAAGCTTTATCGCTATATAAAGCTTTAAAGGGAAATGATGAACCTGAAAGTGTTCAATCCATAATGACATTAGAAAATTACTGTCTGTCACAAATCGTTTCACCACTAAGAGAGTTGTTGAAAAAGGACTGTCCATGGTGTTGGACAGAGGTTCATGTAAATGCAGTAAACTCTATTAAAAAAATTCTTGCCAGTGACAAGGTTATTGCTCCCTTTGATCATAAGGTTCCAGTTCTGATTCAGTGTGATGCATCACAAGACGCCTTAGGATGCTGTTTATTACAAAATAACAAACCAATTTATTTTTCCTCGCGGTCAATGAATTCTTCTGAGTGTGAGTATGCTCAAATAGAGAAGGAACTTCTAGCTATCGTATTTGCTTGTAACAAATTCCATAATTATATTTATGGTCATGATGAAATAACTATACATACTGATCACATGCCGTTAGTATCAGTCATGAATAAGCCAATAAATATGATAAAAAACAACAGGATACGTCGATTGAGATTGAAATTGATGCCTTACAGGTTTAGCCTTCAGTACCTACCAGGAAAAAACATGTATATTGCCGATTTTTTGTCAAGGTGCGGTGTTAGAACTGAAGAAAAAAATGATTTGAGCATGGTGGATATGATCCATTGTGTAAGTGAAAATGGACAAGTTAGTTTCTCTGAGAGTCGCTTGAATGAATTTATAAAAGAAACACAAGATGATGATGTTTTAAAGAAGGTAATATATTATTAAAACAATGGCTGGCCGTCGACTATCAATGGTGAAGGTGAAATAAAACATTTCTTTAAAATAAAAAATGAAATTGAATTGAATGAAGGCCTGTTGTATTACAACTCAAGGATCATTATACCAAAGAAATTAAGAACTTTTATTATGAAAAGGCTTCATGAAACACATTTGGGTGAAACAAAAATGAACAGTATTGTGTCAAATTTCTACTATTGGCCAGGAATAAGAGCAAACATAAAGAATCTCGCAGAATCTTGTCCAGTTTGCCAAAAATACAGAAGGTCCAATGTTAAAGGTCCTATGCTCTCTCATGACATTCCCAAATCTCCATTTGTTAAAATTGGAGTAGATATAGCTGAAATAAAGGGAACAGCATACCTTATAGTTGTTGACTATTATTCAAGATGGCTTGAAATAGTGAAAATGAACAGTAAGACTAGTTTTGCTGTTAAAGCTGTGCTAGTTCAGTTGTTCGGAAGATTTGGTATACCTCAGATTCTGATTGCCGACAATAATCCATTCGGCTCTCAAGAAATGAGGCAATTTGCGAAAGAGTGGGACTTCAAAATTCAAACAACAAGTCCCCATTACCCTCAGGCCAATGGGTTAGCTGAAAAGGGGGTAGACATAGCAAAGACCATAATAAAAAAGTGTACAGAATCAGGAAAAGACCTGAACTCAAGTCTTCTTAATTATCGAAACAGTTGTGTTGCAGGTCTTAACTATTCGCCTGCTCAGCTGATGTTTGGAAGATTCTTAAGAACAAAATTACCGTATCCTCAAGATCGACTTAAACTCCATTCAGTACCACAAGAAGTTATACCAGTACAAATAAAAAATAACCAGATCAAACAAAAAAAAAAAAAAAAAAAAAACAATATGACAGACAGTCCCGAAAAAGAGTAATTACCTTTGAAGAAGATCAACAAGTTTATATTCAAGATGATAAAACAAAATATTGGGAGCCTGGTACAGTTCTTGATACTGTTGATGCCCCACGTTCATATTTAGTTAAAACACATAGCGGAAGAGTATTGAGAAGAAACGAACGTTTCCTACGGAAAAGAAAGTAAGCGTTTTTTCAGCATTACAAATTATTTGACAAAAGAGGGAGATGTTTGGATGTCATGATCACATGGTCACAAACACATGACATTTTTAATATTCACGTTGCCATGCTACTTGTTATTCAGTTTTTAGTTTGGATTCTGTACCTTGAATAAATGGCCACCTATAATTCAGTGATTGTATATTTATTTGAAAGTGAGTATTTAAACATATATAAGTTGGGTAAACCCAGCTTTTAATCAGTCTCGTCTTCACTATTCCTATCGATATGAAGTTTGTTTATTTTGAAATAAACAGAAATCAGTTTAGATACTGAAATCACATCTAAATTCTCTTCATCTCAACTTATATATATCATATTATGTAAATCAAGAACTATAATAGCCTTTCTAATTTATAAAAAATGACCGGGTTCAAAGCTTGTTCTTAGATGTTTATAGATTACTTTACTAATAAAAAATATTATTTTACTAGTTTGTTTCACTGTGTTTTAGGTTTACAGTACGAGGGTCAATATCAATATGTTATGTGGGTACTTGTAGTTTGAAAATTGATTGAAAATATTAAATAAGTTTTTATTTCGGATATGGACGATGTAAATAATAAAAACTGTATAAATGAGTCTTATTACTATCAAAAGAAATCAAGGAATCATAATGATAAATTTTGATAGTGGATTCAATCATAAAAATTCATATTTTCAATAGAAAAGTGCAGCTGAAATATTTGAGTCAGGAGATGTGAAGAAAGGAATGTCATGGTTCTGCAAGCAATCAAGAAATTATTGTTAGAAGTGCAAAATACGAAAATTGCGGTGCAAAAGACAAAAGGCTACTGGGTGAGACAATAATAATTATTATCATGATCATTATTCTCATCTTGCTCTTCTAATTCTTGCTGACCGCTTGTTTGTTGATGGTGAGATGGAGCCGCGGGTATAGGTGCTGAACCTCTGCTCAAGTTTTGAGTCAGGTCTTTCATCAGCTCTTCTTTCTCAGTTCGTCTAGCAAAACAGTAATCCGATATTTTATTCTGGAATCCCAACAGGTTCTGAAAATTAAAAACAAAAATTAACAAATGATTGTTATTTATACATAGTATTGCCCTGTAAGAAAGCGATACCTTGAAAATAACAATTAACTCTTGGATTGAAAGTTACTAACTGAATTTGAATTTATTTCATCGACATTTAAAATCTACAAAATACATAACACTTTTCCAGGATAGACAGTGAATTACAAAATACATAATGAAAAGATATGTTATAATAAAAAATATAACTATTATATAACAAATCAATCATTTTATAAATCAATTTGAAACTTTCCATTATTGAAATAATATGAGCCCACATAGACCTATTTGGTCTGTATTATAATATTGTCTCAATTTTATATTTGATTGTATATCTATAAAGGTTTGATATTATTTATATATCTATTATACACATATGTTTTCTACGTAACTGCCTGGCTCTGACTACACAGTACGCGTGTATACTGTAGTTTTCATATAACTTGGCAGCAGTATGTTGGGTTCAGATGTAGCATGTCCCATTTGCTAAACGCTGCCAAGTTATATGAATACTACAGTACCTTTGCGTTACCGCCAGCGTACCCTAAATACAATATACCATATAGTTCAGACTAAATTGACTGTGAAGAGGTAAAGAGTTTACTTCAACTTGCTGTCGTTTAAGTGGTCGTGGGTTCGAATCCCGCTCCACCGTCAGGCATTTATGTGTAATCATTCACCTCATTACCCACGCACAAGTCTCGGACTCATGTGGGCATCATCAGCAATAAAAAAAAAAAAAAAAAAAGAAATAGATCTCAGTCACTATAGTCCACACTTAATTTGGTCACCGAATGGCGAATTTATAGCATGTCAGAATTATCCAGTCAGAAGCCAGGCGTTCTATAGTTACTGTAGTCAAGTAAGACAAAGTAATTTGAGATTTCCAATATCATTATTGACTAATACCATAAATTTATGATAGATTTGTGAATTGAATTTGAAGAGTTCAGATTTTTCGAAGTAATAGCCGAGTTCCGTAGCAGGTATCTGTTCAATAAGAGATAAGCTACGAAACTCCTAGGCGCTCTTTGTGAGGGTGACCGATTGGATTGGCCAGCAAAAAAATACACTGTTCTCTGCTGTAAAATCACTTCCCGATGGTTCGGAACCCAACTAAAACTGTAGGTCCAACTCATCAATCACCATCATCCAATTCGTTAGCCACGCACAGTTCTCAGACCTATGTGGGCTTCATCCTCCGAAAAAAATTTTTTTGTGGATTAATATCAGGATTATCAGCTTTATAAAGTCACGGGTGCTTGAATGGTAGACTGGTAGCTATGAAATTACGTTATATGGTTCATTATCACTTACCCGAAGGTTCGGAATCCACCTAAAACCGAAGGTTCATTATTTATAGCATCATTGTAACACCTCATCACCCACGCACAAGTCTCAGACTCATGTGGGCACCATCAGCAAGAAAAAAGTTGAGAAAATTCCACTGACCTGTGTGAGACAATTGTAGAACTTGGTGCCTTCTTCAAGATTGTTTGTCAGTTCGATGTAAGCGTCATGAGCAGCTGCTAATTCTTTCAAAACCTTCTCCCTTTTCTGTTCAGCACCACCTCCACTCTTCTCATTGCAGAATGTTGTATTCTGAGACTGGAAGCAGCAAAATTCAATCAAATTAATAAAATATCTCAATTTTCTTTCATTTCCGTTATAGAACTATTACTGTATTCATTAGTCATATAATTTTAATTCATTAAAGTCACCATTCCATTTTGAGTAGAACTCTTTGCCACTGGATACCATCCTTTTACATTCCTTACTATTATTTTATAAAAGAGTGCACATGCACCTGTTTCTTCCTCCTGCTCATTAAATTCTCTCTAGTCATTATCCAATTCTGAATTGGCAACAGTTCAAGACAAATTTAATAATAAAATTAAAGAATGAGTGGAAAAAGAGGAATTGTTCATCCTTTAATAGTATTTTCTTTTGGATTGATGGATAAATGGTACTGTAGTTTTCATATAACTTAGTAGCAGTTGGGTTCAGATGTAGCAAGTCCTCCCATCTTCTACATGCTGCCAAGTTATATGAATACTACAGTACAATTGATGCTTTTGGTATAGGAACCTAAGTAATATCAGAATCTATTTCATTTCTAGAGTATTCCTCTCCTGTCAGATGTATGTCCGAATACGTGTAGTTGGATACAAAGGCTCAGTTCTACTCCAAGTTGGATATCCAACCTTAATTTCATTTTTTCTTAAAACTAATCGTAAAGCAATTATATTTGCAAGCGAAATTGTAAATTTTATTCAACGTTTATTTTGTACTATGTTAATGTTCTGTACCACTAAAGGTACAGTGAAAATTGTATAAATGTAATAAATTCATAACACCATTGTAAACAACATTTATCTCATTATCCACGCATAAGTCTCAAACTAATGTGGGCTTCAGCAGCAAGAAAATATTATATACTAAAGACATAAAATCAACTTCTATTAAAAGCATTCAAAATAATTTTCCGATTATTTGGTATTGAAAATAATTTTATAATAAATGAGAGTATGTAGTACACACATGATAATAAGGCTTGATTTGTAATAGTATGAATGAAACAGTGTGATGTCTAGTTAGTTGTAGTGTAATCAAATTATTTTGATTAAAGAGCTAAGGGTGTAAATTTTGTCAAACTAATCAAAATTATGGAATTGGGAGACTAGTCTAATGGCATTGAAGCTACAGTTTACATATGAGATGACATTAAATTAATTCTTTGGTATTTTCTCTAAACTGATTTACCTGATTTCCTAAGCACAAACTATGCGCGTATGAAGGAATTATTCGTTGACACGAGTAGGGAATATTAAATCAGTAATATTAACTTTTCATGTGAAATTTAACGACTTGCAGTCAAATATTTGTTAAGAATAAGTATAATAACTCACTTAATGCCAGATTAAGTGAGTTATTATACTTATTCTTGACAAATATTTGACTGCAAGTCGTTAAATTTCACATGAAAAGTTAATATTAACAACGCAGTTCGTCATGGAACAAGAAATCCAGGAATTAAATCAGTATTCATTACAGTATTATTAATAGTGTGATTAGTACTAGTAATATAATAGTGTTTAATAATATTCTTAATTTGAAATTCTTTCTTTGAGACATAAATAAATATAACTTTCTTATGTGTAAACAGAGTTCTCCGAGTTATTTCCCCAACTATTTCTTGGTTATTTTTTCTAGTGATAATTATGTATTTTTCTAAAAAGCATCTTATCAACCCAATTATTTAAAATTAAAAATTATACAGATATGAATATAATAGAATGTTACCTGTATTTCATTGAGTAGACTCTCTTGTCTCATAATGCTATCCTTGACCTGCCTCTGCAATGGTCCGAACACTTTCCCCAGTGTTTCGACAGACAGCACTTGCTCATTGATTGACCCGTCTTGACTCAGAGCCGACAAAAATTTATCTTTCATGTCAGTTGTCGCCGATTTCAATTCACATTCAATGGTATCACGTTCTGCCTTCAAAGTTTCTACCTATGAACATGATACATCAAACATTTATAATTAATTGGTAGATATGTGTTTTTTAATGTGATAATTTGACTCAACACAAGGTGTTATTGTAAATTAGTAAATTGGCCAACAAAAAAAAGTGATAAAAAAAGGAAAAAAGTTTATTTCCTCTTTCAATTGGGATATATTGAACGAAATGGTACTTTTCAAGATAAAAATATTGTTTATAAAAAAAACATGTTTGTTAGTCCCATTAGATCCTACTGAATATTTCCATGCATTACTTCTATTTACACAAATTTCTGGATTTTTAATAAATTGTCTCAATATATAGGCTACAAATAGGAAATATTTCACTGATCAAATTTTGAATAACATTCAATTTACATAAATAAAACAAAAGCATTTAGAATAAATGTAGTTTGAGAAGTGATAGCCAAGTGCCATAGCAGGTATCTGTTCAATCAGAGATAAGCTACGAAACTCCTGGGCCATCTTTGTAACGGTGAACAATTGAATTGGCCAGAAAAATACTCTGTTCTTGTCTGTAAAATCACTTCCAGGTGGTTCGGAACCCACCTAAAACTGTAGGTCCAACTCATCAATCACCATCATCCAATTCATTATCCACGCACATGTGGGCTTCATCCTCCGAAAAAAGATGAATTTAAATTGTAGCTTCAATTTATTGTTCGATTTATGTACTTTATGTTTGAATTTTAATTTTAGAAACAGAACTATCACTTGTCAAATGGGAGACATGCCAGATTATGATGTGCTGTGAAGATTTTTTAATGGATGAATAATATTTTAGTGTATTTAGTTTGTTAATTTTTTTTAACTTCTACTTCCCAAACCAAACAGGTTAGTAACCTTTTGATCTATTAGAATATTTTTGTTGTTAAGTGTACTGTCGCAAAGTGGGAATGGATTTTAAATTAGAACAATGTGTTTTTATCAACTTTTTAGGTGAATTTAACGGCTTGCAGTCAATTTTTAATTAAATTCGATGAACTCAAAAACGTTCGACCTAGAGAGTGAGTAAAATATTTATTCTTAATTAAAAATAAAGTCGTTAAATTCGTCTAAAAAGTTAATATTAACAACGCAGTTCGTCATGGAACAAGAAATCCAGGAAAATAAGATTGTTCATTAGTTATGATTGTTCATTGAGTAATTCGTCATGGCGAACATCACAGATTCAATTTGATTGAAATATCGGTTAGGTTTCAAATAAAAGTCAGTTCTTGATCTAACTGGAGCTGTAGTGCGTAATACAAAGAATCTATTTTCTCCATAAAAACACACAGTTTTGGCAATTCTATTTTGGCAAAATTCCTCAATTGTTGGAAAGCATTCAGCTATTCAACAATAACAGTGATGGTGATATATCCGAAATAAATATAGTGCAAAATATACATAGAGCATTTGAAAGTTGATGTTGTTTCATGAAAATCATTCTTCATCCAAGAATGTGTTTGTCACGATAAATCGACTTAGGCCCGTACATATGAGCCTATCTTGACTCAAGGGTTTTCTTGGAAAGCATTAAAGTAGAGGAGAAAGCATTTTAAATTCTCCTCTGACATAAGGAAGCCTCAAGGTCAGTTCATCAATACATTTCTGAACAGCAAAAAAAAATTCCTATGGAAGATATCGTGGAGGTGCTTAAACAAACGACAGACCGTCCAACTAATCAAACTAATGGAAATCTACCCGTGCCTAGTTTATATATAGCCTATTTGAAACAGTAAATTTAATAAAAAGGATCCAATGTTTTTTCGAATAGGTTTTTTAGTGAATCTAAATTTTTAGTGTGGACTAACCTAAAAGTTTTGGATGAAATAGCTTAATCAAAATTTGTGAAGAGAGCAGTTTTGGACTCTGGTCTGTTGCATCTTTGCATTTATTGTTAATTTGTCTATATAAATAAATAAAGAAAAATGAATTAATGTTTGATAGGGGTTCTTGGTATTGTGGCCAAGTTAGGCATTGGTTTTGAGGTGGATTTCTTTTGAAAGCTACATTTATTGACTGAAATAGAATGGTTAATTTCATTGCATTTCCATCTACCAAGTATCTGTAGAATCTTTATAATTATTAAAAAAGGATATGTCAATTGTTAACAGAATTGATTAGACTTTGACCGTACAGAAATTTCAATTAAAAATGAGCATACCTCTTCCATAAGATGGCGTAAAGAGCTAGCAGCGACTGATTCATGAGCGGACGAGCCTCCATTCATCGCTTTTGGAATAGAAGCCTGCATAACTGTGGGACCTTCACTCAGCAGTTCAATACCAAGTTTGTGCGTGTCAAACTTATCCCTCACTACCTGCAACATTTAAAACAAAATATTGAGTTTTATGATAAGGAACATAATGAGAAAAAAATAAGGAACACGGCGAGAAAAAAGGAGGAATTATTTCTCATATAAAATGAGGAAATATAAAATGAGTCATATAAATGACTCCTGCTTCAAGATGCCTTTTTTATTCGAAGTACACATTTATTTATATGTTGATATCTTGTATGATAAGAAAGTGGAGGAGCGTAAAGTATACTGCCCATGTTAAAAAAGTTAAAAACTTGTTAAAAAAGTGTAACTAGCATGGGAGCACAGTCCACTATGGCATTAGCCAGACAAGATTACGTCGGTATAGCTGATGTAAGTAATACCAACGCCATCTTGTTTGGCTAATCTTCAGCTAATATCCATGGTTAAATGTGGCAGGCCGCTTAGCGCAGTTGGTAGGGGCGCAGCAACTTCAGCTTGCTGTCGTTTCAGCGGTCGTGGATTCGATTCCCGCTCCTCCGTCTGGCATCTATGTGTAATCATTCACCTAATTACCCACGAACAAGTCTCAGACTCATGTGGGCATCATCAGCAATAAAAAAATCATATTTTTGTACGTGTTATTTCTTTACAGCGCAATGTAGATTTCACTCGATGCTTTACTTAGTCGATCTATTGGACCCAAACATTTTGCTGCGGTGTAAAATGCATTTAAAGCCTAAAACATTTTTAAATCAGATTCTATAATCACTAGTATAATAAATTTTCATTGTTTTCTATTAATTATTACATTTTGAATTACACTAACCTTATCAGCTGAAATGGCATTATTTATAAGTTCTCTGTACTTTGATGCATTTACACGGAAAGTTTCAGTCAATTTATCTGACGGTGTTCTGGTCCATTTCTCTTTGAATTGTTCTCTTAGTTGGTCGTCAGATTGTTTTTCATCTACCAGCATCCTGTCAGCCTGGAAAATAGATTATTATTGTTATTGTTATTAGACGTAAAACTCCCAAAGTGGAAGACGCTGAGTAAAGATGATTCATTTTTTCGACTTGTTCTTCTTGTTTGCCCACCAGCTTTTCATTTTTTGTGCGAATTCAGCTTTTCTCTCTTCACTCCATTGTTATTATAAACATTTTTCTTCTTTATCGTATGGCAGCAAAGTCAGGTCAGGAGAGCTGTTGGGCTTGTCTGACCGCCATAATAGCCAGCTCATTGAGCGTTTAATTACGCAAGGTGAGCCCAGGGGGCTAGCTTTACCTTCTAATGGCTTTGATTATGATTGGGCCACATTGAAAATTTATACTCAAGATTCTTACATTATTGTTGTTTATAATGCAAACTTGAAGCACCAAAATTACTAAAAAATTATAAAAAAGAACGTTAATAAAAACAATGGGGAATCCAAAATGTAAGTGAAGCAATGTATATTTTTCTATTTGTACCAATTTTTTCTCGTTCGCTCCTTCGGTAATGAGAGTGCAATTATGGCGAAATTGCTCATTAATGAGGAGGGCACGTGTACAAATACAACGCAAGTTATACTGAAATGTAAATGGCACTCATTGATACTTGTTTTTACTAGTATTAAAAATGTTCAGCATATCTTTTTTTCGGAGGATGAAGCCCACATAGGTCTGATACCTGTGCGTGGGTTATGAATTGGATGATGGTGATTGATGAGTTGGACCTACAGTTTTAGGTGGATTCCGAACCACCGGGAAGTGATTTTACAGCAAAGAACAGAGTCTTTTTTTGCTGGCCAATGCAATCGGTCACCCTTACAAAGAGCGCCCACGAGTTTCGTAGCTTATCTCTGATTGAACAGATACCTGCTTAGCATTTGGCTATCACTTCTCTTTTATCTAAGATAATAGAAGATACAACATCGCTATTTATCACAATCTTTCCAACTTTCATGACATTCTAAAGTAATATTCTTCTTTTTCACAATTTTGAAACGCATTCATATACATAATTTTCAAATCACAAAGTAGAAATGAGCTTATTCCAGTTATGAATTTTTGTATTTGTAATTTACATTACTGCATTACTTTAAGTATTTCTGGAAAAGTTTTCTACAAATTTATTAGACAGATAGAGCAAGAGGAAACTCAGGTTACTTTGCCCAGTGGAGCGTCCAATACTCGATGATAATCACCACCGCAGAATGAAACACATGCTGCAGAATGGCGTATGACATTAGAACAGTGTGAATACCACCATTCCACAGCATGTGTTTGATTTTGCAATGGTGATTATTCTCGAATATAGGATGCTCTAAATGTGCATCAGCCTTGGAGTGACTTTTTCAACATATTTTAGTAACTTACTGTACTTTAATTGGAGAAGAGACTTTCAGATAGTTCAACTCTCTGTTTGTCATGCTGTGGAAAGTAATTAGTGAAAGAAAAATTGTAACTTTTATCAAAATTTTGAATTGTACTTTGTAATTTTATTGTTCTGTACCACTGCAGGTCTCATCAGACCCAGTTATTAACGAAATAACACAGGACGAACGCTATATGTCTTTAATTTATAAACTCGTTACGCATCACACAACATCGCAAAAATACACGACACATCTGGTAATCTACTCGCAAACGCTTTCTAGCCAAGGCCTTCTCAATTTATAGTCTCTAACACAGTGGAAATCCTAAAAATGTAATAGTGGACCAGTAGTTTTTTAGTGGACTATGAACCACCTAGTTAGTGATAACTAACAGCTTTCAAATGAAAGAAATGTAACTGGTTATAGTAAACTAATTTGACGTTAATTACCTCATCTAATATTTCTTTGTTCCTCTGTAGCAGCTCCGGCAATTCCTTGATCATGGTTTCAAGTTTTCTAATTCCACCTAAAGAGCAGATATGTTCAGCCTTTTCTGCTAATGAGGGTGGAACAGTTTCTCCATGTGTATCTTCAAGAGCAGCAGGCAAATTGAGCGATGCCAAAACACTGAAAGTTCAAGAGTTTATAGTTAAGGAACTTCGTTTTACGATTAATTATTAGTTTAGCACTTTGAACATAGGAAAGTTGTGCATGGAATAATCAAGGCATTTACGGAAACATAAAAACACCGACACCGTTAACTTGGAGTGCTTGTACAATGGAGCATACAAAACTTGAAGATAATCACCACCGCGCAATCACTGTTGTGGAATGATGGCATTCTTTGAATTGATTGTATGCTCCTCCAATCTGTCATTCACCATTCATTCCACAATACATGTTTGCGATGGTGGTTATTCTAGTTTTGAATTCTTCTTTGTCCAAGCATCCTAAACTGTTAACACAGTTGGCATATTGTTACAATATAGCATCGTGTAGTCGTGATCGATTACCCAAGTGAAACTAATTATGAATAATAAGACGAAATTGTCACAACCACATTTATTAAAACTTCGAGAAAGTAGTTTCGGTTGTTACACCATTATCAATCTCAATCAAACTCTTTGAGTCTCTTTAAGACTCTCGTCTTATTATTCATTATGGATACCTTCCACAATATCACCTTCGCCATTACTAAGAAAGTGAAACAAATTAATACAAATTAAGTGAAATAAATGAAACAAATTAATACAAAGTGAAACAAATTAATTAACCCAAGTGAAACAAATTAATACAACACAGTGTTACATGTTAACATAATTTGATTGTTTAGTACCCCCTACGTAAGGATTTTAGAAAATCCCTTGTAACCTACAATTTGTTATATTTTTTATTCTTATTTGCTTTGGATTGCTACTTTTCTTGATTGCAAGAGTTGAGTATGTACAATTATTTTGTAGTTTAAAAAAATAAAACAATAGACTATTATAATTTTGGTATAAAAGTTTCGTAAACTCGTGTTTACCTACAAATAATAATTGTGTTAACTAGAAGACGCGATTCACGTCTTAAACATTTTATAATGAACATCATTCTACTAATGAATCATTGTTCTACCGGTTTTAGTCCATGATGGGGAATTAAAGTAATGTGCGAGAAATAAGAGGAATGTGTAAACAATCACATCAAATCAAGTTTCAGTGAAAATCATAAGTAGGAATATTGAAATGCTTATCTTCCTTTATTTCAATCATAGGATTGAAATGATTGATTAATATGAAAGTAAGATAGGGTTTCTTTTCCATTATGAACCTGGTATTAAAGAAAATACTTTCTACAGTTCTTGTACCACATTCAACACAATTCATGAATTTTTCAAGAGAAATATATAAAACAAAAACGAGAAAAAATTAACTACCTATTTGAATTAATTGATTATCTTCAAATGAGGAGATCACTCAGGAGTACTAATATCAAATTAATTCAAAAAGTACTCTTTTAGGAATAAGAAAATATTTAAACCTAAAAAAAATTAGGAATAGAAATCTAAAAAAATTGAGGAAATGAAAGTCGTGGTTTTCTCACGTTTATATTACTTACCTATTGAGCAGTTGCGTTGATTCTCTCAATTTGTTGATTTCAACAGTAACTAAATCGTTCTTTCTAACTTCGTATGCCGATAACGACTGATGCACAGCCAGTGGCACAAGATTCTCAAACAGATCTGCAGGAAAAGTATTCATAAAATAAAACTTTGCTCATCGTATAAAGTTGAAGTAGTCAAACTGCACGAGGGTCACATTCATAATTTTATTGTTTCTAATTCTCCATGAAAATCGAACTCAAATACAAAATAGTAAATTGAAAGAGATCTTAAACTTGTTCCATGAGGATGATTTACTAAGGAATATATATCAGCAAAAAATTAATAAGAAATATAAAATTAAAATCAATATACATCACAAGAGATAAATTTAATTTAATTTTCATTATAAAGTAAGATGGGACAATATCCTAGTAATTACAAAGTAATCCCTGTCTAGTAATTCCTGTTTTTTAGTTTATTATTATTATTTTTCAATTTGTAACTCTCTACTTATTTTTTCTATGTAGTCTGATCCAGCATATTTCATTTTCATCTCTTCTCTGTTGATATCTACTGTATGCTCTTATTGTATTATTATTACTATATTTTTATGTGCATTTGAATTATTGTTGAACTTCTCAATAATGTGAAAAAGTTGAAATTTTTCCTTTATTTTGGCTTAAATATGTATATTAAGCAGGCACTGCGGTAAATCGCCGAATGCATGAGTTTATTTTGACTGTTTAAAGTTTTTTATAAAATTGTGCTAGCCATCACTACTGGCTCAGATGGCTAGAAGTTCCATAATATTCTTTATACTGTATCTCATTATTTGTAAAACTTTAATGGAAATAAAAAAAAAATACTTTACTTTACTTACTAGGATTACTCAAACTCTATGTGATAGAGATTGTTGTTATATTAAATACATCATAAACTATTTTAATAGGTAGTAATTTTGATTTTTAGTAATTACAAATTTCTACAAATAATTGCATTCTGAATATTTTTCGAAGTGGAATCAAATAAAATGTATGAATTTTTCATAGATTCATATAAATATTTTTTAAGAATAATTTAATAATTAATTGACCATTTTGAAAGAGATGTTAATAGTAGCTTTTTCCTGCATAGCCATATATTATGTTAATTTTTTTGAATTATGCAATCTATAATCAATAATAACTATAGATTATTGTTAAGTTAACAAAACTTGCTAACTAGTTATTAATTAAACTTTGAGTAATAATTAATTGATACACGGAAATTAATAAAATCAGTTTTCTACAAAAGATATTTAATATTAAAAAATGAATTACATTTGGTCAACTCTCAGGAATACCATCTGAAATAAAACGCAAAATAGAGATTGGTAATTTTAAAAGTGGAAATTTTTCAATGAAAACTATTATTTGGACGAAAAAAATTAATTTACCCTTGAAATTCGAAGATAATCTAGGTGGCATGGGTAGAGGTTTTGAAATTGCGGCTCGAGGTATGGGCTCCAGATTTTTAACATCAGGTATACGCTCATGATAAATGAAATCGTTGTCTTTTTTAGCTTCCTCTAGGTGCCGTTGAGCCTTGTTTAGATGGTCTGCAAAGGCACTGGGCTTCCATCTTTGTTGGCCAATTTTGAAAAGATCTATTGCTTTCTAAAAAAATACAACAAATTAACAATATATTAATACAAAATATACTGTCTGTAGTTTAAAGGACTGTAAATAAGTTTGAAGTGGGCCCTGGCACCACTTTCAAATTTCATGGAGCACACAAATAAAAAAAAATAGTGCATTTCAATATTTTTCTATTGACAAAAATCTGGCAAAAATTTATCAAGAGAGTAGACATGCATTTCCAACTACACAAATTATAACACGGAAATGAGAATAACAAATAGTATCGGGCAACTGAATGTCATACCATAAATTCAAGTCGTAATTGAGAGATATTCTTACACGTTTAGTTTACACAGAGTTTTGATAATTTAAAGCTACCCTGCACCCACAGTTGAACAATACAGTCCAACTTTCATAAAACAAAATTATGTCCATTGAGGGACACAAGTTACAACAATACTGAATTTACTTTATACAATATTGGAAGCGGTTATATGTGTGATAGTAATATTATGATATGGTGTCCCTTACTACTTCTAATAAAAAAATAGTCTCCAGATTAATCTTCTATTTTAATATTGTATTTTGGGCTATTCAAAGAGATGGTGCAGTTTAGTCAAACGTAAGTTCAACTGTAAATTTATGAAATAGAATTGGACAGATATTGGCTATTTATAAGGATACTTACAGTTAATCGAGCTATTTCTTCTCCAACTGATTTGTTAGCCCTGCATACTAGACTCTGATGAAATTCAGCCAATGCATGGAATCCTGCTTGCTTTCCAGCAATCTGAAAGAAGTATTTTCAATTCTAATTTTAACGAAAACAATTTTCCTATTTGAATGTAACACCAAAAACTTAAAATATAATTAAAAATCACAAGCTAGTTTGAAATGACTGGCAATTTAACAGACAAATATAAAGAAACAGAATTGTTATATAATATATAATTATAGTTATGTTTAGTAATATATAAATGCTCAGCTCAATAACGTTTGAACAATTACGAAGGACAGTTCTGTTTATGAATGACTCTTACCTTTGAGCTTGTTTGCAGAATTAGAGTTTAATGTATGCAATAAAATAGTTACCATTAATAAGTAATGCACTAAACAATTGAATCAGATACTAGGAAAACGCTATAAGCTTTTGACATTTTTCAAAACAGTGTAGAAGAAACAGTAAAGAGTAGAGTTTATCATAAAAAAGACAATTTAAATAGTTAATAATTGATAAATTTCAATAACCATAGAACTATTACAAAAAGTAACACAAAAATTGATAGGAAATCCTACTCGTTTGTTAATATTATAAAATTATTTAGAGATATTCTCTTAACGATTGAAACTGATTAAAAAGAAATAGTAGAATCGAATAGTAAAAGTACATTTTAATAGAGAACTTACAATTGGCAGCCATTCCTTTTCCCAGATCGCACGTACAGTTTCTTTCTGAAACGCTTTCAAGCACTCAGCATAGAAATCTTCACACTGGGAAGCTACCTTTGCAATAATAGAATCCTTCATACCATCTGGAAAAAAAACATTCCATGTTCTAGTTGAACTTTTTATTTGTAGATGAGCTCTATTGGATATCACAATAATTATGTATCCATTATAAAACAGTATTTATCTATCTAATTTTCATCATTCTTAATTACATTTAGGCCATAAAATCAAACTAACAGATGCGTATTAGTTGGATATGGTTTTTGAATGCAATTTCGCAATAGGACCTGTAATGAATAATTCCATATTGAACTGGATGGTAATTTTAAGGTGTATTAAGTACCTCAGAATAATAACTTCATAAGAAAATGATTTATCTAGATTTTATAGAATTTGGATATAATGTATCTCAAACATGTACCTCTATTTTATGTTCATTTATTTATTCATTGCAAAAAACAATCAAGTAAAGATCCAACAGGCATAGCCCACTACTGCTTTCTTTACAAATTTTCAATTCAACACATCTAAATTTCAGGTTATGACCAACTTTAACTGGAAATTTCACTTTGAAGTACAATACCTGATCCTTTATAAAACATGAATATTAATTTAGATGTTCACTTAAAAAAAACACTACAACTGTCCGATAGCCCAAAGAAAGTAAATATAATTTTGAATTTTGTTCAAGATTTTAGAGCCGAAAATGTTACGTCAATAATTCTATTAAATGTTCTCAATTGTTATATGGTTTGTTGCTGTAATTTGGTAAAAAATTGAAACATCTATTCATTGTTGCTATAACTGATGTATTGACGATTAATTTTCTTATAAATTATTTTTTTTAGTGAATCTAAATTTTTTGTGAACTAGCCTGACAGTTTTGGAAAATATTACAAAGTCAAAATTTACAGAGAGCAGTTTTGGACTCGTCTTTTTGCATTTTTATCTCAAAAATAAATAAATTTGAACATTATGTGCTTGTATATATTTTTCAACAATAAATTTGATTTGTGTCCAAAGCACAATAAACTACCAATTGAATTGACTAATGTATATAAAGAACTTACAATGTCATTACAATACGTACCATCAACCGCCTTGTGAAAGAATATTTCTTGACCCTGAGCGACCATCAAAGCTGACAGAGCACCTAATGTGTCAGGATGCAGATCAGGAGTTGGATCTTGATGTATAGCACCAATTACTGTAGTTTTCAAGTGGTTGAAGATACCAGACGATTGCTGCAAACAAACATTATCAAATAAAATTCTTGTTAATTATGGACATTCGTAATGCACTAACACGTTATATTTAAAATAATTAATTGAGTTAGACAGCCGTCCACTGAGAGCAGGAATCTGCGAAAAGTTACAAAGATGAACAGTCCAGATGAGTATGAATGAGCCAAACATGAGGCTTGGTTAAGGACTTCGTCAATTGAACCCGAATGCTTCGTCCGTTTTTGCCAAAAAGCTGATATGCATTCGTAATGATTCGCACGAAAACGTTCTTTCGCAGTTGACAGCTTTCAGCTTTGAAAGCAAAACAAATGAACCTCGTTAATGTGTTAATAAGTATTAATATGTTTGTGTTCTGCGATTAATCTCACTAGAACCTCACTACTTTGCAGATTGTTTTTTTTTTGAAGGATGAAGCCCACATAGGTCTGAGACCTGTGCGTGGGTACTGAGTTGGATGATGGTGAGTGATGAGCTGGAACTACAGTTTTAAGTGGGTTCCGAACCACCGGGAAGTGATTTTACAGCAGAAACAGTGTATTTTTTATTTCAATCGGTAATAAAATTAGATTTGAAACCAAAACAGATTAGAAGCTACCTCAAACAATGATTGATTATCTGGATACCATAAAGTTTTCTTTGATTTTTACACCTTATGGAAGTAATAGAAGTTTTTTCTAACTCCTCACTGGGGCCTTTTTTCTTATGGAAAGAGCTGGAGATGAAGCACATTTTTTTATTTTTTGAGGATGAAGCCCACATAGGTCTGAGACCTGTGCGTGGGTAATGAGTGATTGTGATTGATGAGCTGGACCTACAATTTTAGGTGGGTTCCGAACCACCAGGAAGTGATTTTACAGGAGAGAACAGTGTCTGATAATAGTCTGCGTAACTTTTTAAAAGATTTTTCAAACTACATGACTGAAGCCTTTTCTAGAAGCTCACTTCTTTCTTCTATTGAAAGACACTGAGTGCTAACATATAATGCCATATATTGGTTAGCATCGAGATTGAGCGTATTGGGTGGCGTCAAACGCTCTAAAAATTAATTTAGCTGCTGTAATCAGGTCTACAATTTATTTTCTACTTGAAGATAAAAAGCAAATTTAATATACTGTATTCTACATTACCTGAAAGAGTTTAGCAGCCAACTTTCTTCCATCATCTGTATCAGTGCTTTGACTTGCCGCCACACAACTCTGAAGTGCAGCTATATTGAATAGTACACACACTCTTTCATACGCCATCGATGAAATTGCTGAAATAACATAGAAATTGTCAACATTCTATTGAAATTTGTGAAGAAAGCAGTTTTGGGCTAAAAAGCGTGGTCTTTACTCAGGTTCGACTATATTAATTCAATAAATGAACGAATAAATAAATATTGTTAAATAAAATTAATAACTGAATTGCACTGTAAAAAGATAAGTTCAAAGTTACGACTTAAATTTCTGTGGTTTAAAGTTACGCTCTCAGGGCTATAGATATCAGCTAATGTTAGTTATCAGAGTACTTTGCAACCCGGAAATCGGTAGTAAACAGTAGCCTAGTTATGAATACGTATATTACAGTGTTCCAACAGGACACGTTTTTTTCTAGAAGAATGAATATACAATCTAATATCAAAACAGACACTGTATTTCTATTGAAATATTATTTTTCACTCACTGGAGATGCTGGAGGGATGCATTTTACTTCTGAATAGTAACTTCGTCAGCCTTTTCTTCAGAAATGAAATGCATCCCTCCAGCATCTCCATTAAAAGTGAGTGAAAAATAATATTTTAATAGAAATACAGTTTCAATTTTGATATTAGATTGTTCTTGATTTCGTCATGGAAAACATCACAGAATGAATTTATTCACTTGAAACGCCTTTCAGTACACCAAGTCTAAAAAATTAACATCTTAAATAATATTGATGCACTCTCTTAATTTATGGTAGTTAATATTAATGGTAGTTTTTAATGTTAAATCAAAATTCTATGATAGAGACGAGCCAAGAACTTATATCTATCAGGGTTTTTTTTTAATTGTCACATTCTTCTTTCTACAGTGAAATACATTGATATTTATCATGTAAAAAATGGCTTATGTTGACTTACTGAGACTGATGCGACCACCAAAAAACGATCCTTTGTTGAATGCATCCTTCCATTTGAATGGAATTTGCAATTCTGTAGGTGGAATTTTTGTTTCTAAAGCCACTAGTTGATCATAATAGCTGTAAACAATAAAAAATATTAATATTTTCAAAAGCAAGCTATATTTCCTCAAGTTTTGAAAAATCAAAGTTTTTCCTAGTTTCATATATGTATATTGTACTGTATATTTTTTTAGGATGAAGCCCACATAGGTATGAGACCTGTGTTTGGGTAATGAGTTGGTTGATGGTGATTGATGAGCTGGACCTATAGTTTTAGGTGGGTTCCGAACCACCGGGAAGTTATTTTCAGCAGGGAATAGCTATTTGTGTAACTAGAGTGCAAAATAGCGTTTTTCTGCATCGAGAAACAGTTTTTTTCACGAGCCGAAGGCGAACAATACTTTGCACTCGTATTACACATTAAATTTTTCCTACAGTAATGTATAAAGTAATTTAAAGAGAACAAAACAGGGCATACATCAGAAACAATACTTTGCACTCGTATTACACATTAAATTTTTCCTACAGTAATGTATAAAGTAATTTAAAGAGAACAAAACAGGGCATACATAACCTGACAATTCCTCACATAACCTATTTTCGAATCACATCGATTTCTACAACAACTATTTCACAGCTGAAGCAGAGTAGCCAACCTATTTTTGAATGCAGAATAGGGAACCTGCGTATTACATGCTCACTATTTTGTGTTGTTAGGTTGCAAATTTGGAGTGCGGAAGAGTTCTTTCCCGCACTGGAATTTACTTTCCCGCACTGGTGCAGGAATAGACTATTTTGCATGCTACAGTTAGTGCAAAAATAGGCACTTTCTCGAATCACTGTAGGAAAATATTTTCAACTGGTCAATCCAATCGGTCACCCTCACAGAGAGAACCCATGAGTTCGTTGCTTATTTCCTTCTGATTGAACAGATATCTGCTACGGCTCACGGCTAAGTGTCGTCACACCACAATAAATTATTAGAAACAAATGATATTACAACTTAAGAAAGTAGACTGAGAAATTATGCTATTATAGCCTACAATGCTTTCTTAATTTGACCATTGTCTGTTTCTTAAATGATGAACAGGAAAAATTAAATTTTTTCACAAGATTCAAGATTTAAAGAAACGAAATTATTTGAATAAAATCATTCTCACTCGTTTTTACAGCCACGATGGTGTAGTCGGTTAGAGCGCTTATCTCTGATACGACTCTGACTCACTGCTCATACGATCGCGGTTTAGATTCCAGTTCAGCCTTGGATATTTTGTGTATTAATTCACCTCACTACACATGCGCAAATCTCAGAACCATGTGGGCATCAACAGAAAAAATATACCGAAAAAAGCTAATAACTAACTTACTGGATTAATAAATGAAAAAAATAGCCAACTCGTATAATACCAACAAACTATTTTAAAACATTCTTCACTATTGATATCACATAATAAAATAACCCATAAAATTGGAAAAGACTGATTAACAAGATTTCTTAAATCAAACAGTCATTTTCTAAATTAATTGCGAATGGCCAATTTGCGTATTTTGACGATGTACAAGTTATTGACTAACCCCGATTGGGCGACCAAATCATTCTTGAAATAACGTTTGGTCACCCTACCCGTGTGTCAAATATCTGATGTCTATTGAACGGGTTTGTAAATAATAACTTGAGTCATTTAGCAAAACGTTTATTTACAAATTAACTCTGGAACGTTTAAGCAATGCAAACATCAAACTTAGACAACTTTCAATCAACAATATTCGTGAATAATATTGCCTCTTTATTAAAAAGGGGCTGTGGTTACATTTAAATAGTGGTATGATGAAATAAATCAATAGGCCTATATTACGCAGTTTGTTGTGTAAATTTAATCGAATCATGAGGATTATTCAGAAAGTTATTTTCTAACTACACTTTTATATTTATAACTACACTTTAACTACACATTTATATCACTTATGAGGTGATTAGGCAAAGTAAAAATAGAAAACTAAACAAGAAATTCATCTCGGGACCAACGGCAACTTACGCAGAAACAATAAATAACCCTATACATACTTCTAAAGTGAACAAACAACAAGAATCAATTGCATAGTTGCGATACGGTAAAGTAATGTTAGAAATGTAGCTACAATACAGACCTGAGAAGGATGTCAAAGCGACACTGAATAACTTGGATTTATAAGCAATGCACTTGTTATAAAGTTAATTTGATTGATTAAAATTAACAAGGGATGACGTCAAAATATGAGCTAGTTAAATAATAATAATTATTATTCAATCAATTCAAGATGTTAGTAGTAGCCCAAACGCAATTTCACAATGATTTTATTACGAAATAAAATTCTTGGGGTACTGTTCTGACAGAAAACCCAGTAGATTTGTAAAACAGAGGAACTCATTACTTATTACAGCCCAGAGTAATTAATATTCAAGTTATCAAGAGATTTGCAAAGCATTATAAAGATCAAAGTTGATGAAATTTTCGTACTGAATTTTGGGAAAGTAATACTGCATAAATAATCGAAATAAATGTAATTAAATTCTACTTCATGGCATGAACAAGAAATAGAATTCAAATATCAAGACAAAACTTTGAGAAAGTGATACTTTTTTACTCATTAATTACTGGTAATTGATAACAATAAGGATATGAATCATGCACTGGTTATGACTCACATCAACTTCGATTTCCTGCTATGCTTCAATAAAAATCCAGCAATGCTGTCACAATACTAACTAAAGTTCATTTTTTGCACTAACTAACTAAACGTTGAATTTAAGAAAGCAAAAGAAATTTCATTTATAAATTAACGGAATAATATGGTATTGACACTTACTTGTAGTTAACCTCCAAAGAGCTTTCGTACTTTTCAAATACACGCCAGACAGCAGCAGCACGCAATTTACCCAATTCATTGATTTGTTCGGTAAAATCTTCATGCTTATCTGCTGAATTAAATGCAGAATCAATTACATTTTTGAGAGGTTTAACAATAACAACGTCGGTTGGTTTTTTCAACGGAACCGATATGAACTCCGACATCTTGGAGAAACATAGAACGCGGAACACACGACGACGACGACACAAGAAAGAACGTATGAAACTGGAATCTGGAATCGAGTCTACATTCGACATTCTGGAATCGAGTTGAACATTGGACTAAATCGATATATTATATCGATTTTACTACCGATAATCGATAAAAATGGAAGATTATGTAAAACGATATACTGCCGCGAATTCTCATTGCAAAAATACAATTGAATTCTCCACCAAAGTCGCTCCTTTTATGAGGGCCATGACCCCCAAAATTGGAATTTGTTAGTTTGCCAGACAGGAGGGCAATTTCGCAAAATAGCAAAACTGTAATTTGTGACCCCCCCTCACCAAGAATAGTGTAGACCTATGATCTTTCAGTCATTAGCCTGATGAGTAAAATATTTTGGACAGAATAAAATATATCTGACTTAAAAGTATAATTAAACCCAATAAACCCAGCAAGGTGCAAACAGAAATATTTAAAAACTATTAACTTTTTGTTGTAAATTTAACGACTTGCAGTCTGTTTTATATAGTGTATATATAATAAATGTTCTCACATTAGGCCGAACATATTCACAATATAAAACTGACTGCAAGTCGTTAAATTTACAACAAAAAGTTAATATTAACGATGCAGATCGTTATGGAACAAGAAATCAAAGAATTTGAAAACTATTATTCCTTCAGAATTAGATAAACTGTATCATTAAATAAACTGCAAGTCGTTAAATTTCACATGAAAAGTTAATATTAACAACGCAGTTCGTCATGGAACAAGAAATCCAGGAATTAAATAAACATTTGAATACCGTACTGTACTTATAATTTTTAAGATAATAGGTTTTATTAGGTACGGTACTATATTGTAGACCCAAATATTAATTTCAAAACTACATTCATGGTTACATTAATTCATTTGTTTTGTTGTTTTTATGGTCATGCAGACTGTATTATATTATTTTTAAATAGAGCATAAAGGCGTCTGGCCACTAAAAGCTGTGCTGGAATCGCTTTAAAAACCAAACCAATATGGTTTTCAATAAACACCCATCGACTAAAAGCTGTGCTGTAATTGTTGCGCTGTGCCGGTTGTTTAATGAAAACCAGCGGTTGGTTCAGTTTTAAAATCTGTCTGAGCACAGCTTTTAGTGAAAATCGCATCTCTCAGGAAACACATCATTCCTGTAATTTGAATCTTTTCAGGAGGAGCAGAAGACAACGGATTAAATTGAGTAAACAGTAAAGGATATATATTTTAAACAAGCAATATTTTAAAAAATACTTTGAAATGATAGATGATTTAAGAAGACGAGATTGAGATTAAATTGTATAAATGGAAACAAAATGCATCTAATATCACATGATAAACGGTCACCTTGAAACTCGTGTAAATTAATAATCAAAATGTTATACTTTCCCGCCCAATTGAGTAATTAATTATATCTGATTTTCTGTGTCTGTAGACTCCATTATTTTTTTACTGCTGATGATGCCCAGATAAGTCCGAGACTTGTGCGTGGGTACTGAGGAGAATGATTACACATAGATGACAGACGAAGGAGCGGGATTCGAACCCACGACCGCTTAAACTGAAGCTGAAGTTGCGACGCCCCAACCAACTGCGCTAAGCGGCCCGCCATTGTACTCGTGGTTATTTCTTGAGCTGAATTTATCGAATGAACTACCTATTTTAAACTCTGGGGTGAATCGAACGGGATAGAAGGGAAATATTCCTTCACCCTCGGAGAAATTGGGTTTTGGTCGAATCAAACCCTTCAAGAATACTGAGTTGAAAATGACCGTGCATAATGAGTCACTCATTGATACCCGATTTCATTTGCTACTTGCTATAAATTCGGTACATGTATCAATGATTTTGTTTAAAATTCAGATATTTTGTTTACTGAATGATAAGTTATGTTATGTTATGAAGGGACGGATTCAACGATTCAAAGATCCTCACACGTCAACCGAAGCTTATTGTGTGTCCCTAGTACGTTAGTTGGGCAAACCAATACCTGTGCCCTTTACAAGATCCAGGAGTTTTTTCCCTATGCTAACGTCCCATTCATCACCTGGTTGTTTGAAGCCAAACAGAGCCCTTCTCCTTGCCCCGAGTCTCTCGCAATCCATACTGAATGATAACAACTAACAATGTAAAAGCTGTGAATTCAGGTTTACCTAAAACACGAGAGTTCAATAATATATCAAAATGTAGAGAAACGAAAAACCTACAATAAATTCACAAAAAAACTCAGGTTTGATTTTGATATTGTCAAATCCGGTTCTGTTCACAAAAAATCAGAAAAAAAATCTCTTAGCTTCAATTGGCTAGAAATACACATTTTTTCAATTTTTTTTTGAGGATGAAGCCCACGTAGGTCTGAGACCTGTGCGTGGGTAATGAGTTGGATGATGGTGATTGATGAGTTGGACCTACAGTTTTAGGTGGGTTCCGAACCACCGGGAAGTGATTTGGTCGAATCAAAATGTTAGACTTTCGGTGTAATATGTCATCAGTAAAATATGGTCATCATGATAATAAATGGAGTAATAATAATTTGGAGTAAGTTTACCGTTTGCATCAAATACATTAGACACAACAAAAACCAATAATAATATCAAGTTTAAAATTTTTAATTATCTTTTTTAATAGAAAATTTACAAGGCAAGTTGACACAATAAATTGCGTTAAATTATAACACAAATATGAAACTATCTCTAATAAAATTCAAAATCATAAAACAAAAATGATAAACATCTTTAAAATATATATACATTTTTTATTATATCCATAGAATTATAATAATTTTCATTTCTTTTTCACTTATAACATAGAAAAATCATTTATCACATTTAAATCACACTGCTGAGGAGTAATCTCGAGAATATAAAATTGAAATGATCAATTTCGCTATGAAAAGTACAAATCAAATATAATTTATTTAAAGTAATTATTCTATAGAATTTTATGAGCCATTCAGAGATAAATAAAGGAATCGACCCATAAGTTGATATATTCAACAAATTCAAAGTTATAAACTGTATTTCAGACTGCAGTAAGGGTAACTCAGTATTGTGTAAAATCTTAAATAAATTTGGTAAACTTAATAGAGTAAATATTGAATAGTGTAATTTAAAATTACAAGTGAACAATAAACAAATAAACAAAAAACCATTTTATAACCTTCAATAGAATAAATATAAAATCTTTCAAGGTTTTTATACGTGGAGATAATACGGTAAACTTTTAAAAATCCTGTACATTTATTTTTTAATAAATCAAAATGGAAGGATATCTATTGCTTGTACATTGGAAAAATGAGCATTACATTTGCAACAATAATGGTAATGAGAAATAATGAAATATTATGAGTTATATTTATAAAATAGTAATTAATAAAAAAAAAATAATAATAATAGCTTAAAATTTACAAGGAAGAATACTTCAACATAATCGACAGGCTTTCTGTTCTTAAATTAATTACTCTTCGTTCAAATATACCAGCATTTTATAAAACAGACCAGATTTTTTAATTAAATGATTTAGAATAGAATTGATCTGAATAGAAATAGAATAACCCAATTATTTTACATTTTAAGGTATTCACTATTTACATAAAACTGATGTTCGTGAAATAAAATAATTTTTTTAATCATATTTGCTCATAATATCTGCGAATCTTATTAGTATCTCTAAAATACATTCATTATTAGAAAAATGGAGTGGAAGACTCAAGTTTTCCATAAGATAATACCAATAAATACATTAAATATTCACAGTACAAATTCACTAACAATATATAGTTCACATTCGACAAAAAAGTAAATTAGATAATTGAATTGAAATGAGTGATAAATTACAACACTGTTGAATTTTATTACATAACTATGAGAAAAGCTAAATTGTCATCCACATACAAAATCTTTACTACTATCTGTTCAAGTGTTCAATTTATACAGTATAAATTTTTTCACAAAAAATGCTAGTACAACCTCTTTCAATCAGTAGAAACAAAGATGGCGATTACAGTATTGATAAATTCCAAAAGTTTTCAAATCAAGAAATATCTAAGATTTTAAAAGTTTTATAAACAAACATTTTATTGGATAAGAATGGTCAGACTTGAAAAATGTCACAGTCTTTAAGGTGTTATTTCAAATCTGCTCTATATATATTTTTTTTTTTTTTTTTTTTTGAGGATGAAGCCCACATAGATCTTGGACCTGTGCGTGGGTAATGAAAAACAATTAACTTTTAATTGACTTTTATTACTTGGTTTTGAATCTTAGGTAAACTTTACTCTCACTTTTATTATTTAGTAAAAATCTAATATTTTAATTGAGTTGTGTCATTGAATGTAGTTTTGGAAATGCAAAATATTTTAATTATTAGATCAAAAGTTAGATAGGATGGAATTTCATTTCTGAGCCTATCTTTAGTATAAAATTATCTATCAAATTCATCTTTTTTAGTAGAAAATATTACAAAATATACTTTCATAGAAATATTTGTCAATTTTGTTTAATTCGTTTGTTCTACATTTTACACTACTGTTAACACTCTTTTAAAAAGATATTCTTCCAAAAATGTTGATTCTAATGATAATAGAAAACAGGAATATTTGAGAAATGTAATAAGTAATCTTCAGTAAATTTTGTATTAACTTACAGTAAATACAATTATTTTTCAAGTTCCATCAATTATTGAAAAATCGTTGGAATAGGAAATAGTTAATCCGTTACTTTAATTTGTGGACTGTAATTGAAAATATTATTGTTTCCACACTATTGAAGAAATTTGACTAATTGGGCCCTCAGTGGTTCAGTCTCAATTTATTGGATAATTTCATATGATGGTATTAAATATACTAATAATAAATTATTCTAAGTTAGAATGTTTTCCCCTAAAAACTCTACTCTCACTTTTATTATTTAGTAAAAATCTAATTTTTTAAATGAATCTCTTTTACTATTTATTCATTTCAACGTGATGAAAATATACTTGCAATAATGTTGTGTGCATGAAGCCTAATATGAGAACATGAACGTGGAATGAATAATACATGAAAATGTAGTAAACATGAATCTAATAGCTTTTCATGAATATGGGACGAAATATCACCAAGATAAAAAATTTAAATAAATTTGAACTAAGAGATAGTTGATTACCTCTTTGAAAAACTTCAGTTCACATTTCAAATTCTCAACAAATCTAGAAAAATATCCATTGCATCGTTCAGCTTTATGAAATTATCTATCATACACTAGCGTTGGCTGAAGGTTTAGGATTTGAAGTAAATTTGCAGAATTTGAATAGTCTAATGATTGAAAACAATCTTTCACGATCCAAGATGCCAATAAAACACAGCTGAAAATATAGTAGAATAAAATTTGAAATATACAATAAAAATTTGTATAAAATTGAAGTTTTAAATGTTAATAAAAAATTATTTCGATTATTCTCAAAGGCTGACATAAAATTACAATACTAAGTTTAAAACTTCATCTATATAAATAATATCCATTGCCGAATTTAGTATTTTTTACACTAATAGAATTATGATTTAATAATTAGAGTATTGTAAGTGAAAATCTCAAATTAATTGAATCTCATTTTTAAAAAGTTTATAAAGAAAGACATAATTGACAAGATTAGAAATAATTCTATTATTCAAAGTATGGATTTTATTGGAGTTGTTATATTAAAAGCTTGATGGAATATTTTTAATGCTTCCACAACTCCATTAGATAAATAAGATACTAACAGCATTGAGAAAATAAGACAAATGAAATGCGTTAATAATATTGAAAATTAACATCTAGTCATAAATAAATCAAATAAACTTGTACACACGACATTAAAAAATATGTTTGGTCTGATTAAAAAAAATGAAATTAAAATTTATCATAATTAAAAATAGTTGCACCACGTTTAAAATTCTTTTCACTGTTACATGCTGCTCCAAGTAGAATAGTATCTTAGAATTTTTAATCTAAGTTATGAGAATTTTCTTAAAATGGCTTTCTGAATTTCCAATACTCAATCAAGTAAATATCAATTTTTCAATAAAAAATTATAATCTTGACACAACTTTAAAAATTGAAATACGATGCTGAAAAGCTGTTTGAACTGAATCCTATAGAAGTCAGAAAAGTTACTTATTTATATGGAGTTACAATAAATCTTAGGGACTTTGTAAGTTCAAATTTAATAGTGTCATTGTAGCTTCAATTGGACTTTGTAGCTTCAAAATTTAAATAAACGTCAAAGTGAATCAAAATTGACTATTTTTGATACTAAAAGTGACAGATTTGAATCTTGAAAACGTAGTACATATTTCATAGCTACTTTATGATTGATAATCAGAAGAGATTACTAAAATTACCCTGACAAACAAATACAAAATCAGTACCTATAAATATTATCAGATACTAACGTTAAGAATAGACAATTAGTTTTCAGTAGATGAATTGTTTCTCTATGGATTTCATGATAATCAGAACTGAATGCTACAATTAAAAATAGAAAATCAGTATCTATAAATATTATCAGATACTAACGTTAATAGACAATTAGTTTGCAGTAGATGAATTGTTTCTCTATAGATTTCATGATAATCAGAACTGAATGCTACAAGTAATACAAAATCAGTACCTATAAATATTATCAGATACTAACGTTGAGAATAGACAATTAGTTCACAGTAGATGAATTGTTTCACCTCTATGATGATCATGACTTAACCATACTAAGACACAGATTATGATATAGGTACACCAGTCAGTAAATGACTTCAGAAAGATTCACTTCAAGTGATTAAATTATTGCCTACTTCCCAGACAACTATCCAGTAGCAAAGAGAAGGAATCTACAAATATTATAAAATGCATACGCAACAATATTCCCGAAATTGATCATCGTATATACATCGTATATATAAACACAATAGACTAGCAAATACTTGTCACGTGCTTTGTTTACTGAATAAAAAATTAAAATCCTTTTTGTCGCTGGATTTATCATCATTAATTGTCGTCTTCTCGTTTTTCTTCTGGCTCAGGTTTCTTTATCATTCCATTCGCCATTCGTTGATAATGCGGCTTCCATGACGTACCTGGCCGACTGTAATCCAAGTGATCGTACTCTTGTTCTAAAATGTAAAAACAACACCATTATTAGATTCAATTTCTTAAGAATATTTCTATTTATTCATATTGACTAGGTTAAGTATAACTGAACGTGAATAAATATTTTTATTTTAGCCCAATTAATGTTCAAATGTTTAGCCCAATACAGCACAATATTTAGGGATTTTAGCTAAATACTATTTCAATTACTAATTTTTAAAATAGTCAAAACATTTTTGGTAATGTTTCACATGTTAATAGAAATTTTCATTCGGAAATAACACCCTTTATTGAAGGATCTTCATTGATCTTCTTGATCGGAAATGAATCTTCTTCATTTTTAGATCAATATACAGTTCAATTTAGATTAAGCACTTTGATCAATCATTACTTTTTATTATTGCTGATGATGCCCACATGAGTCCGAGACTTTTGCGTGGGTAATGAGGAGAATGATAACAGATAGATGCCAGACGGTGGAGCGGTATTCGAACCCACGACCGCTGGAACGACAGCAAGCTGAAGTTGCGACGCCCCAACCAACTGCGCTAAGCGGCCCGCCGCTTATAATAATTATCTTATTATCAACAATTTAACAAAATTCTAAATTACAATACGATTTTTGAAATATTTCATACATAAAAAATGCTGTGCAAGTTGCTTGTTTTTTGTGAAAGGCTTCTTCAATTATTAGCTTTACTATAGTTCAAATTAGGCGGCTCTGAAAAATTGCGCTGCAGCCAGATATGGAAAAGAATAGTAGAGAATCACCAAACTGAATGCACGAATTGACAACACTACTCGTACCGTGTTGTATAGTCTACAAGTCTAGTATACAATAGGGAAGTGATAACCGAGTGCCGTAACAGGTATCTGTTCAATCAGAAGTAAGCTACGAAACTCCTGGGCCATCTTTGTAACGGTGACCGATTGGATTGGCCAGCAAAAAAGACTCTGTAGTCTGCTGTAAAATCACTTCCCGATGGTTCGGAACCCACCTAAAACCGTAGGTCCAACTCATCAATCACCATCATCCAATTCATTACACACGCACAGGTCTCAGACCTATGTGGGCTTGATCCTCCGAAAAAAGTCTGATGCTAGCAGTCATATGGTTTGTCACCGCAGTCATTTGGTTTTTTCTAAACCGTAATTTATTCTAGACGTCTGATTTCATGGCGAGAAGTATAGACTATAGAGCTATCAATTGTAAGTTTGAAAAGTGATGTCATACCCAGAACCTTCAACTACTGGATAGATCAAAACAATTCCTGCATCCAACTTATATAACTTCTACAGTCCAAATGGAAATTAAATGCACTTCCCGGTGGTTCGGAACCCACCTAAAACCGTAGGTCCAACTCATCAATCACCATCATCCAACTCATTACCCACGCACAGGTCTCAGATCTACGTGGGCTTCATCCTCAAAAAAAAAAAAAAAATCTATTTGAGTCGAACATAGCACTATTGTTTTACAACTAACTACCCCAGGGAAGATAGTAACATGGACTGAATAATTATCGTGTATGATATATATTCAGTACTGTATGCGCGAATGTACAATGCTAATTCCTAGATTATGATCTAGGGCTAGGCCATACAGCTAAAACGTTGTCTGCTTTAATGTTCGTTCAGTCTTTTGTGAGCATTAAATCTTGAAAAGTTTGAATTCACCATTGTTTATTTGTTCAAAGAGTTTATTCATTTCCTGGGATAGTTTATTTCATCGGTGTTTATCTTAGTTTGGATGGATAGTTTTTATCTGTAATGAGTATTGTTTATTGAGGCTGACCTGTTAACATAATTTTTTCGATTTTTAGTAGAGTGCAATTGTACACTGGTTCAATTTTTATTACTCACCGGCTGGTTCTTTGCCTTTTATTTCGTCATACACGTGTTCTAATTTGAGATCTTCAATACTATGATACACATTTGGATTATTGGCGTCAGCTTCACGATTTTTCAATAACGTTGATCCATATCCGTAGCACTGAGCTCCTGAAATTGACATTTATTTCTATAATATGATTTCTAAAGACAATATGGAACAATATTAAATCACTAACAAATCACTTCCCGGTGGTTGGGAACCCACCTGAAACTGACGGTCAAACTCATCGATCACCATCATCCAATTCATTACCCACGCACAGGTCTCAGACCTATGTGGGCTTCATCCTTCAAAAAAAAAGTAATAATAATAACAATGGAAACAGGGTAAACAAATGGGAGGTTGAAGCAGAGCCAGACAAACCAAAACAATATCGACCCAAATGGTCTGATGAAAGGAAACAAGCATTCAGCCAAATAATGAGGCAACACTGGCAAGCAAAAAAGGGAAAAAGAATAGTGAGTTAGCATTGCTTAGCGTCTTCCTTCATGGGAGTTTCATCGCCTAAATAAATAAATAACAATGGAAACAGAAACAAGGAAATAGCTATTTGTGTATCAAGAATGCAAAGTGGAATTTTTCTGCACCGGGAGAAACAATAATTTGCGCTCCAATTACAAATTAAATTTTTCCTACAGTAACGTATAATAGTTATTTATGTATTAAGAGCGTGAAGCGCGACTTTATCGCTCGAGCCAAAACATTTACAAAACATTACAGTAATTTTGCGAGAGCGATAAAGAAGCTTCACGCGCGAATTGCATACAATATTTTTCCTAAAACTGCAGTTCTGGATTCCAACACAATAGAAGCTTGTAGTTTGTACCATCACAGACCATGCACGGATTTGGTGAGCGTTCGCCTTTTTTGAGGTTATGTGAATTTCACGGATTCAGTGATCAACCAATGAGAAGACATCAAAATCAAAACAGAAGCGTAAAGAAAACAGCTGGCGAGCGTAATAGTTATTTGTGTATTAAGAGCGTGAAGCGCGACTTTATCGCTCGAGCCAAAACATTTACTGCGCGACGCGTAGCGGAGCGCAGTAATTTTGCGAGAGCGATAAAGAAGCTTCACGCGCGAAATACATACAATATTTTTCCTACAACTACAGTTCTGGATTCCAACACAATAAAAGTTTGTAGTTTGTAACATCACAGACCGTGCGCGGATTTGGTTAGTGGTCGCCATTGTTGAGGTTATGTGAATCTCACGGATACCATGATCCACCAATGAGAAGACATCAAAATCAAAACAGAAGCGTAAAGAAAACACCTGGCGAGCGTAAAGTACTTTACCGCTTGCTGAGCAGTAAAGAGGTATTTTACAATTAGATTTCAGTACGTAAAGAACTACTTTACGATCAGCTGTAGGAAAAGTACTTTTCGCCACACTAGGACGTAATGAGCTGTTTTTCGTGCGTCATATGGAGGCCGAAAGTGTTTGGTTTCCGACGAGGTCTGTAAACGTTTACCGCCCTAGGGCGGAAAAGAAAATGACCTTGAATGACAGCTGATCGTGTCTGGATACAGCAGTCATGATTGTAAAAATTAATCCTTCCAACTTTTATGTAAAACAAAAAGATTTAAACCATCAATAAATGTTTATTTTTTATAATTTAATATGTACGTAGTATTTAAAATGTCAAAAATGATCACTTTTTATAACTTAATATGTAATATTTTGTAGTTTTGATATCAAACAATAGAACCTTTTTATTCAACCTACAGAGCTCTGGGTGGGAATTTTGTGAACTACTACAACTGTTGCTAACCTCTCTTTGTTGGTTAGGTTTTTGGTTTTTAGGAATTTTTCTACTACTGCAACTGTTGGTAAAGGCTACTGTTGGTATAGAAAGGTTAGTTGGTTAGGTTTTTTATGCAGGTTTTGAATCAGGAACAGGAATAACAACAAAAAACCTAACCAACTAACCTTTTGGCGTACAGTTGTAGTAGTTGACAAAATGCCCACCCAGAGCGCTGTAGGTTGGATAAAGAGGTGATAGCCGTTCCTTGTATTCTTGCAAGTATCATACCCTTAAAATTTCGCTTTCAAAATTTCCAACTTAACATTGTTGTTTTGTTTTTTTAGCGTTCGCAACACGGGCAAAAATGTTTTGCCGGCTCTCAAACGCTTCAAGTTCTCGACTTCGTCTCGAACTTGAAAACCGCGATCTCGAGCCGGCAAACACACATTTTCGGCCCTAGGTGCGAAGTATACTATTACCGCTTGCGGAGCAGTAAAGAGGTATTTTACAATTAGTTTTCAGTACGTAAAGAACTACTTTACGAGCAGTTGTAGTAATTTAAACAGAACAAAACAGGACATACATAACCTGACAATTCCTCACATAACCTATCTTCGAATCAAATAGATTTCAACAACAACTACAGCTGACTATTTCGTAGCTGAAGCAGAGTAGCCAAGCTATTTTTGAATGCAGAATGCAGAACCTGCGTATTACATGCTCACTATTTTGTGTTGTTAGGTTGCAAATCTGGAGTGCGGAAAAGTACTTTCATTAGTGTATCTAAATTTACTTTCCTGCACTGGTGCAGGAATAGACTATTTTGCATGCTACAGTTAGTGCAAAAATAGGCACTTTTTCAGGTCACTGTAGGAAAAAAATAATTTTTCTTACAGCAGCTTTGTTTTTCTCCACGTATGTTTAAACAAAAAATATTCCAACTTTGATAATCAACACTCAAGAATGTTGAATAAACAGTTTCATTCGATTGAAACAACAAGTTTCTATTTAATGCTTCCAAGAGCTTGCTAAAGAAAATGAAAGCATTTATTTGAAAGTTAAGCATCGGTTTCCAACGTTATGGAATCGGACAAACGGACAGCGGACAGAGCAGGAATACACTACAATTGATGCTTTTGGTTTTGGAACCTATGTAATATCAGAATCTATTTCAATTCTAGAGTATTCCACTCCTGTCAGATGTCCGAATACGTGTAGTTGGATACAAAGGCTCAAGTTGATAAAATGATTATCAACGTATCTTTCAATGATTATCAATGATCCTACGTACATAACCAAAATAAACTGGAAAATATAAAAAACTTTCTTTGTAGTGGCGAAGGTATTATTGTGGAAGGCATCCATAATGTATAATAAGACGAAATTGTCACAACCATATTTATTAAAAATATTGAGAAACTAGTTTCGGTTGTTATGCCATTATCAATCTCCAATAAACTCCAAACTCTCAAAGTTTGTTTGAGATTGATAATGGCATAACAACCGAAACTAGTATCTCAATATTTTTAATAGATGTGGTTGTGACAATTTCGTTTTATTATTAATTACATATTGAAAACAAGAGTAATTCGAGCATAACACTATCTAAATACGAACCGTCTTTATCCAGATTACTGCTTTTGAATGGGCCCAAATCGTTGTGAACCTGATTATTGAGTAGACTAGAATTATCTTCGTGTCCCTTCATTGAGTAGACAGGATTATCAAAATGATTCGGATCTAAAACATAATACAGAAAAACAAGGAATAAGTTGGACCGACACCAGATACATTGAAGAATCTTCAAATGAAAAAGTATTACTTAGGATTTCTAAACTCTCTAGTCTCCAGGATGAAAAAACAAACAAGACATTTCCAATTTAATCTGAATAATGTGTCTTCATAATGTATAAATGAAAGGATAAGTAAAGTTGTATGCTTCATCAATTTTCTAAGTATAATTTGTATTTTTTCTTAGATTTTTACCAATTTTTTCAAATTAATTTGATTTTTTCCATGAAATTGAATCATACTTTGCTTATTTCACTTAGAATAGTGTTTACACTTGGATAGTCAAATTTTTATCCATTTTCGCCTTTCTTTCTTCATTCTTTGGCTATGTTTTTATATCCTTTATTCCATCTATATTTTTCCAGTCATTTTCAAACCTTTTACTTTAAACTTTGTGGTATTGATAATTTTTGATTATCAATAATTTCCCTATCAATTCATAAGAATTAATCTATCAATTGACTTTCTTTGTAGTGGCGAAGGTGATATTGTGGAAGGTATCCATAATGAATAATAAGACGAAATTGTCACAACCAAATTTATTAAAACTTTGAGAAACTAGTTTCGGTTGTTACACCATTATCAATCTCAAACTAAAAACTAAAGTACAGAGAAGCTTAATATATACTGAACATGGAATGATACTATTGGCTAAGCGGGAAAGAGGCTGACCTTCATCAGACGTTGTGATTGGCTGTTAAGTCACGCCCCCTGGTGGGAGGAGTAACAAGCAAAAATACGGGTCAAATCAATAACTAAACACTGTGAACAACAGTATTTTTCTTCTTTGTTGCTTTCTTTAGGTTCACAGTGTTTAGTTATTGATTTGACTCGTATTTTTGCTTGTTACTCCTCCCACCAGGGGGCGTGACTTAACAGCCAATCACAACGTCTGATGAAGGTCAGCCTCTTTCCCGCTTAGCCAATAGTATCATTCCATGTTCAGTATATATTAAGCTTCTCTGTACTTTAGTTTTTAGTTTGAGATTGATAATGGTGTAACAACCGAAACTAGTTTCTCAAAGTTTTAATAAATTTGGTTGTGACAATTTCGTCTTATTATTCATTCTATCAATTGATTTGAATTTCTCCAATCTCACCCATCATCATTGCTCTCAGAGTGCTTGCACAAAGGATAATCTTATATTAAAGGATAATCACCATCAGAAAATGAAACACATGCTGTAGAATGGTGGTATTCACGTTGCTCCAATTTGTTATACACTATTTCTCAACACGTTTTTGATTTGTGATGGTGATTATCCTCGATGATTCACTGAGTAAGCTCCCATAATCTTATTCTGTTCCCTGAAGCCATTGATTTTTTTTTTGTCTTAACCGTTTATTACGAACATGCTCTTGGAAACCCCTCTATATTCAGTTCAGGATTTTATAGAGTTGTTTCCCAGAATAATTTACAGTTATTTTTAAATTGATGCTGCTAGTTATTGTATCTTATCAGTTAGTATTTAGAAGTGTTTTTAGACTCTGAATCTTAATATACAACAAAAAACGACTCTGTTCTCTGCTGTAAAATCACTTCCCCGAAGGTTCGGAACCCACCTAAAACTGTAGGTCCAACTCATCAATCAACATCACCCAATTCATTACCCACACACAGGTCTCAGACCAATGTGGGCTTCATCCTACGAAAAAAGATGAATTTAAATTGTAGCTTCAATTTATTGTTCGATTTATGTCCTTATTGTTTAAATTTTAATTTTAGAAACAGAACTATCACTTGTCAAATGGGAGACATGCCAGATTATGATGTGCTGTGACGACTTTGTGAATTGTGAGATTTGTGAATTGAATCTGAAGAGTTCAGATTTTTCTATGTAATAGCCAAGTGCCAGTTCAATCAGAGATAAGCTACAAAACTTCTGGGCGCTCTTTGTAAGGGTGACCGATTGGATTGGCCAGCAAAAAGACTGTAAAATCACTTCCCGGTGGTTCGGAACCCACCTAAAACTGTAGGTCCAACTCATCAATCACCATCATCCAATTCATTACCCACACACAGGTCCTAGACCTATGTGGGCTTCATCCTTCGAAAAAAAAGAAAACCAATACTTTTGGACGAGGCCTAATGTACAGGACTGTAAATATTTCTATTTTATTTCTACGTCGAAAATTGTCTTTGCAAGCCGTTTACTACATGAAACAAAATTCAGTTATTCATGATATATGCAGTTATTTACCATTTACACCTGGATCTGCAATGTAATGGACTCTGGCGACCTCAGTCTCTAGATCGGTGACTCGCCTGTTATAGTACACAACTATTCCGCAAATGCCAACCACAACTAACACCAAAAAGAATGCGAATAGCACTATACTGATTTTGCTTTCGTGTGGAGGATCCTCAGTTCGTATCCTGTCCGCCATCGACTCATCGCAATTATCTCCTGTAAAGTCGAACACAACACAATAAATTAGTTTAATTTAGTAGTGTAATAGTCTAAATGATCAAATATGTTTTCAACTTATTGAACTTACTATTGAACAATATTGAATATTAAGATTTGGTTTGTAGTGTTTTGCAGGAGAGCTTCACCAATCATAAAGCTCACCTCAAACTGAAAAATAAACTTAAAGATCAAGATACTAGTGAGACAACGGGCTGGAGAACTCGCTTGAAAACAACACTAATTTCGGAAAGGAAACTCATTTAGGAAGCTTATCTTAGGGGAAGGTAGTAACGAAAACCGGCTGTTTTGAAGATTAAGATAAAATTCACAAGACATCTATCACTTCAAGTTCAAGTTTTTTCGCTGCTCTGATACACAGATTTATTTTTCCCAAAAAAGACCTACCGTACTCATATATCAGGGCAATGAAATTAGTGTATCTATAGAGTAGATATATTTGCCAAATAAAGAACATATTATCAGGGAAATGAAATTAGTATATCAGCTGATTAACCTACAGCTGATGATAACTCAAAATATATTTTGAAATCTATTATTTATATTTTGAAGCTTTTCCTCACATGAGTGGAATAAAAAATAATATTTTTAGAATTCTAATACATGGGCCTACAAAATCTATTCTATTATTTGGTACACTTTTCTATCAAATGCATAAAACAAATCTTCAAATTTGAGGAAAGTGAAATTAATAAGTCACTAAACACACTCACCTGTGTAGCCATGCCTGCAAACACATCCTTCGGCAGCGTGGCAAACGAAGTTCTCATTTGGACACTCGCAAGGCTTCATGCAATGATCACCAAAATAGCCCTCCGGACACACTGGAAACATATCAAGCATTTTCTAAGAATAAACGCGTAATTCAACTGTATATATATTTTTTCAACTAAGTTCTTTCAATGTTAACGTGTATTTTTCAATTGCATTATTGAAAATAACTTGTAAATTATCAAATTTCAATAGACAAACTGGATAGTAGAGCATTCCTCTCCTTGTAAAAAGTAAGGAAAGACAGCGCGAAAAAGTGAAAATGCCTCAGTTCAACTCGAGAGGGGAACTAACTTACTATAGTCTTTTTTTTGCAATTGATAATTATAAAAAATGATTCCACAGAATAAAACCTTTCATATCTCTAGTTGACATATCAGGATCAGATCAGATGTGTACTTACACATCAACTCCATTTCAATGTGACTTTATGCTTTAAATTCATCTAGTTCATTCCATGAAATAAAATTTGTTAAATTCTTGGATTTCTTGTTCCATAATGATCTGCGTTGTTAATATTAACTTTTTGTTGTAAATTTAACGACTTGCAGTCGGTTTTATATTGTGAATATATAATAAATGTCAGGTTATTGATCACATTATATTACGACCGCCTTGATATTAGGTTAAATAGATTAATAATTGGGAAGTGATAGCCAAGTGCCGTAGTGGGTATCTGTTCAATCAGAGATAAGCTACGAAACTCCTGGGCCATCTTTGTAAGGGTGACTGATTGGATTGGCCAGCAAAAATGACTCTGTTCTCTGCTGTAAAATCACTTCCCGGTGGTTCGGAACCCACCTAAAACTGTAGGTCCAACTCATAAATCACCATCATCCAACTCATTACCCAAGCACAGGTCTCAGACCTATGTGGGCTTCATAGACGAAATATACTTCAACAGACGTGCGTATGTGGGCTTCAACAGACGAATATATCTTGTGAGATGTACACTGCAAATTGAAAATAATTGTTTGGATGTAACAACTTGTGGTTGTGACTCACATTCAGTACACTGAGTGCCCATCCAGCCAGGAGCACATCTGCAAACTCCATCATTCAGTCGACATTCTCCGCCATTTTGACATTTGCACTGCTGATTACAATTCATTCCAAACGTACCCGGTGCACATGGCTTTGAACAAGTTTTTCCGGTCCAACCGGACAAACACTGACACACTCCTGTAAAAGCACAAAATAGTGAATAAAAACAATAATAAAGATAGAAAGAAATGCAAATTGTTGTTTTGCATTTAGACTTCATGAAAGAGATATATCTTGAACTTTTTTCGAAATTCCTTTTAATACAGCAATTCACACTGAAGACCTCTGCTCTGCAGAAATTAACAACAGTATTAAATAGTTATGTGGAATCAATGAATACCATTATACAAAAAAGTGTGATTTGTAGCATTTAAAGAAGTTTCGAAAGTTAATAACTTCAATATATTCTGCAATTTAATAATTGTAACATACATACTACTTTAAAGACAGACAAATGTGGTTTACATGGAAAAAATCCTTTCTACATAGCTTCTGCAAAACAAGTTGATTTATAAAAGAATAAAACCCTGTTCTACAAATAAGTTGATTTATTATGAAAGAAACTAAAATTGCATTATCCGCCTTATTTTTTCAATCAATTTTAAAAATTCTCGATTCTATTAAAATAGTAATTTACTAAAAAACATAAGTTGTCCATTATTCAATAGATCCCTCCCTAATTTTTCCCTTCATGTAATGTATGTTGCGGTATAAGTTCCCAGAGAAATTAAAAATTTGTTTAAAATGCCTTTTTCAACTTTTTTCAAAATTCTGTTCTGAAAAGGTTTTTGAATTCTGTTTAAATTGTTTATGAAGATGAATATACAATTTTAAGTAGATCAAAGTTTTAAATGCCAGAGTTGATTACCAATGAAGGAAAATCTTCCACATAATATTGGCTAATTTGAAAATAGCTATTTGTGCAAATAGAGCGAAAAGTGTGGTTTTTCTGCACTGAGAGAAACAGTTTTTTGAGTGCAGAAACAATACTTTGCTCTCGAATTACACATTAAATTTTAAACTACTGTAATGTATAAAGTAAGCAGAACAAAACAGGACATACATAACCTGACAATTCCTCGCATAACCTATCTTCGAATCAAATTGATTTCAACAACTACAGCTAACTGTATTTCGTAGCTGAAGCAGAGTAGCCAACCTAGTTATGAATGCAGAACAGGGATCCTGCGTATATTACATGCCCACTATTTTGTGTTGTTAGGTTGCAAATCTGGAGTGCGGAGAAGTACTTTCGAACACTGGAATTTACTTTCCCGCACAGGTGCAGGAATTTTGCTACATTTAGTGAAAAAATAGGTACTTTTTCGGGTCACTGTAGGAAAAATAAATTTCAGCGATTTCCAGCTATGGAAATCTTAGCATGTATTATTGGAGAAATATGAAAAATCTGTTCTTAATAAAAATTTTCACTGTTCACTTCTGTTCTGTTCACTAACAGTTTTTTGTCGTCCTCTTAGAAACAACTTAGGAATAGAGCTAATAATTAGTAGAGTATAACAAATAGCAACTTACCAGTGACATGATGGCATTCAGCACCATTCTTGCAAACACAGGTCTTGCTGCAGTCTTTTCCGTACCTGCCGACCGAGCAAGGGTGTTGGCATATCGAGCCATAATAGCCCGGCCGGCAGGCGTACTCCCCTGTCACATGGTCACAAGTCCTGTTTCCTGCAACAACCAGAACTAGACATCTAATTATCATTTTCAGAATTATTGGATGATAATTTTGTAAATTTGAAATATTTATGTATGTTTATTTTGTTGAATTAGAAAAACATTGTTGTTTGATGTTTTTTGTCGTTAAAACAACATTGATTTTGTAAATCGGATATTTTTCTGGAAGACGTACAATACCATTACCTCCACCATACAACATCCAGGTTTCAATAAAACATGAAATTTCAATACAAAACTCTGATGATTGCAAATGTTTAGCATTCAACTGTGAAAATCCTGTATTGAAATAAATAATTAGTAATTAATTCCATCTTAGATTATATTCAAGGATTTAAAGGCATTAAAAAGTAGTAAAATTGTCAATATTGCAATAATCATTCACGCATAAATTAGTTTACAGGATAGAAAATGAGAATCAACATTGAAATTGAGGTTCACTCATTCTATTTCTCAGCTTGCTTTATAGCAAACGGGGACATAGATAGGTTGGATTAGCATTAATGTTAATCGGATGTCTTTCTGGAAGACGTACATAACCATTACCTTCATCATACAACATCCAGGTTTCAATACGACATGAAATTTCAATACAAAATTCTGATGATTGCAAATGTTTAGCATTCAACTGTGAAAATCCTGTATTGAAATAAATAATAAGTAATTTATTTCATGTTAGTTTATATTCAAGGATTTAAAGGTATTAAAAAGTAGTAAAATTGTCAATATTGCAATAATCATTCACGCATAAATTAGTTACAGGATAGAAAATGAGAATCAACATTGAAATTGAGGTTTACTCACTCTATTCCTCAGCTTGCTTTACAGCAAACGGGGACATAGATAGGTTGGATTAGCATTAATGTTAATCGGATGTCTTTCTGGAAGACGTACATAACCATTACCTTCATCATACAACATCCAGGTTTCAATACGACATGAAATTTCAATACAAAATTCTGATGATTGCAAATGTTTAGCATTCAACTGTGAAAATCCTGTATTGAAATAAATAATAAGTAATTTATTTCATGTTAGTTTATATTCAAGGATTTAAAGGTATTAAAAAGTAGTAAAATTGTCAATATTGCAATAATCATTCACGCATAAATTAGTTACAGGATAGAAAATGAGAATCAACATTGAAATTGAGGTTTACTCACTCTATTCCTCAGCTTGCTTTACAGCAAACGGGGACATAGATAGGTTGGATTAGCATTAATGTTAATCGGATGTCTTTCTGGAAGACGTACATAACCATTACCTTCATCATACAACATCCAGGTTTCAATACGACATGAAATTTCAATACAAAATTCTGATGATTGCAAATGTTTAGCATTCAACTGTGAAAATCCTGTATTGAAATAAATAATAAGTAATTTATTTCATGTTAGTTTATATTCAAGGATTTAAAGGTATTAAAAAGTAGTAAAATTGTCAATATTGCAATAATCATTCACGCATAAATTAGTTACAGGATAGAAAATGAGAATCAACATTGAAATTGAGGTTTACTCACTCTATTCCTCAGCTTGCTTTACAGCAAACGGGGACATAGATAGGTTGGATTAGCATTAATGTTAATCGGATGTCTTTCTGGAAGACGTAAATAACCATTACCTTCATCATACAACATCCAGGTTTCAATACGACATGAAATTTCAATACAAAATTCTGATGATTGCAAATGTTTAGCATTCAACTGTGAAAATCCTGTATTGAAATAAATAATAAGTAATTTATTTCATGTTAGTTTATATTCAAGGATTTAAAGGTATTAAAAAGTAGTAAAATTGTCAATATTGCAATAATCATTCACGCATAAATTAGTTACAGGATAGAAAATGAGAATCAACATTGAAATTGAGGTTTACTCACTCTATTCCTCAGCTTGCTTTACAGCAAATGGGGACACAGATAGGTTAGATTAGCATTAACTTTATTGAATTTTTTCTAAAACTCTTGAAATAATGTAACATCACTACTCGAAAAAAGTAATTTAAAAATTTTAACAATATTAAATTTAAGAGTAATCATATTTAGTAGTAGATACTTTCACTTGACAACATGCAAAACTATTTAAAACGCATAAGAAACTCGAATTTTTTCTAACTTGAGACAGAACATGTTTTAGAGCAGGAAATCCACCCTAAGAGTCCGGTTAGTAATTAGAAATTCGTATATTTCTTTTGAACTTGAGGCAGACCATGTTTTGGGGCAGGAAGCCCAATTTAAGTGCCTGGTTGATGTTACAGGTCTCCTGTCAGCTCTATCATTCAAACAGACGATGGCGGGAAGTCCAACTGAATTATTTTGTTTAGGAATTAGCATGAGTAAATGATTGAAAAGGGTGTGATATTTGAAAGAGTTCTGTTCATTTAGGATGTTGTTTTTTTGTTCTATGGTATGTATATTTCAAATTGTTATAGTGTGCTCAGTTTTGAGCCGTAACTGGATACACAAGGACAATTTGAAATATATTGACACACGATAGAGCAAAAACACAACACCCTAGATGAACCTCACACTCTTTCAAATCTCACATCCTTTTCAATCATTTACTCAAGCTAATACCTAAACCAAATCATTCAACTGAACTTCCCACCAACCACATGAGAAGAATTGCATATTGCAATTTTATATTACAAACAACAAATATGCTAGGTACGCTACATAAACGATTCTAATTTTAAAGCTGTATAAATTGATGTTATTAAAAGATTAGATGAAGTACTTAAATTTCACGCTATGAAAAAAATCAAGTAGTAGTAAAATACAATTGCCTTTAAAAAATCAAATATCCTACTGTAGTTTTCATACAACTTGGCAGCAGTATGTTGGGTTCAGATATAGCATGTCCCATCTGCTACACGCTGCCAAATTATATGAATACTACAGTAAATCTCATGTTTTTAAGTTGTAATGCAGAAAAAATGAGGTAAATTACATATTGCAATTTCATATTACAAACAAGAAATATGCTAGGCACGCTACATAACTTGGCCTGTGAAAGGAATGCTTTCAATCTATATTTAGAAGGTAAATAATAGCCCAGGCAGACGCCAGACTTAATAAATTCATGTAAATCTAGAATGTTGCATTTGAAATGTTGCAGAATGGAAACGGTGGGTTTTTTCAAGCAGTTTGTTTGCAACTTGTTTTTCACATGTTTTCAACTTTTTGCAAACTTCGTTCAAGTCGAAACAAGGCTTAAGAATATTAGAATTTCTTATTTATTTAAAGTAGTTCTGCATATCGTCAACTGAAAATATCTACTATTCTACTCTTAGTTTGTCATGGATCAACAAATACTCATCACAGATGAAATATAAATAAATAAATTAGTTAACAGTATTTTTCAACATGTATGCTATAATATATGTAAAATGATGGTTCATTACTATTTTCCCAGTCAGGACACTTTTCACGACATCCTGCTCCATAGAAACCAGGCGAGCAGGCCAGTTCACAATGCTCGCCCTGCCAGCCACGCTCACAATGACACTCGCCGGTCACTTGATCACACGACGCTCTATTCTCACAGGGACATTTCTCCGAACAGTCCGGTCCAAAGAAGCCACGATCGCAGGACGTCTCGCATTTCACTCCTTCAAAATAATACAAATTTACATGTATTTGCAAATAATGTAAAACAGATTGTTTATTAATAATAAAAACTTAAAAGACAATTTTAAGTGGAAATTAACTCAAGTTAAGTTATGGCGTGACGGCCGTTTCACTCTGTTGTCAAGAGCATCGTCAGACGACCCACAGTACACTGATTTAAGGCATGAGTTTGAATTGTGTTCAAATTCCAACTAATTTCAAATTTTTTAATCGAAGAAGGATAGGATGTAACAATTGTATTTGTTATTGGAATCATCTCTTCTCTTTTCAAGACAAAAATATACTATTAGAAAAACTACTGATTTTTTTTGCAACAATCTGAAATGAGATTTAATTGCTGGGGCTTCATCTACGGGAAATTTCAAAAGTCCTTACTTCACAGAAGTGCTTGCACAGTCTAGTATAGCATTCGATACGAGAGATCCATAGTTATATCACATAATATTATACTATATTATATAATATTATACTATTATATAATATTAGTAAGTTACTAAATGTTTTAGATACATAGTCATATCACATAACATTATGTAAAAAATAGCACAATATACTATCTATGTGATGCTAATAAAATTGTTTTACATCAATCATATCATGAGGAATCCTCTCCTCTTTTTTTTTTGAAGGATGAACCCTACATAGGACTCAGACCTGTGCATGGATAATGATGGTTGATGAGTTGGACCTAGTTATAGGTGGGTTCCGAACCACCAAGAAGTGATTTTACAGCAGAGAACTGAGTCTTATTTGCTGGCCAATCCAATCGGTCACCCTTACAAAGAGGATCCGTCCAGCTTATCTAATCTGACTGAAAAGATGCCTGCTATGGCTCACGGCTATCACTTCCCTATTTTAATCTTCCTTATTTAATCTACCCTAATATCATCTGAGACAAATCTGAACCAAACCAACATTCCTTTCGTTTTTCTTGTAAAAATTACTAAAGTTCTTCAATATTTTTCACTTATTAAATCTTTTAGGATATTATAATATAGAGAAATATATTTTATTAATTTAAAGATTTGTCCTGCATTGGAGGGCGATCTATAATCTTGCTAAATGAGTAATAAACTCTTGCACAATCATTAATTAATAGTGTAAAAAAGTCTAAATAGCACCTCAATTTAGAGAAGTCTTAATGAAGTTTATACTAATAAATTTTATAATTTTATATTAGTTAATTTTGTATTATTTTTTATAAGTTTATAATTTATACTAATAACTATAATCGATTTCGTGAACATTAATATTTCATACATACAGTATGAATATAAAAAAAGTTTTTAGGTTCGTATTCATGAACCTACCATCTCAAAGGGAGACTTGAAATGTGTTCAAGTATTCACTTAAAAGGCACCTATTTCAAGTTTTCAAGTGGTTTCAAGTTTCCCTTGTTTATAAACCTAACTTGAAGCTTTAGAAGTTACCCATTTCATGAATCTCCCTCAAGGTTTCTTCATCTAAATGAGGTTAAATGCTCGAATTTTTGTCCAAGCTTCGCCATTTCATGTAAATGCATCACTTGGAATTCCATTTCATTACATTAGCTCTACCCATTAGATCACTGTTAATATTTCCAACAAAATGTAAATAGTATCAACCAGGTCTACTTTCTATGTGATGTTAAAATATTGTATGCAAGCACAATTGTAAATTTATCATGAATAAAGTAATCTAATGTAATCTCAAGATAGTCTCCATCTAAAAGCGTTTAAATTGATAACCGCGAGCCGTAGCAGGTATCTGTTCAATCAGATGGAGATAAGCTGCGTTCTACTGGGTCCTGTTTGTAACGGTGACCTATTAGTTTGGCCAGCAAAAAGACACTGTTCTCTGCTGTAAAATCACTTCCCGGTGGTTCGGAACCCACCTAAAACTGTAGGTCCAACTCATCAATCACCATCATCCAACTCATTACCCACGCACAGGTCTCAAACCTATGTGGGCTTCATCCTCAAAAAAAAAAAAAAATAATAATAATAAATAAATAAATAAGGTCGTCTCCATTGAGTTAGAGAAACATCAATGTATCTGTATAAATACTGATGTTTATCAACAACATTCGATAATATTATTATACAGGACATGGATACTTTGCTTAATGTCATTCAAGAGTTAAAAAATGAGCCAATTAATTATTTCAAGTGGTACATACCTCTCCAAGGCATTTTACACTGGCACTGTCCACTGACATGGTCGCAGTTGACGATGTTGTCGACCATGCACTCGCACTGCTGTTTGCAGCCTCTGCCGAACCAGCCTTCTGGACACTTGGACTCACACAGCTCGCCAAAGTAGCCAGGCGCGCAGTTGCAAGTACCTGCGCAAAACAAATAACCAACCATTAAACCACTAGTTACAAGTTATCAAACTATCAGGTTGCAGGATTCAATTGAATCTGTTTTTATAGACATAACTTATTTGAAAAGTTAATTTGATATTTTTTTCTGTGATGTTTTCCATGACGAAATACTTGATGAACAATCTAATATCAAAACTGATACTGTATTTTTATTTAATATATGATTTTCACTCACTTATACTGGAGGGATGCATTTCACTTCTAAAGAAAAACTTCATCAGTCTCACTGGCTGATGGAGCTTCTCTTTAGAAGTGAAATGCATATCTCTAGTATAAGTGAGTAAAAATCCTATATTAAATAGAATACAGTGTAAGTTTTAATATTAGAATATATTTTTCTTATTCATCTTCCCTTCTTCTTCTCCTTCCTCTTCATAAACTTCTCTTTCTTTTTCTTCTCCTCCTCCTTCTACTTCTCTCTTCTTCACCATCTTCTCTTTCTTATCCTCCATCTCTTATTAATTTTAAACACTGAAAATAACCCGTAATTCTTTAAACCAACCCCCTATACAAAAATTTACATCTATTTTTACTTAAAACCCTCCATCTTTTACTTCTCTCTTTTCCTTCTTTGTCGCCGTCTCCTCCATGTTCTTCTTTTTTCCTTCGGCTTTTTCTTTTTTCTTCTTATTCGTCATAATTTCTGCTTATTTTCTTTGCTTCTTCATCATCATCATCATCATCATTATTATTATTATTATAATTTTCATCTTCTCCCTAATTCCTTTTTTGCCCCACGGAGCATTAGAGTTTCGTTTACAGAGTAGAGCATCAATACGTTTATAAATTATATATGGAGCATCAATACGTTTAAAATTGGATATGAAGTATCAGCATCAACAGTTCCTCTTTGATTTGGAGATAGTGATATTGTGGTAAAAATATATAATGAATAAGACTTGATTTTGTCACAAAAACATTAACACTACTGTTTTGTCAGTAATGGCATTCTCAATCTTAAACTCAGTTTCTCTTGTTTTCATAATAACTGAGGTTGTGACATCAAGTCTTATTCAATATTGAGTTTCTTTTCCTAATAATATAGCAGGAATTAACTTTAAATACCTAATGACACGTTTTCACGATGCCAGCAGACATACAAGTTACTGGAAGCAAGTGCCTTTGCGCTGTCCACATGACAAAAATAGTAATCAAGCCAGGAACTGCGCAGTTTAGTGTCACGGAGTTTGCATCGACGATGGTTTCAAATTATGATAAAAAATGAAATTAAACTAAGTTAGCAATACCTTGCAATTTGTTCATTTTGTTTTATTTATTTGTAAATGTTATTGATAATTTGACTGATTTTTTATTTTATTGCTGATGATGCCCACATGAGTCCGAGACTTGAGCGTGGGTAATGAAGTGAATGATTACACATAAATGCCCGATGGTGGAGTGGGATCGAACCACGACCGCTTAAACGACAGCAAGCTGTAGTTTCGACGCCCCAAACAACTGCGCTAAGCAGCCCGCCATGTTTGTTTTTAAAATTGTATAATGACAGACATAAAAAACAATTAGAACCGCTATAGCCTACCTCATCATCCATTTCAGAAACTATTTTGACCTAACCTCGTGCATATGCAATATCCTATTCTATGAATAAATAAGACAAATTGCTTTTCATGGATGTTCCTCACATAATTCTAAAAACATTTCGTCAGTTCTTCACATCAAAGATGAACCATTAAAAAAGATAATGTAATAGCAATATAATAAGTTACGAGCTAACACTCAGTTTTGAATTGAAAATACCACAGCTCGCTTGTGAACCTGTCTTCACGACGCCAGTGGCAGGCAGGTTGAATGAAGGAGGAATCAACCTGTTCAAGTTATCTAATCCTCGTTGAAAAATTATCAAGGTGTGAGGCATGTTGCTAGCAACCTGTTCAAGCAGCAGTCCATATGAGGCAGGTTAATTACTTCCAGTAACTACAACTTCTACTGGTATATTTAAAATGCGACACAAGTTCATTGAGATCAAGTGTGAGATGATTAAATAATTGAGAATATTTATAAAGTTTAAAATGAAATTTACTCTCATTAAAAATATTAAATCCATTAAAAATTGCCATAGATAACATCAACATTGTCATTGAATACCGAACAGCACAATATTCAATTCACAATGCATTCAAAACATTGTATTTAAAATATCATTTCTTTTTTCGATATTACAAGCATCTGCCAATAAATACTTACTTGCCTTAATCGAAAAAATCATTGTAAATTATCAAACCTGTGATAAATTTTTATTGAACAAAGATGTTATTGCAACAAAATAGAATAAAATCAAAAAACTTTCTACATTCACACACAGTTGAAAAAAAAACTTGAAAAAAAACAACTAGCAATAGGCCTACTGTATATTGAGCAAAAAGCTATTGAGCTATTTTAATATCACTCTCCTAATAGTGTAATCGGTCAAGTAGATTACTAAAAATACAGAATGCCAATTTTAAAAAGCTATAGAATAAATAAGAATCAATCAGAAATGCATGCACAAATACTGAATTAAGTTACTACTACCAAGACAAAAGCTATTGTCAACGATGATTTACTATTGTGATTTCTAGGCATAAATGATTTTAGTCATAAATTATTCATGTTGTAAATAAATTTTCTACAGAAAATGAGTTCGATCAGCTCTTATAAGCCACAACTTTGAATCAATAATTACGTTAGATAAATGATTTGACAGAATTACAAATAGATGATTTTTTTCTGGCCCACATGAGTCTGAGACTTGTGCATGGGTAATGAGGTGAATGATAATATTATGGATTGTGAACCTATTTTTAGACGGATAACGTCAATAGAGCAGATAACGCCGTGTTATAACAGCCGGTTGCTGTAAGACAGAGAAAGAAGACTGAAGAGTAAAGAGAATGAGAAACGCAAGGTCGCTCTTTATTATATTATGCAATTATAGCCTACTTTAACTACTGATAATTCGAAGTTTCACTGATTCGACAACCTTCAACCCTATTTATTCTATCAACTTCCATCTATTATTATAGGTAGGTTAGATACCACTTACTAATAGCAACTAAAAAAATCGAACAAATCTTCAAAGTGCAGTAACCAAGAAAAAAGGAAAAAACTAACGAGCGAAAATATTTTTCATTTTATTTTTCAAATACCTGAGTCTATGAGCACATCTGAAAAATCACAAACATAGATGAAATGACTAACGATTCAAATTAATTTTTTAAATTTTTAATAAAGTTAAATTAATTCAATCTTTTCTTACTATAAATATGAAGCTTTAATTTTTTAATTATGTTGAATCAATTCAATCTTTTCTTACTATAAATATGAAGGGGGATACACACGTGACACATTGAGTAAAATGACAAACGTGACATATTACACATTGAATATGAGTATCTCAAATGAAAATGTATGTTTTCCTACTATAAATATTAATGCGGATACACACTTGACATAAAACACAGTGAGTATCTCAAATGAAAAGTAACGTGGATGATTCAAGTGTATTGGAAAAGCTTGCACGACATTGACAATATTATTGGCAGTCAGAAAAAAAACAAACATTGTCAAAAATATATCATTACATAGTGTTCCGAACAAAATTAGGTGTAGAATATAATAGTTACGTCGACTACCCCAGTACTACGACTCTACTACTCATTGGTTGACTTAATAGGAGCCAACCGGTAAATGTAATTTTAACAAAAATTAGTCAATTCAAATAATTGAACGTCTATGAGTTTGAATAAACCAATCAGACGCCTTGGTTTCCAGTAAAATTCAATTTACCGGTAAACGGTAAGGTTCCCATGAACTCAAACATTATCAATTATCAGAAGTCTTGATTTTCGAACGGCAGATGCATGGAGTACTGAATTTGGCTTTATCGCTATCTATAACATCGTTTTGCGCAATCTCTCTATTAATGACAACAAATTAATTACAGAAACATAATTTATTATTTTCGAATTCCTTTAAATGCTATTAATTTATACTGAAGACTTCCGCTATGGCGGCGGATATTGACAACAGTATTGAATAGCTGATGGAAATCTATGAATGCTACTGTACAAAAATATGTCTCCACCGGGAATCGAACCACGGACCTTCCAATTGTCGGTCGGGCGGCTTAACCACAGACCTTTCTGCACAGCAGCATTCATTTTAAGTTTGGCCATATTGGCTCGTATCTCACAAGTTAGTTTGAAATTATTGACAATTTAACAAACTGACAGATATAAACAAACAGAATTTATTAATTTCGAATTCCTTTAAGTGCTATTAATTCATACTGAAGACTTCCGCAATGGCGGATATTGACAACAGTCAAAAATATTTTTGTACAGTAGCATTCATCGATTTCCATCAGCTATTCAATACTGTTGTCAATATCTGCCGCTATAGCGGAAGCCTTCAGTATAAATTAATAGAACTTAAAGGAATTCGAAATTAATAAATTCTGTTTCTGTATATTTGTCAGTTTTAAAATTGTCAGTCGTTTCAAACTAACTTGTGAAATAAATTATAGTCGAAACATTGAAGATCCGTAATAGTAAGTCTGAGTCCTGAATCAGTTGAAAGGTAGTAAGACCCAACTAAAATTAGGTATTCATCAAACAAATTATATTTGAATCTCAAAACATTAGCTCGTAGCGCTACTCCAAGCCCACATTATTAGTCTATAGTATAATTTGGTGTGTATATTTAGTATAAACTGAATTTGGTGTTAAAGAGCTCAATCTAGTACATAACATAACAGTTCATCAGAAACTATAAACAAACACAAGTTATAATAATTGCATTCAAACAGTTAATTATTAGGAACTCACCATTGACAGGGTCACAGGCTGCATTGTTCTTGCACATACATTTTTGAGTGCAGTTCTTACCAAAGTAGTTCTCAAAACATGGTCTATCACAGTCCAAGCCAACAAACCCTGAAAAACAAATTCCGCTCAATCAATGATTTCAGTTTTCCGTTCATGCTGGATTGGTGAAGTACGGTGCAATAAAAAATTCTATTAATAGGGTCCAGTGCTCCTATAAAACGTGGAATTGAGATACTCTCATCCTTGTTGAACGAGCGAAGCGAGTTCTTCCTTTTGACTTGAGGCTCGAGGCGTTGTGTGTTTGTGGGTATGTTCCACGATAACTTTCGAACGCCTTAATCAACTTCAAATTTGAAACACAGATTCTTGGTATCTTTAGACAGGTCAAGTTCGTTGGCCAATAAAATTAACCGACTCCTTCATCCTTTTTGAGGCGAATCAAATAGGCCCTTTATTGATATATATATATATATTTTTTTTAGATTACGTCTTGGAGACTCCAGTTAAGGAGTATAAGACAAGTCAGATCAACAATATTATACACTAGATACCATAATTACTTCCATTAGTTGAGGTGAGGCTTAATTTTGATGTGAAAGGAACTCTTGTACACTATAAAAAGCTTTATCAACTAAATATTTCTTCAATTGTTTTTTAAATATTTCTATATTTTCAAGACTCTTCAAAAACTGCGGTAGCTTGTAGAATTTCCTACCAATATAACTAGGTTTTTGTTTGAATAAGCTACTATTGTGACTCACCAAGTGATAATCTCCTCGGCTTCTTGTATTATAATCATGTACATAAAGATTTTGGTTAATATCATTCGTTTTTACATATATCACTATATTGTATATCACTATATAATTATAGAAAATAGTTGTTTCTACGATTCTACCATATGATGGCATTTGCAATAGATTTCAAAATATATTTTGAATTATTATCAGCTGTAGGTGAATATAAATGTGATCAGGTTTTTTATAGAATCTCTATCTGATATACTAATTTCATTGCCCTGATATTTGGATATAATTATGAACAGCTGTTTTTTATGTGGTAAATATATCTACTAAATATATTCCATTGCCCTGATATATAGATATATGATTACGGTAGGTCTTTTTTTTGGAAAATAAATCTGTGTATCAGAGCAACGATGAACTTGAACTTAAAGTGATATGTCTTGTGAATTTTTAAATAAGTATCTTCAAAGCAACCGTTTTTCGTTACTACCTTACCCCTACGATAAGCTTTCCAAATGAGTTTCCCTTTCAAAAATTAATTGTTTGCAAGCGTGTTCTCCAGCCCGTTGGGCTCACTAGTTTAATATCATTGTAAATTTCCACATCAATTTTAAATCTACTAAAAGTTGCAGTTCGATATCCCATCCACTGAAATAATCGCAGGAGTTTCTATAACGGATGGAAGTATCGATCGATACTGTATTGCTTATCAACACACCTGTTATGTATCATCCGAATGATACGAAACAGCTGATAACGTGGTACGTTGCGTTTTCCGGACATATTTATAATACGGACACAAAAATAATCCTAAAAGTTAATAAAGGCAGTTTCGTTTCAGCCTACGTAAGTAAATATTTATTTATTCTCTTTAAAAATTTGTATGGTATGAAGTATCGATATTGTCAAATATCGAAACTCCTGCAACTATTTCAGTGGATGGAATATCGAACTGCAGTAAAAAACACATAATGAAATAGATTTTTGTAATTCAATTAAGATTAATATTTATAAGATTAATATTTAATTGAATTACAAAAATCTATTTTATTATGTGCTTTTAGTAGATTTTAAATTGATGTGAAATTTACAATGATATTGAACAAGGATGAGAGAATGTAAATTCCACGTTTTTATAGGAGCACTGTACCAGTTTTTACTTGACATTTTAACAGTGCTGAACTGCAGTAGTTACTACATTCAGTACTACATGGCGGGCCGCTTAGCGCAGTTGATTGGGGCGTCGCAACTTCAGTCGTTCAAGCGGTCTTGGGTTCGAATCCCGCTCCTCCGTCTGGCTTCTGTGTGTAATCATTCACCTTATTACCCACGCACAAGTCTTGGAATCATGTGGGCATCATCAGCAATAAAAAAAAACTGTACTGTTGAAAATTCAGCTGACTGCTTAGAAGCTAAGCTTGTGATTCATGTTACAGTTATTTTAGAAGCATTTATTGAATTTGTTTTTCTGAATAAATCATTTTATCCTATTGGAAATGTGACAAATAAAGATATGAAGCCGGTCCTGCGTCTCCCCACCAATAAAAGCTTTCGCTTATTATTATTATTATTATTACAGGTACAGTGCTCCAATTGAAGAGCGTGGAAAAATGTGGAATTGAGGAACTCTTACCCTGTTCAATTTTATAATGTGTTGTTTGCTATTCGCTGTCACAATTTTGCTAAAAGTCAATATCTATGCAATAAACTTGAATATTTCTAGCCATTCTGGTGATTACATGAATTTTACAGAACAAGTCAAGTGAGGGCTTTGTCACTTTTCTTTAGTATTCTGACAGTCCAAACTTCGTATAATTGCATCACTTAAGCCGCGTCTCCACCAACCGAACATGTTTGGCGAACAGTGTTCGCTGGAATTATCTGATGTCGCCGAACATTGTTTGGTGTTGGTTTGGTGTGGACGACTTCTCGAACATTATGATCGGTGTGATGGGAATAGTGGCGGGAACCTGTTGTTGGTCGTCACTGTTCGCTCACAGACCGAACATCTCAATTGAACTCACGAACATGTTCGGTGACCCATACGTTTAATCCGTTTTGTCCGTTTTTTGTATTCGCCAACAATGTTCGGCAGACAAGTTCGGTTGGTGGAGACGCGACTATAGATTGTCAACACCATAGCTTATATCATTAATAACATACAAATATCATTGTAAATAATTTCTAGTGCTGTAAAAACTATAATCTAAGTCTACTATAGTATCTATGTGATGTTGGAGTCGGCGTAGCCGAGTTGGCTTATCGCTGGTCTGATAAGCCAAAGGTCCTGGGTTCAATCCCAGTTGAGTACAAGATATTTTTCTCGAGCCACTCCCGTGTTTCGGAGGACACGTTAAGCCGTCGGTCCCGGTTGCATATAAAAAAAGCAGTCGTTAAAAAAACGAGGCGAGGGTCTCCCCACCACGAAAAGCCATACGAATTTACTTTTTACTTTTTTATGTGATGTTGAAAATGTTGTTTTAACTACTCATATGCGAAATTTGTAAACTTACATGAATAAAGAAATCTAAGTCCTTGAGATGCGAAAATTGGTGAAGTTTGTCTACTTTTGACACAAAATTACAAGAATAAATATTTTTTTTTTTTTTTAGTTGAAGTTAATTTTTACCTGGTGGACAAATGCATCGACCATTATCTGGAGAGCAAGTAGCACCGTTCTTGCACTGACATTTGAGTGCACAGTCTTGTCCGTAGAAACCGGGAAAACATTGTTCATTGCATGTTGGTCCTCGGAAACCTATAACATTGAAATGTCGTTGGAAATGTACTTTTCCCAAATTCTCATAAAAAATTCAATAATTTATTCCTAAATCATATTAATTTAATTTAAAACATAATTTGATTCCATAAATTATAATTTTTATTAACAAACTATTTTTTTCAACTTTTTATAAACCATCATTAATCATATATTCATTCATCAACAACGTCCGTTATATCACGGTTAAAGGGACGAGAGCGTTGAAAGATACAAATGATTGTATACCGTATTAAAATAGCGCTGTAACCAGTTAAGCGTTATAACAGGCGCCGTCAAAAGCGTAGTTGACTGCATTTGCTTATTCTTTATTACAGTATTTTTATTATTAATTATAAAACAATATTTTTATTAATAAAACATTATTTTAATATACTAATCAAAATTCTTATTCTTCTTCTTCTTCATTTCCATTGTAAGGATTGCAGAGGAGGATCAAGTGTAAGAGAGCTTTGGCTGTGATCTAACAACGCTCCAAGGATTAAACCTAAGGCAGCAATTCAATTTTTATTACCCATTCTCCATTATTTATCTTCCTCTATATTCTCCTTTTTCTTCTTCATCATGTATTTTTGTATCTTCTTGATAATTTTATTTTTATTCTTCAATGAATTGTAACAACTAACAATAGCCTAGAAGGGGAACGGGGAATTGGCTATATCTGGAACTCACTATATCTGTGTTAAATGTCCTATGCTTATAAAACTGTTCTGAGGAGGAATTCGTTATATGTGTCGACTAGGGGAATTCCCTATATCTGGAATTCACTGTATGTCAGCCGGAGGAATTGCCTATATCAGGAACCGGCTGTATCGTCGCTAGCGGGAACTCACTATATCTGACGTCACACCTACGTCACAGCGTACTGTGACGGTTGCAGGTGGGTCTCCTCCACAGCGTACTGTGACGGTTCCTCAGCTCCAGGTGGAGCCAACGAAACGGCGATAGAATACCAACACTATTCATTCATCTACCCCAGTGATAGACAAACTCTGTCGGTGAGAGCGCGGCAGAGCGCGCCCTGCTATTTTAAATTAACATAATTAAAATAAATAGTGACCGAGTATAAACGTTTTTTTACTTGGCCATTGTTAATATAAAAGCCAAATGCCACTGACTGACTGATTCATCACTATTTCTTGTAAACCATGCGGCTAGAAGTTGAAATTTTGTGCACATGTTCAGTTATTAATATCCCTAGATGCATACTAAGAGCAGGTTTTACCTGAAATCCCACAGTTGACTTTTTTAATTACTAACCACCTTTTCTTAATCATTCTTATTAATTAGAATTTATACTTATAACCTATAAATAATTTTTTATATCATATTTTTATTCGCCAAACATGACAAAAAATCAATTTGCATACGTTTCTGAATACAATATGGCACAGCCAGCAAAGAGAAACTTGCGAGCTAGCTACAAGTTCATTATAATACAAAAAAATACATGAAAAAAATACTCTACAATCTGACTCTAACCTATCTGGTGAAGCCAGAAAAGCTAATTACCATTGGCCGACTGACTCATCACACTTTCTCGAAAACCATGTGAAATTTCCAGCATTTGGGACCAAAAACAACAATTTTTCAAGATATATTTTATCACCGTTTCTCAAGAACTATGTGGCCTTATAAGTTGAGTATCCAGGTTCATTTAAGACTCTAGTTAAGCAAAATTTTTACCAGGTGTGAAAATGTATTACTTTTAAAATTTGGTTGCATATATATCTCCGCCTCCCATCAGTGGTTTTAGTTGGACAGCTAAAACGTGGGAAGCGATCCTGCTGGCTAGTCATATAATACTGTATATTATGGTAGCAGAGCCATTTCCTTTGCAAATTTCAATACAGTGGAACTTTTACAAGCAAAGTGACATTGTTGAACTCAAACACTCGCTAGGGGGGTGTATACATTTATTGTTGTGCATGTCCGCACAGTTGATCTGTGTAATAAGGCGCTTACTAACGCCATTCCCTTTCGAAAAAAAATTTGTCCAGACATTTGCTAACAATAGCTAATGGCTTATATGCTTCATGTTTATGAATTGATTGGAATGATTCATTTTCCTCAAAATTTCCATCGTAATTATTTTTGTAATTTTCCAAGATATTTCTTTTGATAAGAATTGTAGAGCACTAAATTCTAAATTCGACAAGCCTAAAAGCCAATTCTTGCAGCTGGTCAAAAATGAACCATTTTTTGTATTTTGGAAAGTTGCTATTACCAAGTACTTTATGTACAAATATCTTGAAAAATAGCACATTTTTAGAGCCTTATTATACAGAAACACTACAGTCGCGGGTCACAATTTCAGGCTAAATTAATTAAACCAACCCATGCTGGAGGGGGTGAACATTTATAACAAAATTAGAAAAATTATTAGATAGGCTTGCATTAATAGGATAGCTGAACATTTTAATAAATAATAGAGATAGGAAAAAAAATATTAACAAAAGGAATTTTAAAATATACATCTCATCATATAAACAATCGATATACTTTAAAATAAATTAGATACTGCCATAAAATAAGGATGAATATAGAATATGATGGTTGATCTATGGATACTACTACACTAGCGGCCTGGCAAGGGGGACGGACCGCACCGCGTTCCAGCCCTAGGGAGATGACAAAAAGCTGATATAATATAATGATTATACATGATTGTATGCATATAATGATTATAATTTCAAAATTTGAATCAAATAATGTGATTTGTTAAACTTTGGTGCTAATATGGACTCTAAATAAGTGAACCTATAAATGCTATCAAATGGTTCGCGTGTTCTCCGAGGCTGGACCAAAACACTTATTAGAATTAATTTTGACCGATAATGCAGGATAAAATTATTGTATTAAGTGCCTAGAATCGCTTAGAGAGCGTGTACGAAGGGATTATTTTCGAAATTTTTCCCCCGGGATAGGATTTTAAGACCACTCTTATGTAGAAAAGTCCAATAATTATTGTTTATTTTCAATGTATTTTTTTCTCTATGTTTTGTGTACTTTCATCACATATATATGATTGAATGAGCTAGTCTGACTTGTCTTATACTCCTTAACTGGAGTCTCCAAGACGTAATCTACAAAAAAAAAAGTCCTATGTTTTGACTCGTGACTCGAGGCTCGCGATTTTGTCTGTATGTTTGTATGTTCGATGATAACTTTCGAATACTTTGACCAATTAAATCAAATCAGAAATGGTTTTATTTCTCCTTCAACGAATACAATATGTATGTAGGTAAATTCATATAAGATACAAAATAAACAAAAAAAAGTATACAAACTATTCAATACAAAATATATAGTTAGAGAGCAAAAAATTCCTCACATGGGCCCTACGCCTGTGTGTGAAGAAGAGTCCATCATTACAAAAGAGTTTAATATAGAAGAATAAAAAAAAACTCCGTTGAAAAATAAATATTACTTTAAGCTGAAAAAAACCTGGGGGAACTTTAAAAAAAGGCTTCCGGAAGCAGGAAGGATCCCCCATCCATCAAACACGCGAATTATGGGCACAACTGAGAAAGAGTAGTAGTTTTTAGATTAGCTTCTGCCAAGAGCACCCTATTCGAATATTTCGGGATTTTCCAATTAGCCAATTTTCTAGAGAGCTACAACAAGCAATTGTATGGAGCCCAAACATTACTAGAATAACTTGCAATTGCATTCTGAAGGAATTCAATTAGAAATTTTGTCAGAGGCCTGGCCCGAGAGTACACTCTGGTTTATGAGCTTTTTCCTCACCTGACAATATAATCATTATCACAAAAGTATGATGAAATTTAATTGAAAACACACTTAATATTTGAAATATCAAGGAAACTACATTTTTAGACAGTTTAATTTGTTTAATATAATTTTGTAATATATATATTTTTATTAATCACCAGTTATTTGATTAACATTATTTGTTTTAAAACAAACTAAATATAATTACGAACCAAGCCTAGTGGAGGTCATTTCCAGTGAAAATATATATTTAGATTTATGTATTTTGCTTAAACGGCCTCATTGGACTCAGTTTCTTGTCCTCCTTGATAAGTTCTCTTTCTGCATTGTCCAGTACTTCTACATTCGTTCTGATTTTCTCTATCAGTTTTTATCTATAAATACCCTTTGTACAATATGTCAGTTGTTTATTTTTTACATGAATATTGTTTTTATTTCTTTAAATTTCTTTAGATTTTCGTTGTAGATTTCCTGGGTTATTTTCAGTTATAACATATTATGGTTTTATACCAAGTCATTATAGACTTGGATTCCAGGGGGTCCACATGGAATACTATGTGGACCACCTTCTTTCCAAGAGCTTTTACACAGACAGACAGTCGGACAACGGCACAATTCCAATAAGGCCCTATTGGGTCCTTAATAAGAAGAACCAGTTATATTCTTGTTTGAAGAAAACTATGAAGATATGTAGTGACTTATGAATGTGGCAAACATAAATACTTTAATATTTGATATTTCATTAATATCTTAATTTGTTAGTATAGAATTGATTAACAATATTTTCTCTTTTATTTGCGCGTTATTTGTTAGGCATGCGGGCAATGCTAAGCACGCTCGGAGAATTCGCCATTGGTTAGTTGTGAGTAAAGAGTGGTTAATAATGGTAAGCTTTTATTATTAAGGAGTAGTGGTGAATAAATTCGAGTGAAGAACTGTAATATATACGAGTATATTATCACCCCACTACGACACTTGAGAGAGAGTGAGAGTGAGAGTGAAAGATAGCGTGAGGGTGAGTGAGAGAGAATCATACTATAGAACGCCTACTTTTGTAGCCTATTGTACAATAACGCCATGCTTCATCACAAGAAACATAAAAATATAAATATGCGTGAAATAAGGAAATTAAAATGTTATGTAAGATAAATTTAGACAAGAAAGAGAGCAAAAACTCTTTAAAATCACATTCAGCCAGAAAATCACGCATCAATTAAACATGCAATCTTCTCTTGAAAATATTCTCTTGAAAAGGAAGAGGGATGGTGTGAATAGCCTACTAAATGAACTCTGATCAGAAACTCTTGACTAACAAAAGAAGCCAAATCTGTGACTTTTATGGAGGTGAAGACATTTTTTCCTGGTGAGGTATCTCCCAAACATTTTCTTTGTTTACAAATGCTCCAAATTTCTGAAATTGACTTTACGTAATATTATTGCAAATTTTACGGAAATGAACCGCGGCTTTATTTTTAATAATAATGAAGACATGAACCTAAGAGATTTGACAGGGGAAGTCAAAGATATGACACAATAAACCCTCATCACCACTTGTCCTTGTAATTCCAAATTAAATAGATCTCCATTTCTTCCTTCACAAGATACAAGAGACATAATAAATTTAGCAAAGTAAAAAGCATCCTGTGTCCGTGAGTGTCGGTATGAATCGAAACAGCATGTACTATGATAGGTATGGAAACTATAGAAACTGTGTATAAATGATGATTTTTGTAATCAGATGGAGAAATCTAAATACAAATAATAATCTACAAGCTACTCACAGGTAATTGACATGACAGAAACAGAAACAGTGATTAAGCCTGATCATGTTCTACTACACTCAAAACGCAGAACAAAATACATGAAGTATTCAATTAAATACTGTACTTAATGAGAAATTGATATAGCCTAATATTTTTGAAGAAGCACTCATGACCATCACCACTGTACACACTGTTTTTCTCATGTTTTCTTTTTGAATTCTTATTCTTGAATTTTTGATGCACAAAAACTTTGTCTTATTTTCAAGAAAAAAAAATAATTTTAAATGAAAATATATGAATTTTTGAATGACATCCTATTCATGAGAACAAGTTGATAAGCAACTGACATTTTATAAAATAACTATAATTTTCATAGCTGTCATTAATAATAACTAGTGGCTTGTAGGGGCAAAAATCCCTGAATAAAAACACTAATACATAAAACAAGTCATTATACTACAGTATTATAAATCAAACGAACTAACAATCAAATTACCTATGAGTCAGAATTTCCCTGTTTACTAGATTTTTTGTGTGAGAATAGTCTTTTTGGTTGCTTTGGTTGTTGTTATTTACAATAAACAAGTTGATTCCTTCCGGAGATTTAACTCTGCTAAATGCAACATATAATTGCCCATGAGTAAATACTGGTTTACTTAGGTATATCCCAGCTTTGGCCTTGGGACTTATTGATAGTAATACAAAAAGCTAGTCTGATTGGAAATTGTTTTCTTGACATATGGAAAGGCATATTAGGGTCTGTTGATATATTAAGCCTAATTCCTGGTAAAAATATTGCATTACCTTTCCAGATCCAGTTATTATTTCTAACTTTATGCACCTTCCGTAAAGGCCCAACACAATTCATCATACGCCATTGACCAAGCCTGACCCGAGATTCACATTCCTTATCAATATCACGATAGCGCCAATTTTTAGTGTAATATGGTGTTTATGTGGTGGCATTCCTGATGGTGTGATATTCTATTGGAATATTTAAAAGTTCAATGGGTTCATCAGTAATAATTTTGTCCACAATAAAGTAGTTCTTTGCTTCTCCCTCCACGTTTCCAAGTATTACATTGTTAATATTATGACATTGTTCATTCAATGGACACATTATTATGTTGTTTGAAAACATATTAATGTTGTTGATAGTTATTTTTGTATGAAAAATAAAACTAATCATAGATTCATTTCTTAGCACAAACTTTTCTGGAATATCTATTATATCAACTCCTCTGTGACTAGTTAGGTCCGTTATGAGCTTTGTTTTCTGTTTTTGAAATTATTAGCTTGTCTTCTTCAATGTGAAGAAATGTAGACAAAACAAAAAAATTTTAGAACATATGTCTGTCTAAATTTAGATTATACTATCCCAAGTAACCCACATGTTAATATTGAACACTGACTTGAAGATAAAGCACGATCACATAATGTATTGATGTAAACAAATCAGACGTTTTTGAATTCCAATTCTATTCTTATGGAGAACATTTTACGTTATATCTAATTTTATGTTAACATTCTGGAAATTCCAATAGTTTTCCCACCATCACGGAATAGAGTCCTTCAATTTGATCCCTCTCCCATCTTTCTACACCTTGCCAAACGCCCCCAGTTTTGACGCAAAGAAATTAAATATATTACGGTGATGATGGCAACCGATCTAGGTTGTTGTTGTTGTGGTGCTTGGTCCACTTAGTTATCCGCCCACTTTGGCGCTGTCCACGTTCCAAGCGGTGGTAGAGTGGGGGTTCCACATATAGCGACTTCCCGATACAGCCAATTCCCGGGGAAGACACATATAGGCAGTTCCCCTTGCATGCAGATATAGTGAGTTCCCGATACAACCAGTTCCCGAAGAGTACACATATAGGCAGTTCCACTTGCAAGCAGATATAGTGAATTCCAGATATAGCCAATTCCCCCAACCCCCTAGAAGTGGTAATACGCGTATAAATAAAGCCTCGGTTTCCAACTACGCGCATTAGGACTGAATGGTCAGGGGACAAGGCCGGAATACACTAAAATTGATGTTTTTGATATAGTTTCATATACCAAAAGCATCAATTGCAGTATATTCTGGCCCTGTTCACTGAGCATTTAGTCTGAATCCACGTAATTGGAAACCGAGGCTTAAGAGCTAGTCGGCGGAGTCGGCGTAGCCGAGTTGGCTTATCGCTGGTCTGATACGCCAAAGGTCCTGGGTTCGATCCCAGTTGAGTACAAGATATTTTTCTCGAGCCACTCACGTGTTTCGGAGGACACGTTAAGCCGTCGGTCCCGGTTGCATATAAAAAAAAAGCAGTCGTTAAAAAAAACGGCGAGGTGGAACTACCCGTAAGGGTCTCCCCACCACGAAAAGCCATACGAATTTACTTTACTTTAAGAGCTATTACTTACCGGCGGAGCACATGCAAGTTCCATTGGTGGGAAGACACTGGGCATCATTGTGGCACTCGCAGTTCTGGCTGCAGCCTTTTCCATACTTGTACATGGGACAAGGCCGAGCACACGTCTGACCATCCCATCCGGCATGGCATACACATTCCCCAGTCCACGGGTGACACCTGCACGTAATAAAACAAACATATTAAACAAGCGCTCACTGGGAAGTGATGGATGAGTGCCGTAGCAGGTATCTGTTCAATCAGAGATAAGCTACGAAACTCCTGGGCCATATTTGTAAGGGCGGCCGATTGGATGACGCAAAAATGACTCTGCCCTCTGCTGTAAAATCACTTCCCTGTAGTTCGGAACCCACCTAAAACTGTAGGTCCAACTCATTAATCAATATCATCCAATTTATTACCCACACACAGGTCTCAGATCTATGTGGGCTTCATCCTCAGAAAAAAAGAAGAAAAAAGTATCAAATTGAAGTGCATGGTCTCTAAAAGAAAAATATATTGCTTATTCACACTCGACAAAGTCTACTACAATTGATGAATGTTAGTTAATGGACGTAATGTAGTCGGAACATTTCAAAGGCAGCCGCAGTGGTATAAACGATTAGGGCGTAATCGACTCTATTCCTGTGGTCACGGGTTAGATTTCCGTTGTTCAGCAAGGCATTATGTGATTAATCATCATCTCTTTACCCACGCACAAGTCTGACTCTTGTTAGCATCACCCAGAAAAAATGTTATACCCTACGCATTTTTCGTGCATATGTCCAGATTGTCCACATGCTGAATTGCATAGAAAAAAAATAACTTTTGATCAAACGAGTCTTTGAAAGAATTACAACGGAAGGAATTTGAAATTGACTCTTTAAAATTTTTATTATCAATAATGCTATAAACTATAGGCTGGCACAAGGAACGATCCAACATTTGTTCATTTGAATTGTAAAACTGTAATCGTCAATAATAAAACAGTCATTTTCTTAGGTTTATATCCATTATTAAGATGCACTCTCGAATAGAAGCAAATAAATTATTTGTATTTTTCCCCACATAAGTCTGAAGCTTATGCGTTGATAATGAGAAATGAGGAGAATTTATTATGATGCAATGATTCAATGAATAGCGATATATGTTAATGGTGATTTAATGAAAGTTTTCATGTTATATCGGCCGGTCACCCATCCAAGCATGTTCCCGAGCACACTAGACTTAACATCACGACCGCTCTGACACCACACTCATCGAGCGATTAATCACTACCTTTGAATTTATATTTATAATGAGAAAAAAAAGCTTCGTCAGCCATCTTTTCAGAAGTGAAATACATTCCTCAAGCATCTCCAATATATGTGAGTAAAGCATTATTTAAAAGTGAAATACAGGGTCAGTTTTAATATTAGATTGTTCATTAAGTATTTCGTCATGGAAAACATCACAGAGAAAATTTAGTTTTGAAGTAATAAATTCTAATTAAAATTCAAACTACATGGACAATACGGTGTCTTCTACAGACGCAACCCCAATAGTTATTTTATTAATACTCAATGCTAGAACTTTTCTCAATAAAATGCATCATTGACTATCTGTTCTTAGTGGTCCAACCCTAAAATAAGTTTCGAATTGGAAAAATGCTTTCAACTTACATTTCAGTGTTGTCCGATACACATTGGCAGACATCTTTGCAGGTCGGTCCATAGAGGCCTTCCGGACAAGTACGCTTAGTGCAGTCCTTGCCTCCCCATCCATCGGGACATTTACACGAGCCAGTCATCTGATTGCAAATGCCGCCATTTTTGCAAGTGCACGTCATATTGCAGTTTATACCCCACGCATTTTCTGGACATCTGTCTGCACACTAAAAAATACAGAAGAAATATTTGACAAAAATTAAATTCAAAATTAACCATTGAAGTAATTCAAAAATTTTTATTGCTGATGATGCCTACATGAGTCCAAGACTTGTGCGTGGGTAATGAGGTGAATGATTACACATAAATGCCTGACGGTGGAGCGGGATTCGAACCCACGACTACTTACACGACAGCAAGCTGAAGTTGCGACGCCCCAACCAACTGCGCTAAGCGGCCCGCCAAATGCATTGCCTATTTAAAATCTCAACTCTTTACCTAAACAGTAGTTAAAACTAGTTTTCATGAATTTATTTAGTTATCAGGACACGACCCATGACTGGAACTTGGATTTTACAACAGATTTTCTGTCGAACATGTCTATCTGACATAAACTAACTGTTCATTAGTTTCATATCGTTCCATACTTTGAAAATGTTGCCAATTTTTCAGGTGCAAAAAACCTAGACATTCGATCTATGCCGAAATAATTTTCTTTAAATCATCTTCATATAAAGATACAAACCCAACGTTAAATGAGCTGAAAATCAAGACGGCCAGACAAGCGAATGGTTCATTAATAATATTGAAAAAATATAAAAATTACACTAAATAGATAAATTAATTGATTAGTGTTTTATACATTCTCGTATTCTCAGTTAGTAATCGACAAACATTTTCACAAGTAGAAGAAATGAAAGTTTCAACAAGCTCAAGGAAACCAAGCACACAATCATTTCTCCACAAAAGTTCTATATGAGGACGGTACTGGAATAAGAACCAAAATATTAAATAATATGTCACATCAATGTGGTCTATGCATCTGAAGCTAAATGACCTTCAAAATACAGCAATCAGGCAAGGCAATGATTTTTTCTAGAGGATGAAGCCCACATAGGTCTGAGATCTGTGCGTGGGTAATGAATTGGATGATTGTGATTGATGAGTTGGACCTACAGTTTTAGGTGGGTTCCGAACCACCGAGAAGTGATTTTACAGCAGAGAACAGAGTCCTTTTTGCTGGATTCCTTAAAAGTCTTGAGATTTATTAATAATCGTCTCCTACGGAGCTTAGTCTCTACAAATTTATGAGATTAGTAACATATTCAACAAGAAACATTTAGAGCACTTAAATGAAGAACATAAATATGAACTAATGAGACGATCAAGGTTTCCACATAGGAGTAAACGTGATTGGAGAGAGTAGGGAAACCTCAAGCATCTCATTAATTCCCCCTGTACTTTGAATAATACGTATTACAATATTATTAAAATAATGAGGTGTATGATGGATTCTCCAAATAAATAGTCATTACCTTACTTCCCATGTAGCCAGGAGAACAAATGCATTTGCCAGTCACGTGATCACATTCGGCTCCATTGTAGCACTCACAACTGGAATTACATCTTTCGCCCCACATTCCTGATGGACATCTGTTACCACACACTGGTCCCTGAGAAAAAATAAGACGAAATTGTTTTATATCAGATAAACAAGAACTGTTAAAACTTTACAGTTGAACAGTTTAAAACTTTATTACATTTTTATTAAGAACCAAGCATCAACTTGAAAAGCCATTAAACACACAAGTAGAGAGAGTGATCTTGAGTTGACTTGAATTTTTTTTAATCGATTAGAACAAGTCTCAAAACGTTTTTGAAGTAAGCTGAAGGGAGCTCTGTCAATATTAATTTTATCTTCAACTACGTTAGTTTATTAGAGGTTAAAAATTAATGTCATAATAACTGACATTATTCATGCCTAATCAAACACGTTGAAGATGTTATCACACTGCTGTCACGTTTTGAGTCACGCTCTAGACCAATCAGAGCATAGGATTTTTCAAATTCAGTGTCCAAATGAAGTCACATCAGCTGGTTTTACATCATCATTTCAAAATCAACTTGAGATTAAATTTTGATGGTCGATAGAACAGTTTATGCAACTCTTGAGATGTTTAGAACACTCATTTCGCCCGTGTCCTCACATCTCACTTATGGCTTGAAGGCGGTCATAATACAATCATTGCAAAAACTACTAAATTCAACGTATGGCAACAAATTACAATCAGAATACGTTTAATTCGTGTTTTTTACGGCCAGGAGAACCATTGGCTTGTCCGATCGTCCGCATTTTTGAGCTTATTCAACAAATATAAAATGCTATAATTTTAAAGAACAATGTATAGAATAGAATTTGAAGTATTACACCTACCATCCATCCAGAAGTGCAAATACATACTCCGGTGCTCGGATTACAGCTGCCGCCATTTTGACATCTGCAATCATCTTCACAATCAGGTCCATGCTTTCCTTCGGGGCATTTTTCTTCGCATCTGGGGAAATTAAACAATAACCTTCAACTGTATGCTGCATGAATAGATACAAATAAAGATTGTATCAAAATAGATCTCTGTCATTAGACAGCCTATGAAGACTATTATACAAAACAATTGCTATATAGATCCCGTCTTTTTAAATAAAAAATTAGAATCCAGTTAAGCTTCATAGAAATATTTTTACACTTCTAAAATCACATTCCTATAATACATACAATATTAATGAAATACATACGAATACATTCTTAATTCAGTGTTTTCCTTGATATTCGATCCAACATTATTTTGAAGTAATGTTACCAGTGTCACATAGTGAAAAAATTATTTAAAATTACTTGGTTTCCAAAAAAAAAAAAAAAAATGTTTTCCTCTTTCTTATTAAGCATTACTATTGCTATACATTTTAATACATACAGAGAACAATATATCAATTGTTGAGAAGAGATCTACACCTGTAAAAGATTTAAGATCAAGTACTATATTTCAAGAGGTGATATAAATACGATATATAATGAAACGTTGATTAAGTCCTAAATTATCCACAGCTGAATAATTCTAAAATTTTCTGGATAAAAAGTAGTATTATAATTTAATATTATAATTTTTAACCACTTTCTTGAAATTTTCCAACACTTCTAAAATGTTTTACATGAGAAATGTGTTATAAAACAAAATTTTACTTGTAATAAAGGAACTTCTATATTAGAGGACTTGTAAGTTTCAAGAAGAAAGGCATTGGCTCAACCATTACTACTATTATTACTAATATTAGTATAATAATAATAATAATAATAATAATTATTATTATTATTATTGCCGACCTCACAACCTAATGGCTGGTATTCATACGGAGAGTTCATACATTGATCAAGTATGCACCCACTAAATATTGTAAAAGTTGTTTCCTGAAATTGCTGCTCATATACATTAAGTTACACAATTGTTATACAGTTACATTATTATGCATTTTCTGTTTTTACAGTTAGTGTTTATGTTATTCTCTTTTTATCATTACTATATACACTAATTTTTCTAGTCTGCTATCATCACTATATTCATTTTTTATATGTTTAGAAAATTTCTTGTTATTATTGTTGTTTATTATTTAGTATTTCATTTTAAAATCATTTTTATAGAAGACTTTTCAATATCTGGTCAAAGTATTCAATATCTTTCAAAGCATCTGATCATGGTCACCTGGTATCCTAGGACACAAGTACGTCATACGCCGAGACTAAACGCCTTGAATTGTAATTCAATTATAATATGCACAATGGAGCATCCAATGCTCGATGATTATCACCTTGACAAAATAAACACATGCTGTGTGTTTGACAGATTGTGATCTGAAAGATTGGGACAGCGTTTGTTAGATTTCACGATGCATATTATTGGATGCTCCACCGTGCAAGCACCCTAACAAATGCTCACAATGGTCCAGTGTATCCAGATTTGCAGTAGCATTCTCCAGTGACGTGATGGCATGTGCCTCCATTTATGCACTTGCACGTCTCCTGGCAATCTTGGCCGTAGTGCTTGCCATCGCATTTCTCCGCGCACTGAACTCCCATGAAGCCCTTCGGACACTGGCACTTGCCGGTAGCAGGGTCACAGACAGCGTTGTTCTGGCATGAGCACACCTTGTCACAGCTAGCGCCCCAGTGGCCCTCAGGGCAAGCTGTCAAATAACAACAATAAAATAATAATCAGAATAAAGAAAAACTGACCGAAAGTTTATGCTACAAATTCAGTGATCACAGAAATTGAAATTTATGAAAAATAATACAACATTAAAAAAATATAAGTTTTTCGCCCGGTTGCACGAAAGCCAATTAAATAAGTAGTTTAATGTCAGTTAACTAACCGTCGTAAGTGTAACGGGTTTATTTCTGTTGCACAAAGATCCATTAGTTAATTTTCGTTAACCGAACTGGCTACACTGTAATTTGATCAACAGCTGATTCTGAAGTTGAGAAAAAAGATGAATTAGAATCATTTCATTGTCATTAATTTGAATCATTATTCAACTATCTCAATATTATTATATTCTCAATAGATTTTATTTATTTTGAAAGGTTTTTAACACTTACGACCTAATTTGCAGTTCCGAGTTCTGGTACAATGAACATAACCTATAAAATGTAACTTAACGGCAGTATGTGAAATTTAATTCTCAGAGAACGGGCGGTTAAATATCTTTTACGCTGGTTAACCTAATCGGCGATATCGCTTGTAATTGTCCTTTATGCAACTAAATTCTCTCCATTAAGTTTCATTTCCGCAGAATGACGTCATTTTATGGGGATTAAATTTAATTGGCTTTTGTGCAACCGGTCGTAAGTTGAACAAAAAATATTAATAAAAAAACCAATACAGAAGAACCAACTGAAAATGTATAATCGCAGAAATAAATGTTAGAGAATTTGGGAAAAACTAGAATAACGATCACTATAATTCTAACCTGAACACTCCATATATCTGCCTGCTCTAAAAGCAAAACGCTATACAGCAGGCATATTCATAGAGTGTTCAGTTTAGCAATAGCGTTAACGTTAACATAGATTTGCTAAAACTCTATTAAAAAAATATAATAGAAGGAAAATAGGAGAATGGAATTTTATTCTGTTAAATTCCTGTTTGGAGTGAAATCTTCGACATTGTCATAGCATTTGCAAGTCTCCTGAAAACACGAAAACCAAAGTCGGTGCCTTTGGTTTTTTCTCATGCTCATGGTACCAACATGAATCTGAGACTTGTGCGTGGGCAAGAGACGAATGTTATAAATAGTGAGCCTACAGGTTCTATAATTGCAACGATTTATTGATTCAATATTTTTATTCAATTTCAAGAATAACAAGCTTTATGTTTAATTAAGGGTGATGCCAGTTTAAGAGACAATATTGTATGAGGTTGTTTAGAGATTATCATTACAGCTAAAGGCAGTTCCAAAATTGTCCTGAAACAATTTTTCTTTCAATCTGGATTACAAATGCATGATGTTATTAATAAAAACTTTTTGAATTTAAATAATATTGAACTGAATACTTTGTTGGGAACATAAAATAAGCATTGGATTGATTTCTCTTTAAAATGATTACCGTATTTTCATTTGGAAAACAAATATTTCTTCTAACACTGTACAGGTTTATTCTTCATAAAACCCCGGAAATCATTATTTTAAACTTCTGGAGAATTTCTTTCTGAAAAATATAGATGGACCTGAAAGAAATATACCCTTCAATTTTACTGATGCAATAATAAAATTCAATTATGAAATTTACAAAACTTTTGTTTCAGAATATAACTTTAAAATAACTATATTGTTTAAAAATTAATTCAATTACTATCAAGTTAATTATAAAAGACTTTTCAAGTTTATTAAACATCGCCATATTATTCTAATGGCAGCTAATAATAATTCTGAAACAGTTAAGAATATTCAAGCAATGTCTGAAGATAATATTACAGGATACAGTACACTGCACTGAAGACATGAAATTTAGTTTTATAATAAACATAAAAAACGTTTCTTATACTCACGGCTTCCTTTCAATCCTCCTTTGATGGAGATTAGTGCAAGTTTGAGAAAATTACAAGAATACATTATTTTGATATATATTCAATTATAATAATGATTTATTCACAACACAATTTCTAGACAAATCCTACTATATGCATTTTTCTTCTCATTGTGCTAGTGCAAAGTTTTTTAACAAATGATACTTTCTGTATTTTGTTTTTAATTTAATTCGGCTAGTGTAGACAAAGGTAAATTTGATGGTCACCAAAATTTTGTGAAACACAATTTCCACACATGGTATAGAATATTACAATTTTAATTTCTAGTTTAAATTGTAATCTATTCATTATGAATTCCCACCACTATTGTGGTTGATTAATTTTACAATTTTAATTTCTAGTTTAAGTTGTATTCATTATGGATTCTCACCACTATTATGAAATTGATTTGACTGGAATAGAATAAAAAGAGTTAATACGGTCACTGTATTACATCATCATATCTCGTAGAGAGAGGCTAACTATCTCATCAGTAATATTTTACATTTACAAAACTCCACATTGCAATTTAAACACTATTCATTATATGTAAACTGCAATAAGATGATTATATCAAGCTGTATAAGCTGACTACAGTACATTGAAACAAATTGCATATTAGCCTAAATGTAAAATTTTGGAAACGTATATGAGTATATTGTTTAGACAAAAATGAAGATAGAAACAACACTCACTTATGCTGCAAGAAGGTCCTCCGTATCCAGTGATACACTTGCAACGGTTTGGTGCGGCACAAGATCCATGTATGCATTCAGGCAGGCAGACAGGTACACATCTGTCGTTCTGGGTCCTGGCATATCCTGGACAACATTCCTCAATTGGCCTCGTCTTTACTAACGTCTGAAAATGAACACATTTCAATTATTTTATTATTTTTAAGAAAGTACCGTACATAATTTTGATCTGAGAACATCAGCTGGAGATAGGTTAGGTTAGGTTACCCCAAAGGAAAAAGGAAAGAGCCAGCTTTCAACTCCTTCCATCAATCCCCCCCCCCCCCCCCAAGCAAGCCATCAAGCTTTTTACAGAAGGGAAGTGAAGATAGGTGATACAGGTATTAAACAAGTACTAGTACGTATCTATCTAGCTAGATAAATAGATAGATGTAGATACAATGGAACTTTATTATAACTTCCATTACAAATATACAACACAATTTTAAAACAATACACACACTTCTGTGGCTTTATCATTGACTGTCAGTCAAAGAACGCTACTAAACTACTAAATCAAGGATTCAAGCCCCAAACCCACATTCAATGGTTGCATATTGTGGTTCAAGTATTACAAATACTTTAAATCCAGGCCGAACAGTAGCAAGTAGAGTATTTCCCCCGCGATAAAAAAGTTTTTGCAACTGAAGTAACCAGTCATTTACATGAGGTTAGGGGCGTAAGGAGTGTTCTGGAGTAATTAAACTTTTCAGTAATAACTGAAATATTTTACACAAATTATTATCATTATTAAATTACTATAAGACGGTATTTATGGAAATATTTTTTTCTAGAGAAAAATATTCTTTATTCAAATTTTACATATAGGCACCACTACCAAAAACATCTTCTGTTCTATTACATATATAATTATAACAGCTGAAAATATTGAAAATTCATTTCTTTTTTAAATGTTCAATCAATTTATTGAATAAGTAGGTACCCACCTCGATATTACCCTGTTTGGGGCACCATAAAAAACCGATTTAAACAAGCACAAAAACACAATTGAGAAAAAAAGCTAGTTTTATATTGTACCAAATCTATCAAAATAGTATAGTATAATGTATAATGATGTACAATAATTGACATTTTTATGACGAAGAATCTATCATTATATTGACCCATGAAATAAAATAGAGTTCTTCCCTATAAATCGATATCTACGAGCTCATAACCACTTGTATCATTAGAGGACCAGTCAAATGTTGCAGTACACCAGTTGATTATAAAAGAATGTACCAGTTATAAAGGACTTTAAATAAAACGCAGAAACTTAAAGACTTTTCAACCTTTCAAATTAAAAAGCACATCAAAAAAATTTTTAAATGATCAAAAGTTTCCATAAATGTTCAATGTTATCGCCACCAGAAGCCCAAACGTAATTCGGTAATCAAATTCTTCCCACAATTGTAGCAACATGTCCGGTGTTACGATTGTGATGACTGCAGTTATTCTTGCTATAATTTTATCAGAGTGGAATAATCAATTCACATTCTGACCTTAAGCCCTACCATAAGCCCTTTAAAATTCTGACATTCTTTAGTAATCATCCGGTAGAATTATATGGTAGAATCAAAAGTGCTTACTAAGAATGTTCATTACTCAAACTTCCAATATCTTTAGGGGACAAAGTTATTGTTTAAAATTTATACCTAACCTAACCACAAAAGCTTGGATTCAACTCCAATCATTATTACAGATTGTGCAATTTCATTGACAATTTTCATTTTTTGTTTGGCAATAGAAGTTTTTAAAAAAATCTGCAGAGCAGAGAATAATGCATATTACAAACATAGTTTTGTTTCATCATTTCATTACATCATTTGGTATTTTATCTTGCTATCTCTATTTCATTCCTTCAAACAGTCACATTTACACAAGTAAATGTCCCATACCGTTTTGATGTGTATCTTATATTTCATTACAATTCTTCAAAGTCAAATTTGCACACGTATATTTCTCAAGGCCAATAAATAATTTATTATTTAAGTAATGTTATTATGCAGTTGAAAATCGATATCTCACCTCATTCCGGAACTCAGGCTTGAAACTAACTTTGTACTTTGAACACCTGAATGTCGGCGGAGTCAAACACCACGTGTAGTCTTTTATTTGATAAGCCTTTTGTTCTGACACTCGGATTTGTGTTGTATAACTGAAAAACACAAGTTACAATATTATTCCGTTTTATTCTTCTATCTACAAAAGATAAAATTTATGATAAGCAATATTTGAAATTAATGATGATAAATACAATAATGTAAAATAATCATTCAGATAACTTTCTTAAAAAATTATGGATTTATTTATTACAACATAATTATTCTACAATGAACAATAACACCTCAAAACTACACTACTAAACTTCATTAATTAATTTAATTTTGTTCTTCACTGATATTTTCGACACAAGCAAAAAAGAGCAGTCAAAAATAGCTGAGAAATTTGCTTGCCTATCTCACAATAAAGGTCGATTCACACACATCAGTCGCGGCGCGTCACAGTCACAGTTCCGTCACGGTAACAATAAGTCAGCTGACGGGTCGGCGCCGGACGAGTGCAGACAGCGTAACCGGAAACTCAGATAAGAATATATTTTATGACTGTGACGAGACGGACAGCTCGGAACTGAGACGCGCCGTGACTGATGTGTGTGAATTGACCTCAAAGCTGTCTTTTTCAAATTAAATTGAGAGATAGATTAAGATTGTTGATATATTTCATAACTTCACAGCTTGATTATTAGAGACTGGAGAAAATTCTAGCCCAGCATCTTGATCGAGTGATAAAGCACCGTGATTTAAATCTTTCATTGTCTAGACGTCTAGACAAGGATGAAGTTATAACATTGCTTCATATACGGTACAGCTCACTGTTATTTTGCCTTGTGTTTTTTTCACACAATTTGTACAGAGGTAACAAAAACATTTGGGTCTTTTTCACTATAACCCCGCATTTTGAAAAAAGTGTCATTGAACAGTAGATTCCTAAGCTAGCCTAACCTAATCTAAGACCCGGTTAGGTCAGGTTAGGTTAGGAATCTACTGTACAATGACACTTTTTTTCAAAATGCGGGGTTATAGTGAAAAAGACCCAAACATTTGTTTAAATTGAAAACTTGATAGATGTTCAAAGTCCATAGGGGTTTGGGGTTTTCAATAATTTTGGATACAACTGAAAAACTATCTGCATCTATAAAGATTAGGTGTTCTTTTTTACGATTATTAAATCAAGCAACTAAAAACCTGTGTTGGAAAAATAACGCACAATACGAATGATTGAATCCTTTATGCAGGCGCAGAATGAATAAAAGAATGACATTGCTCAATTTACATCTATTGTTGTATGCAATGCCATTGCACGTATCAACAGCCAAATGACTTTCATTTTTTTTTATTTTTTTTTATTTATTGATACAGTCAAAATACAACTTATTGTAAAGAAACAACAGGCTTTTAGCCCAAAACTATCCCTTTTACTAAATTTTTACAAGAGTCCAAATATTTGTAAGCATATAGGTTAAGTTTACGTTTTGATTAAAATATCACTTGAATCTTCCGGAAAACACAATTACCAAGTTCAATTTAAACGATGAAGCACTTTGATTCTATTTGATACCCTCTAAATTATTCCTGAATTTTTTTAATAATTAATCACTGAAATTTAGAGTAAATTATCAGTGAAAGTTGATTCAATTTCAACGTTAAACAGCAGATGTTTTAAGCAGCATGCTTTGAAGTTCCAGCCAAAAATTTTCTACAGTAACATAAGATTAGAATCTTGACTTTTATGAGCAATTCATTTTTTTCTGAGGCAATTAAATGTTATCATCATTTAAAAATATAGTTGCATACCTCGAAAATAATATACGCTTTAATTGAATAAAAACATATTAATCTTGCACAACTTGCTATCTCTATGTAATTTGATATATTGAAATTCCAATTTTCAGAGATTGTGTTTTTGACTATTGGGTTACTGGACACTATTTTTTGAGAATAAAAATTTCTACAACTTTAGTCAGAAAAACTACAAGTTTATTGTGCGATTTACAAAGTTTATTCACTTCAAACTTGAGAAACGTGTTTTATTGGATCGTTTGTGCATATTTTGTTGAATGCGGTACCTAAAAAATACTGTTAACGACTTCTAAATTGTTTTATTCAAATTTTCAGCTCATTTACATAAAAAAACCTTACCAAATTACAAGTTTCTGAATGAGGCAAGTGATGGGGCAGACTGCTTGTTTCCGGACCAATTTTTTGCATGATTTTTTCAAATTATTTTAGAGTTTAAAATTATTTTAAGCCCACGAAGTACCGGAAGCTCTGTGTGAAACACTCTATATAACACAACGTTAGTTATTATTTTGATGTAATTTACTGATCCAGTCCCGCAACCTTCCATCAATTTCTTTCATTATGTCCTCTTACCTTTTATAAAACTCTATGAGCGAAAAGGTTATATTCTTCATTGTTCTATTATGTCAGTAGTTTTTAGCCATTCAGCCTAGCCTTCAGCGTCAATTTTTCCAAGTCAAGATTAACATGATTACACAAAAGATGTTCATGAACATGGATATGAATATGATCAAAAATTGTGTCAATTGAGTTGCACTATAGACCAGTCAAAATCGACAATAAATCAATAAAACATGATGTATCTCTGATTAATCTAATATTAAAACTGACACTGTATTTCACTTTTAAATAATGCTTTACTCACATATATTAGAGATGCTAGAGGAATGCATTTCACTTCTGAAAAGAAGCTTCGTCAGCCTCTTTTCAGAAGTGAAATGCATTCCTCAAGCATCTCCAATATATGTGAGTAAAACATTATTTAAAAGTGAAATACAGTGTCAGTTTAAAAATTAGATTGTTCATTAAGTATTTCGTCATGGAAAACATCACAGATATCTCTGATTCTTTAGAATATTTTTTGAACCCAATAGGGTAGTCTATACCAAAGTTTTCCAAGTTTTCTCTAAAAGTAAAGCAAGAGCTATATAAAAAAGAAGAAAAAGAAAGAACTAAGTTAATCTATAAAAATTGACAGTAACTTATATTTTGACTCACGTTTCTAGTTTCGTGCAAACATTTGGTCCCTCAAGCTGAGCACTCGATGGTGAAGTTAAAGCTGCTACTACTACAACTAGTGCTAATAAGCTATTTGTAGAGACCAGGGAAGGATCAGCTCTACTTCCTACGCTGCTGCCTAATGCTGCCATTGTTAGATGTTGATGAATACTATTCAAGTTATTCTAGTCATATGATCCCAATAATTTCATCCACTTTCTGAGGATAATCTTCAGCCAGTTACCATTGTAGTGGTCTCTCCACCTGGAACAAAAAATATTTTCATTATTATTTATGGAAAGTAATCAATTTTAATATTATTTTATTTATAATTTTTCATCAGTTTATCACACTTAAAAATAAAAATACAGGATAAAATGGGCTGTAGAGCTAATAAGTGCAGCTCAATGAGTGATAGAAGCTCCCCACTTAGTGTTTTTCAAGGTGGAAGTGTTTTTTCAAAGTGGTATTTTAACAACAATACTTTTAAAAGGTTTCAGCAAAAAAAAATTACTATTCGTCATTGAAGATTAGAAAGTAATAGAATAGAATATTTATTTAGCCCCACAAATTTAATATTACTTGTTAATACATAGACCAGACAACAACATAATACATTTTTTAAATACCAATGATTTAAATGTATAATAAAATAGATAATAACCTATAGTACACAGGCTGGTCAAAAACAAACATTAAAATTTCACAAATACACAAAATTCTCCTAATATCTATCTACTACCCACAAATTCCTTAATTGAGTAGAAAGGATTATACAGTAAGAACAGAATGATCATCCAGAAATTTCTGTAATGAGCTGCCTCACCTGTATAGGCAGCTTATACATTAATCTTCTGTATAATATTGATAGGACTTCAATCACATAACATTTACATAGAAACCTTACCAAATTACAAGTGAAATAAAGCCATTCCAATTCTAAATAACCTACTACGTGGAATATTCAAAGACTGACTAGATCTTGTTGAGGATGTATAAGTAACATTTCTCATTTCCATTTTATCTGGGATGGATTTAAGATTTAAGAAAAGGGTGAGAATTTGGAGGCGCCTTAAAAGACCTCTACAGTGATCTCGTCTATGAGCCCCAGCAATTACTCTGACAGCGTTTTTTGGACAATGGCATTTTATTTTGACAATTAGTAAGACATTTAACCTTTGTTGTTGAGCCTTATTGTGTCTTTAGGTGAATTACAGTAAGTTATGTTCATCTTAGGCACAGAAAAGGCTGCATCAATTATGTTGCTTTCGAAACGCCTCTGTCGAATGATGGTTTGAACGCAGGAAGTAGCTCAGAGGTGTGCTAGACAGTATGCACACTCACCTTTGCAGTGGTGGAAGTGGACTTTTAGGCATAGAGCTTTACAAATTGTTTCGATGGGCTTGGCTTACTTAGCTCAGTGAGGAGAGCAATCACAACCTGCCTAACTCTCCGTTTGCGTGGTCTGCTCTTTGGACCAAAACATATTGTTGAGATCTGACGGTTCACACACAGTAGGATCGGCTAGATGAACTATACACATCCTGCATACAAAGACATACTTTTTTCTTAACAACAACATCAATAGCGGTATTTTTTGAACAGTTCCAGTAGGCCTAATGTTGAGACTAGCTAAAAAAAAAAGCACTCTGTTTTGGCATTTATTTATACAGCCAATGCAATAACCGCCATAATGGAGTGCTGCTGGCAAAGCTGAACAGCTATCTTGTTATGCAACTGATTCATGAATGGAAAATTCAAGACAAGGCGCAACGCTGAAAATGTGTGAGTGTAAAACATCACTTATGAATGAAAAGAAACACGTGGCCCAGCATTAAAAACGGACGGAATGACCTCATGCAACACATGACTGACACGTTCTGTTCTCTGAGTAGACTTAATTTCAATCATGGATGAATGAATGAGTCAAGTTGGCTGATTCATGCTAATTTTGCGATGGCTCTTGACCTGAGAACAGTCAACTGATTACCGCTACAGACAAGGTAGAAAATGAAGAAGAGCTAATTAGAACAAAGAAACAGCAAATTAAGGTGAGCGGAAGTGTAACAAACGGAAACGCTAGGTGCGATTCTATGGCTAATGTTTTAGCCTGAACTAATGTACACCATTTCAATAGCAGACACTAATTTGTTGACATTATGTGAACAAGGTTAACAACGATCAATTTCTTTATCCAAATTGAAATTTTGTTTACTAAGTTACACTTTTTGAATGAAATAATGTAACCATAAAACTATTTTTGTCATCAAAAATATATGCTTTATTATCACTTTCCCCGTGGTTCGGAACCCACTTAAAATAATAGGTTCACAATGTTTCTCATAGCATGGCTCAAACGGCGAGGTGGAACTACCCGTAAGGTCTCCCCACTAATAAAAGCCATAATGCTTATTATTATTACTAAAATGTACTACTTTATCACGAGAATTAGCGTAGAAGCTACTTGCAGAGGTGTCGCGAAAAAAGGGACCAGCGAAATAAGCGGCTATCACGAAATAGTATGTGCACCTGTGAGGTAACTACTTGAGTGAAGTTAGTGACCTGCGAAAAAAGCGACCATCATTGATTTTTACCTGTGTCCTAAGAGGTTGACACTTACTCTGGCATACTGATTTCCATCACACTTTATCCAGGCTTTGGACTGGCTAAATGATAGATGGATATTTCTATCATTTAGGCGAGTTTAAAATCAGCTAGAAGATAGCGAAGATAGGTTAGGTTAGATTAGGTTAGGTTAGGTAAGGTAGCAAGTAGCCAGTATTCATTGTTACGGCGAACTATAGAGTGGGTTCGACGGATTTACCCTCAATCATTTTGGCCGCTTATTTCGCGAATAAGATCGGTTGAATGACCTCGAACGGGGGGTGGGCGAGACTCAGGTAGTTTAGCCGCTTATTTCACGCATTCCATAATGGTCCCTTTTTTCGCTGGTCGCTTTTTCCCCGTATTCCTTGCAGAAGCTACCAGTAAATAAATGAAAAATAAAATACAGCAATTTTTCTAAAACAGAATCTTGTTATGGAAAACATGAAGCATTTCAACGTTATTGACATTCTACCATTTTTGGAGTAGGCTACTACGAGTATGAAAACAGTATTTTATAGAAAATAGCATACGCTGGATAATTGAATAATATAAATAAATAATATAAATAATTATTAAAAATAATCTTTGCTAGGGAATTCAACTTATTCGTGTAATAGTCATTTCGCATTGTTGTAATGCTTCCTCAGACACGGCTGGAGGCCTACTGAGTATTTGAGTAGTACTTCTTTCAGTTCTTCTTGTTTTCTCTTTCTTCTTCACCTTCGACTATTTCCTTTTCCTTGTCGACTCCTTACAAGCTTACAAGTACTAGTAGTACTGAGTCAAGTACTGAGCAGACCTCTAGCCGTGTCTGAGGAAGCATTACAACAATACGAAATGGCCATCACACGAATAAGTACGTTTTCAATTCACTAGTAAAGTTTATTTTCATAAACTTTTTATTGTAAATTTAATATTAACTACGCAAATCTTTATGGAACAAGAAATCCAAGAAGTTTATTTTCAATCATTATTTATGTTTAAATATCAAGCGAAAAATTGATATGGAACTACAACATCAACTAAATAAAAGTGTAATATAAAATACATCTCAGTACAACATGACTGGGATAAAACAAACACTATTTTGATGTGCAGTCCTTAATGATAATGAAACATAAATAGAAGTGAAAGGATAGTTCCTTTTTGGACGTACTCTGGAATGCTGATGAAATTCAAGTGTCTTTAATGAAGCTTGAATGTGGTTGTAAAAGGTACAGCAGGCGAAAGTTGATACTTGTAAAAAAATCTCTCAAAGTGAGGTTCTTTCCAAAAAGAGGTCCATTACTTAAGTTGTGTTAAATGGTCTCTTATACATGTTTCTAAATTAATGGAATTTGATTAACATTACTAAGTTGTGGTAAATGGTCTCTTGTACACATGGTTTTTAATTAATGGCATTCGATTAACTAATTGAGAACACACGTTCTCCAAATTAAGTATTGATATCAATATTCTTTTTTTCAACATGTTTTCGCTTACTGGTACATCATATTATATCATAATTATTGGACCATCATATCATCATACATCATCTTTTAAGGGTTATGTGGAAGAGAGGGCCGGCTGCTTCCTAACTCCGTCCTTCAAGGAAAACTAAAGGTTTCTATTATACATTTTCATTATCGAGAACAACAACAGAATTAGCATAACAATAATAACTGCAAGAAAATTGCTAATTGGAAAATCAAGCTAGAATCTAGAACCCTCGATTCACCCATTTTTACTGAGCAATGAAACCCAGAAAGTCATATTAATATAGATAGCTACACATGCCTGGATTAACCTGTTGATTTTTTCAATTTTTTTTTCAGTAAGATAATGAGCCATATGACCGACTGCCCTACCAATGAACAAGATTTAAGCACTTCCATGCTTAGCTTGAACTTGGGTCCCGTTCTATTCACAAGCCTGGGACCGGTCCTCCATAAATACACTGTGACGCTCGACCTTGTATTCAGATGTGTTTCTTATACCAGGTCAGGCACTTTACAATGTGACACTTTCAATAATTGCCGCAAGAACCATTCTCAATGTTCATAAATAACTGTATACCAATTTGATAGATTGAGGTTTGAGATTACATATCGATTATCACATTGGCCTAATTTTACATATAAAAATATGTTGGTTACTTTCAGACTTTTTTTAAAGGTTAGTTTGAAGTACAACTAAAATGACTGACAATTTAACAAACTGACAAATATACAGAAACAGAATTTATTAATTTCGAATTCCTTCAGAGTGCTATTAATTTGTCCACAATGGCGGATATTGACAACACCATTGAATAGCTTATGGAAATCAATAAATGCTACTCTATCAGTCACCACCGGGAATCGTACCGCGGACCTCCCAATTGCCGGTCGGGCGCCTTAACCACTAGACTACAGTGACCCTTCTGCACAGCAGCAAATTTGGCCATATCGGCTCGTATCTCACAAGTTAGTTTGAAGAAACTGACAATTTAACAAACTGACAAATATACAGAAACAGAATTGTTTCCACAAAATTAATCACAAGACGACAGTGACCCAGCACAGCAGACCCTTCTGTAAGGCGCCCGACCGGCAATTGGGAGGTTCGTGATTCGATTCCCGGCGGTGACTGATATTTTTGTACAGTAGCATTCATCGATTTCCATCAGCTATTCAGTGCTGTTGTCAATATTGTGAAAGTCTTCAGTATAAATTAACAGCACTGAGGAATTCGAAATCAATAAATTCTGTTACTTTTATTATTAAAAAATAGACTTCAAAATTACAGGCAAATGCTGAACTTGTTTAGAAAATTTATCTTTTGGTATACTGATGACTTGTGAACAGTCGAATCCAATTATACAGTTTAGGCTATTCATTGACCATTGACAAAACAATACTGCAGTTGCATAATTTCTCTCTACAACCCAAGGAGAGATAAAACAGAATTTATAAACAAAATGAGTTTATCACAGCATAGAGCTCCTTGTGTTTTTAATTTTGGTGATTTTTTAATGTAATTGTGCGTTTGGAATATTCAGCTACGTAATATTTATTTCTCTAGTTCTAGATTATATTTTGAATGATGACTTTCAATTTCTATGCAGTGTTATTGATTGCAAAATATCACAGAATGTTTTTGTAGCATAACCCATAAATTAATAGATAACAATATTATTTTCATTAAACGCACCATGCAGTCATTCAGTGATGCCCAAGCTGTCAAAATTCAATGCAACCATTAAGACATTCCCTTGCCAGATAAATTGTGACCAATTTCAAAATTGAAACAATTTTCAGCATTGAGAGAAGCATCAAGATTTACCTATTCCTTTTTGAGAAAATGATGATTCTCTATAAAAGAGTGCTAGAACACGAAAAATTCATCCTTTCTTCAATTTTCAGCATTGAGAGAAGCATCAAGATTCACCTGTTCTTTTTTTTTTGTTTTTTTTTTTAAATGACGATTCTCTATGAAAGAGTATCAGAACCCGAAAAACTCATCCTTTGTTCAATACTTCCAAATTCTTCTAATAATAATCAATCAATCTTCTCTCCACTAAAAATTTGTATAATTGCGCACTTCTCTCATGCTTCTATCTTTTTCTATGTGTCTGCACTCTTGTCATGAGTAATTTTTCCATCCATTAATTTTTCTTTTCAAAAACACTTCTCATACATTGAATATGCTAACTCTCTTCAAAAGTCACATAATCATCATTCAATTTTTGGTAAATTTCTTCTTTTTTTGTAGATTACGTCTTGGAGTCTCCAGTTATGGATTATATGACAAGTCAGATTAACAATTATACTATATAATTACTATACCATAATTACTATATTAATTAGTTTAGGTGAGGATTAAATTTAATTCTACAGTGACAACTACATATTGAACATGCTCAGTCACAGCCCAACATCTTATTAATTTGGTACAAAATACAGTGTTGATGAACAATGCGCATTGTCCGAGCCAAATTCTAAACGAATCAGCCATCTCCTAATTCAGTCATCAACGAGGATTGCTTAAAATTACAGAAATTGAGAACTAACAACCATCACAATAATAATTATAGTTTCTATACAAAAGCTTTTTGCATCTAATAGCACTGGTCCAACTACGCAATATTCATTGCCACTGTCATTCTAGTTTCTCATGTAAATGCTCAACTCCACATCAAGGAGTTGTCTTTCTTTATCCAACAGCTGACTGATCTCTTTAAACGACTTTTGGCTCGACGCCATTTTTGTTCGTATGTCGCCCACCTTTGTTGCTGTTTGACTGGCTGGCGACGCCACCATATCCATAATCCATGTCTATGCAGTTGTTGCTAATAAAAAGATGACTTATCGAATTCTGTGTGGGCGATCCTGGGGCGATGTACAATTCGCGAGCCAAACACCAACCAAATGTGGACTCCATCTATGTTCTGTGTCTGCCACACATCATAGCATTTATATTCTAATTTTTTAAAGGAAATTTGATTTTAAATAAGAATTTTTGCTTATTTTCCTAAAGAATGAAAAAAAATATTGAAAATATTTCAACAATAGAGCATATTATGGTAATGATCATAGAGGTAGGAAGGCAGTGGAGGATATTCTCCATACTCCATACATTGGAGAATAGTGTAGACGTAGAGAAACATGGGCGCCACCACATAAGGGCAAGGGGGGCCGCGGCTCCCCCCTGGCTCCTACGTGAAAAATAATATGTTAGGAAAAAATAACATAGCATTCATCACGTATTTCAAAGTTGCAATTTCATAGAAAAAAAATTTCAGTAAAAAGTACCTATTTAAAAAGATTTACAAAAAAGAAAGAAAAAGAAAAAACAGATTGAAAACTGGTTTTCATGTACTTATTTCTGTACAACTTGTATTAGTATCATACTTCGTACAAATATTATTTTGCGGGAAGTTCAAGAGTTGGCTAGGGGCTAGAAATAAAACAGTCAATGAAAGCCTTAGTGGGCTTTGCCTGATATCTGCACACAGACAATTTTTGAAAGAAAAAAGAGGAAGAATTTGTGACAAATTTAATCAATATGTTTGCCACTGAAAGTAGAAGAGTTCAGTTTTTGTTTAAATAAAGCTTGCTGTAAATAGAAAAATATTAATGAATAAAGCTAATTGTTACAGACTGATAAATTTGGTATTTTTTGTTGCCCGCATCTTTTTTTCTATTGAAGGAAATTAGGTGCAAAAGTCATAAAACAAGCTTCTCAATATTACTCTGATTTTTCAAAAATTTTCCATACCCCAAAAAAAACACGAAAGGACTGGCACCCCCCTGAAAAATTGCCTGTTGGCGCTCTTGTAGACAAACATGCTTATGAACACTATTTTTTACATTAGAATCATTGTTTTCGAGAAAACTAACCAATGCATAAGATATGCTACTATGCTGCAAGATTTTAATAGTATTTATAAATAAACATAAAAATTGAATGCTTTCGACCGTCAATGTTTATATGGCAACAGCAATGTTGTTCAATCGGGTGGCGGCTACCAGAGTTTGGCACCACTTCCTACCATCATGTTTATTATTTGAATTGATAAATAAAATGAACATAATTTTATGTTGAATTGTTGAAGCTCCACAATCGTGTATTTTTTCGTGCTGAGGAAGTGATAGCCGTGAGCCGTAGCAGGTATCTGATCAATCAGACATAAGCTACAAAACTCCTGGGCGCTCTTTGTAAGGGTGGCCGATTGGATTTGCCAGCGAAAAAGTCTGTTCTCTGCTGTAAAATCACTTCCGGGTGGTTTGGAACCCACCTAAAACTGTAGACCCAACTCATCAATCACCATCATTCAATTCATTACCCACGAAAGGGTATCATACCTATGTGGGGTTTACCCTAAAAAAAAGAACACATAAATCTGAGTCTTGCACGTGATTAATGGTGTTATGGACCTACAGTTTTAGGTGACATTATTATGATTGGCAGTCTGTTAAACTGACAATATTATGATTTATTTATAAGTTGGGAAAAATTGCTCATTTTTTATAATAATTGCACATCCAATCCCAGTGGAAAAATGAGTAAAGGAAGGTATGGTTTTATGAATGAATTAGGTGACAACATTATGATTGGTAGATGATCCAATAGAACTCCAATGGAAGGAATGTATTCCTGTATCTATGCAAGCATGAGATTTAATTTAGATTCACTTTTTAAAAAATCGTAGATGAGTAGGTATATGAGCTAAAGTATAGTATTAATCAAATATTCTATGCTCGATTGTGTATTGTGTTTACGGCCTGTGCATACTCATTTCCCATTACCACAAAATGACTCACAATTTATTATGATAGAAACATAGTTTTTCCTACGAAATAGAATGATTGCAATTTGAAAGAGTTCTACCTTAAACAGCAGGTCTTTGTTCATATTATTCAAATTGAATGGTTCAATCAGCAAGGTAGAAGTGTCTAGATAATCTTTACAGAATCAATGCTATACATTTACAACCCTACAATATTATCTTGACCATTACAATAGAACATAATATTTCGATTCTGGGTATTCACATACAACGCACAACATAACTTTGAAAATAAAAATCAAAAGTTAGTTTTTTTCAACAGAGACTAACTACCATTGTTCTAATTCTTATCACTGTTGTCTAAGTGATGAATAATAAGACGAAATTGTCACAACTACAATTATTAAAAATATTGAGATACTAGTTTCGGTTGTTACACCAATATCAATCTCAAACAAAACTTGCTGAGTTTCTATTCGTGTAGGAACCAAACTCAGCAAGTTTTGTTTGAGATTGACAATGATGTAACAACCGAAACTAGTATCTCACTATTTTATATAAATGTGGTTGTGACAATTTCGTCTTATTATTCATTATGGATATCTTCCAAAATATCACATTCGCCACTACAAATAAAGTTGTCTAAGAGAGTTCAACTCTGCAATTTGTTTATCAATACTTCAGTTTCAAACTGAAACTCTCTGGAATTCTTAAATAACACTATTGTATATAGTTTTTGAGACTTAAATTCGAATTTAAGATGGCGACTACGTATTCACGATGCTCCAATATGTCATACATCATTCTACAGCATGTGCTTGATTTTGCGATGGTGATCCTCGAGTATTGGATGATCCACTGTGCAAGCACACTACCCCAGGATCATTAAATTTAGGAGTCAATGGAGAATAGGGAGTGCTCTAGCATAAGGGTCTTTCGTCAATCCTCTCCCTACATGAGGGTCTCTAGTTGATTAGACATAAACTGTATTTGCTTCCGTTGACAGCTAAGAGGGTATATAGTATGACGCATTAATCAGTCAATCTAAAATAAAATGTTGTACTCTATATTCAAAATACAAGGGACTATTGATGTTAGCACAAAAATATACTATATTTGCATTTATCAAAAGTTAGTCTACAATTCTACATGGTATTGTATATTGTCAATTCATGATAATGTCTAAAAACATTCGTTAAGTCACGTAGGAGGCCCTGTACTTTGTTGAGGTGCGACATAACTCTGACACCAGACCTGAAATGTTACACGATATTATCATTTATAATAATAATAATAATTGGGGGGAAGTGATAGCCGAGTGCCGTAACAGGTATCTGTTCAATCAGAGTTAAGCTACGAAACTCCTGGGCGCTCTTTGTAAGGTTGACCGATTGGATTTGCCAGCAAAAAAGACTGTTCTCTGCTGTAAAATCACTTCCCGGTGGTTCGGAACCCACCTAAAACTGTAGGTCCAACTCATCAATCACCATCATCCAATTCATTACCCACGCACAGGTCTCAGCCCTATGTGGGCTTCATCCTCGAAAAAAAATTATAATAATAATCAAGAACACTGTACATTTAAAAGAAATTTGTCAAAAGATGAAAACAAAAGATTCCAAGAACATCCGAAAGCTAGAAGAGGTACTGTAGTATCAGAAGAGAGAAGAAAGACAACATCGGAGAGAATGAAGGAGTACTGGAAGAAGCGGAAAGAATCATCCATGAAAATACAACGTACCCCTAAGTGGGTGTTATGAAAAAAATAATGATAAAAAAATTCACTGTTCATCAGATTTTATATGTAGACTATATTTAGTAGATTTAAGATGAACTTAAGATGTAGCAGTCATTAGCAGGTGAGCCAAAATTGTTTTGGAGGAAATTGACTAAGAAATATTGTGGAGAATACCACCTAAAAAGGTCCTCACCTCCCATAAAAAACACAAATGCAGATCTTTCAGTGATGTTTGAAAATAAAGGAATAAAAAATAATAAATAAATAAACATAGGAATACATCCCCTTTAATACTATCCTTGCTTCACGCCTATTCTTTATTTTTTATTAGAAAACATTCTGCCAAGGTTGGTACATATCTAGATACTATTATCTACAAACATTGACTATTGAATTGTTTTGTTTTGACTGATTGGTTTCTATTTTTTTGCAGATTTGACGCCTATATTGTTCTCTTCCTACTCGTATTTCTATAGTGTGAGGGCAACATGCCAAAATCAGTTATGATATTGTCAATTCAGATCAATATCAATTCATATACATTATTCAAGCTATGTTATTGATATTGCTATCGACATAAGAAAATTTTAATAAAACTTTATCTCACTTTTAGTAGGCTAGAAATACCATTAAACAATAAGTTTTTACAGAGTTATTTACTTCCTATGTCAAAAATCATTTAAAACTTGAGTTTTCAAACACTTTTTCAAGATAAGCCTTTCAAGAACGTTCTTAAAAAGGAGTGGAACTCCAACCCTCCTCCAAGTTTTGCGATAGATAAAACAACGAGGAACTGAATATGAGATCTTTTAAATTTCCACCATCAAGATTTTCAAATGAGGTAATCGATGTTGCAAAAACTCTAGCGTTCAAAACTTTTTTTCGGAGGATGAAGCCCACATAGGTCTCAGACCTGTGCGTGGGTGATGAACTGGATGATGGTGATTGATGAGTTGTACCTACAGATTTAGGTGGATTCCGAACCACCGGGAAGTGATTTTACACGAACAGTCTTTTTAGCTGGCAAATCCAATCGGTCTCTCTTAAAAAGAGCGCCCAGGTGTTTCGTAGCTTATCTCTGATTGAACAGATACCTGCTACGGTACTTCACTTCCCAATTTAGGGAAGTGATAGCCGCGAGCCGTAGCAGGTATCTGTTCAACCAGATAGAGATAAGCTGCGTTCTCGTAGGTCCTGTTTGTAACGGTGACCGATTAGATTGGCCAGCAAAAACGACACTGTACTCTGCTGTAAAATCACTTCTCGGTGGTTCGGAACCCACCTAAAACTGTAGGTTCAATTCATCAATCACCATCATCCAACTCATTACCCACGCACAGGTCTCAGACCTATGTGGACCTTATCCTCAAAAAAAATGTATACCTATTTATATACCTATTGTATCACCTATTTGTAGACTGCAACAACAATAGATAATCGATGGAAAATCGCAGTTTCGAAATTGCATTTCTTTATAGACAACACGCAATTGCGCTGGGAAATCAGTGAAATTGTTGTTTGTTGTCAAATTTCCACACAGTAGTTGATGAGTTGACATTCATTTCAAATATTCCAACTATTAAAATCGCATCTTCGGATACTAAAGTAGTCCATGCTTACAATACACATGTTTTGAGAAAAACAGAAGATGTGCTCAAAAGGTTATTCCCATAGTTATGACAAGAGGGCGCTTGTCAGATACAGTCATTTTGATCTACTTTAGGCCTATTAATGCTATTGAGTTCAGTTGGACAGTTGTTACTATTGTGGGACATTCAGATTTGTTCCACTTATTATGTCGTTTCACAAGACGAGACGTTCAAGGTTATACAAATTCAAAGTGAGAGTTTTGATAGACATAATGTAACGATTTGAGACTATTAAAGAGTTAATAGAGAGAGCTTTTCTATTGCACTTTGGAAATATTAATAAACTGAAAATTAAAAACAGCATGTTCCACAATTATATCTAGAAAAATAAAGTGAAATTTGACCACTTTTTACTTTGTTTACCTGACTAATAACGCATTATTCCCGGGTTTGATTCTAGACTAGGCAAGCATCACTTCCATCATTAATTGAAATCATTGACTTCAAGCCAATTGCGAACTAATCAGTAAAAAGAGAATATAAATCTAAAGGGAAATGTAGAGATGTAACAGTAAATTAAATTCGAAAGGGAGACTTCTTACAAAAATTGAATTTATGTCTAATCAGCATTTAAAAATAATAAAATTCCAGTTTCTAATACTGTAGTTGAACTTTAGTTTGACTGATTCCTCTTCAGATTTCCCTCTTGGAACAATAATAATTGTGGAATTATTCAATGACAAGCACCATGTTATTCAAATAAACATTTATTTCATAAATAAATATTGGAGCAAAAATTATTTAATAGGAAGTCCACTTAAGGCAAAAGTAGTTCAGAGAGTATGTTTCAAAGGATCAAGGAGCTATCACTCTTTTGAATTTGCTAGCTGTATATTTACTATATTACTAATATTACTTGCTGAACCTCCGTTTTATAGCCTTTCAATTCAGGTGGAACCCACATGCAGAACACAGCATCAACAACTACTTCTGGAAGAGTACTTGAACAGATCAGGATATTTCAGCGAGACTGCACGTATATAAATGCTGTTTATATATAAACTTGCCCCTTGTTGGCAACTTCATGAGCTCAACAGCGATGCAATCAAGTTTAAAAAGTTGTTAATTATGAGAAATAACATTTAAACCACAAGAGTTCAACAATCAGCAGTACCATGGGTAGCAAGCAAATCCTATCTGACTAGCGATTTTTTGTTGAGATGAAATTGATGATATACGGAACACTGTAAAACCAGTAGAAAGATAGAAAAGTAAAATTTTTACGTAATTGTAGAAATAATTATGAAGAAAAACACATTACATCTAAAAAGGTATGCGAAAAGCTTGTTAACATGATATTAGTCTAGGCTGAGGAATGTCTATTGATGATTGCAAGGAAAGAAATTGTTATGTAGGCTCTTCCCAAAAGTGATTGCTACATGTTACCATGTAAAATTGTTAGATTGAGACTGCAATGACTACGCTTTCTTGAGCAAAGAGAAATAAATACTCGTAATTATATCCAGACATCTAAGCTCCTCAACAGGACATATAGTAAAAGTAGGTACAGTACATGAAAGTTGAAAAGTTTTCCTACGTTTTATTTACCTGTTTGATCACAAGCCTACCATTAGCTACCCATAATAGTTACCCATTAATTTTGTAAACTCATCGTCGAACTTTGAACATTTTAGGATTGCCTTGACTCATTTTTTTGGAGGATGAAGTCCACATAGGTCTGAGACCTGTGCGTGGGTAATGAGCTGGATGACGGTGATTGATGAGCTGGACCTACAGTTTTAGGTGGGTTCCAAACCACCGGGAAGTGATTTTACAGCAGAGGACAGTATTTTACTTCTCTTTACTTCTAAAGTACTTTACTTCTCTAAATGGAGGAGATTTTGAATGAATTCTATTCTACTTACTTTTGAAATCTGAAACTACATTCGAAAATAATACATAGTGTAACATAGAATATGAAATTAATAATTGCTATGCCAGAATCTACAAAATACTTATATTTATAATTTTAATTCTATAACAGTATGCCAGGCTTCATAATTAAAGAATTAGATAAATTTGAGGAACAATGATAAATAAAATATTGAGTGAGGTTATCGAAAATATATATATTTGATTGTTTACTTCCCCCAATACATATGCAGAATTTAAAGAATATTTTCTAAATAAAATAATTGAAAAATACGGATTTTTTTTGTTTTTCTTTGGAACAGTTGACCAATTTCAAGATATTCTAATCATACCTATTCTAATCATCTAAAAATTGCATTCTAGTCCATCAGAAAAATGATATTTTTCAATTTTTCCTATATAGGAGACTAATTTTGTCAAAATGCTGCCATCAGAACTTTAAGTAAGTCAAAGCAGAAAGGATTGCGTATTTCCCAGAGCACAAAATAAATTTGAAAAAATAGCAGTTAAGCAAGATTAATAGAAGTCAATACGCAACTAAACAAAAGCTCCATTGAATAAGAAGAGAACCGGGTCTAGCAGTGGATTGATGGGTTTTTGTTTAGACAGATTTTTTTGCTGTAGATCTAATTGATGTTACGCAAGTAGTTTTTCTCGGGTAAGAATCAACTGTTTGTAGAAAGTGTTCTATTTATAGCCAAGTTTTTCCAATTTGCTAGGTGACAAAACAGAGCAGCCAAGAAATTGCACTGGGAACATTGCTTGAATGGATCAACCAGACAAATTAGCAGTACAAAATAATAAATCAGGATTATAAACTTGAATAGTAACCACTAGAAAACTATCCTAATTTTCACCTATAGCGGTAGAATTGTATCAATATCTGATTAATAAAAATAATGTTACGGGTTCTAATGGCTAAAATAAGGCTGGCAAGACTAAAGTTCACACTTGCACTTTATTTACACAAATTAGTCTATTTACACACACTAATTGCAAGTTCAATTAATAAAGAAAAACAGATCAACAAATGACAAGCTAATACTTATTTTCAGTAATTATTTACAAGAATTAATGAACAATTAATTCCAGGCTGACCAATAATAAAAGAAACAAGAGTCCAATAAACTGTACAATAATGTAGAAAGAAATGATAAAAGAACAACTAATCACTTACAAAACACAGTCCAATTCGTTATTTGACAGTCCCAAATAATATCACTTGACACAACGTTTTTAAACTATTGGTAAGCTGCACAAATAATAAACACTTGTCTCTGCACTTTACGCTGGAATCGAGCACTGTTTACTCTACTGACACGAGATCTGTAACACAATCTGACACGCAAGCTTTTAAGACTGACTAGCCAGTTCACGTGGACTTCTTTATATAGCTGTTATAGTTGTATAATTCCAAGAACTGGCGGCTTCTCGATGCTTCAAGAATGCCATGGAAGGTGACAGAATATAGCAGAGCACGACCTCGATTGTTCAAGAAGTTTGTAGAAATCTCGATAAATACAAAACCAGTGAGAGAGTTGCATATTTGAAGAATAAGAGTGAGAAAGACATCTAACGAGAGACCGAGAAGAATCAGAATGCAAGCCACGTTTGTCCATGAAAACAATGGAACGATGTAGATAGAACAAGTGCGTAAATAACTGCTTTGTTTGCTTTCGTAACAATAAGAACCAATACAGATTCGTCTAGTTCTACTAAAAGAATGAAAATTGAGATGAATAAAGAAAGATTATTAAAGATAAAAAATAAATATAGGCTATTTACTAGACATAACTTCCAAGGCAGTTAATTCTAAACAGACAGCAGGGAAATGAATAATCATCAAACTCATATAATGAGATAGACATGATATAACAAGATGTCCCATTTTTAATTAGGTACAGTAATGAGGGTGAGAGATATATTATGGTTTAGTTTACAAATTATGGTTTGGGTCAGTTTTTCAGTTAATTAGTCATTCTAGCTGAAATATAATAATTACTATAAATTAACAGGGATTATGGCCAGATAATTCAAGCTTTAGAGAGAAAGATCCTCCCCTAAAATGTCGACTAATTGTCTTCACCATGTATTTGTATTTTTGCAATAGCTGATAACATAATTTTTTTGTTTGAATCATGTTTTAGTATGAATTTCTTCTACTTTCGAAACTTTAAAAAATCTACATTCTTTCTATACATACAGTGCAAATGATTGGATTCTATATGGTTCTAGTGAATATATGTAAATGTAAAATTACTCCTGTATAGATGTATCCTGAAAATCATTCCCAAATTCTTAGAAAACAATTATTATAATTTTAAAGTTTTTCAATACTCTGGTATCAGGTCTTCGGTGTTCTTTTTAATATTATATGTCAGTTCCCGACACAAAAAGGTTTAGATGGCAAGGTGATTAAAAAAAAAATGTAATTTATTATTCCAGCAAAATTCAGCAGAGTTAATATTGCTTGTTTAAAACAAAATCAATCCCCCCCCCCCCCCGGGCAATCACTATAATACGCTCAGCTATAGAGAACGTTTTCATGTTACAGACCGTTTCACGATGCGTGGCCTCTCGATGGAGCATGCGCGCTGAGCGCTTTCTCCCACTACTGTACCTGCTGCCTCGCAGTACAGTCAAGTTCAAATATTCCCCAAGTCCGCTAACGCTAAAAAGTCCAGTAGTGAGTGTATTTGATGCGTCTGTACTCTATGGCTGGAGGGGAAGCGTGGTGGGAAAGACTTTCTGTCTCTCTCGCACTGCCTCCCCTGCCACCAGCGAGACGCCATGCACCGTAAAACGGTCTGTACCTCCAGATTATAATAACTTTACCAACTTTCAAAGCAATAAAAAACCGACCAAAATGAATAATACTGATTTTGTCACGACCACTTCATTATTAACATACAAGATACTATAGTTTCGACTGTCACATCATTTTCAATCTCAAACTCCCTCAATATGACCAAAAATACCAAGAATCTAATAACCAACAATTAATTCCAATGATAAATTACTTCATGATAAGATTAACTACCTTATATCTTACACCTGTAAAACCCAAAGATACATCAGTATAATCACCTATATGCTGTTATTGGCTATCAGCTGTATATTATGTTATACTATGCTGATATTATACTACGTATATCATGATAAATATAGTTTATAAGTAAGTGGCCTTGAATGATGTACTCACTAATCATAATTGAGCGCAAACGAGGAGACTTTCCCTAGTTCATCCTGTTCAAATAATGGATAACACGAAAACGTGATTAAAAACAGGCTTCTGGCCTGAGTTTGCGTGATGTCGCATAACCCATTGTTAAGTGACATGACAGAGCTTTCATCGAAATTCTAACTCGAGTGGGCCTAAATGTGCAGCAGCGTTTAGATCGCTAAGCACAGTATTTGAGAACTGTACTTCAAAATTAAACGTTTTCTTCCTCTCTAGTTAGGTTCATCAGAGTTTGTGACATTGAGAACGAGTCTTTGTGCTGAGACACTTGATTTTCCAATGAATTTTCTGTCCACACTTTATACTCTCACTATATAATAATTATTATTTTCAAAGCTTTAGAGCACATACTTGAATAGAGCGACATTAATATTAAGCTTTGTGATCAGACTCTTCCCGGTGGTTCGGAACCCACCTAAACTTGTAGGGCCAACTCATAAATCACCATCATCCAACTCATTACCCACGCACAGGTGTGGGCTTCATCTTGAAAAAAAAAAAAAAAAAAAGGGTAGCAATCATAATCTTCAATAGAAGAATATCTGAATTACTTTTCTTTAAACATAACTAATTATTCAAGATGAACTTTACTATTTACTAAAGAATTCAACCCTTAATTTATTATTCGTGTGATTGCAATTTCAAATTGTTGGAATGCTTCCTCGGGCAAGGCTGGAGGATAACTGAATCAGGTTTGGAAACTGGGGTTATGGTTACTAGTGTGACGGGGTGGTGAGTGGATAAGAAGGCGGGAAATTTAAATCTGGAATTATGTAATCCATCAGGGTGTGTAAGGTGAACTGGAGTTGATAATTTAGAATTGAGCCCGTTATGTGTTTTAGGCCTACAGTTTTGTCTGAGGAAACATTCCAACAATGGGAAATCACCATCAAACGAATAAGTGTTGAATTCACTAGTGAAGTTTATTTTCAATAATTATTTACGTTTAAAAATAAAGTGAACAAGTAATATGGAACTACAACATCGATTTTTTTCTTGCTGATAATGCTCACACGAATCTGAGATTTGTGCCTGTGTACAGTAGAAACAATTAGTCTGGGCGCGTGGCCGTTTGGTAGTCAGCCATGGCGCGGGGTGGAGAGGGGAGTGTTTATCGCTCATTTCTAAAAACATGTGGCCCGTGCGACGCTGTAGATGTCTTCAAGGTCAACTAGTCAACTTTTAGAGGACGGCTAGTAGTGAAAACAGAGCCACGCGCCCAGACTAATTGTTTCTACTGTACTGACATGAATGATACAATGATGCTATAAATATTATTTGAAAAAAAATATTTTAGATATTTTTTGATGTTAATAAAATATTTTAAATATAGTCTATTACTAGTACAGTATACTGTAATAACTTTTTGTTATAGACAATTGATTAACCATTATTCTACGAATTGTTCTTTATTCTAATCATTAATCTATATTTTATTTATTTTATTCACTATTAATTTATTAACCTTTATTTTATTCATTATCTATTTTACTGATTGCCCAAATAAATAACTTTTTTTGGATTGGTCATTCTGGTCACACTAGTACACTCGCAAACCATAGAAACTAATGCACTTCCAAATGAAGGCTACTACCAAATATTAGAGATACGAGAAATAATGTTTGAAACTCACTGTTTTGTCACTGTGCGATGATAAAAAGTTACCAATTTCTGCGCTAGAAGTCGTCATAAATGAGAGTGGAAATGGAGAAAGCGCCTGTAAAAATGGAGAAATTAATTATCACTGAGGTCTTGAGTAAAAATAGTGATGATTAGAACCAAGATGGAAATTGTTTTTTTTTAGTGATACAGGATAGACAATAGAGGAATATTAAATATTGGTAGGCCTATTTATATAAACACTATCAGACCAACCTGAAAACCTACAATACATTTTCAGTAATTTAAATCAAATTTCTTGATAAATTTACAATAAGAGCAGGTAGGAAGTGATAGCCGCAAGCCGTGACAGGTATCTGTTACAGATAAGACACGAGCGCTCGCACCAAAAACGGAATGGTGACCGTTACTCTATTCTCTGCTGCAAAATCACTTCCCGATGGTTCGAAACCCACCTAAAACTGTAGGTTTAACTCATCAATTATCATCATCATCATCATCATCATCCATACACAAATCTACAATATGGGCTTCATCCACCGAAAATAGATTAAAATATATTTCAAGGCAAATAGGAATAATTTCATTAATATTTAAACACAGTCAAGCAAGTTGAATAACAAAAAGATTATTTCATAGGAAAGACACGGTTAAAATTAATTTTTCCATTATAGTCCACTAAACAATATGTACTAGGCAAAAATTATTATAAGTCCACATTTAATTCATTTATTCTTAATACTGTAATATATATAGTGGACGCTTTACAATGGATAAGTCTATCCATTTTGCTTCCTAAAATCCAAATAAGTTTACACATTGCTTGTTAACAAAACAATTTAATTTTTTTTGCATATACTGTATTTATACAAAAATATAAGGATGATGGTAAAATAACATTTTAGCTTGAGAAATTTTCACAATCTTCCCAGTTCTTGTTCCCTTGTAATTAGTCATAGGGTAATGATAGTTTTACTTCTCTGGCATCGAATTTCTGACTATGGGCTATTTCTACTAAAAGTCCAGTCACCAGTAATTGTATTGGTATACAGAAAATAAAAATACAAAACTTTGCATACAACAAATACAACATTTTAATAGGAAAACTACTACTGTAACAGCAAGGCTATTTTCATTTTGAAGACTTGAAGGCGATCAAGGGATGAAGCGCCCGAAGTGGATTCAAGGAAAACATGCCCAACACTTTATAATTTTACAATTCATATTTTTATAGTATACTAAATAATGAGAACACATTTTACCCTTTGAGACCCACCCCCTTTTCTAAAGAAAAAAGGCTTTACACATTAATAAAATCTTCTACCGGTACCTAATTATAAGGCGAGAGATATCCCAGGTTTTCTTGAACGAAAATGTGGTGGAAACTCCCTGAATATAAAATAATTTACGATTTTTGTCTGGTACAGGTTTTAGTACTCTACTATGCATTCCAAAAACTTCAATTACAGACATTTCAAACTCAAGCAAAGGCCGATAAAATAATAGACCAACCAGGGAAGTGATAGCCGAGTGCCGTAGCAGGCATCTGTTCTATCAGAGATAAGCTACGAAACTCCTGGGCGCTCTTTGTAAGGGTGACCGATTGGATTGACCAGCAAAAAATACTCTGTTCTCTGCTGTAAAATCACTTCCCGGTGGTTCGGAACCCACCTAAAACTGCAGGTCCAACTCATCAATCACCATCATACAATTCATTACCCACGTACAGGTCTCAGACCTATGTGGGCTTTATCCTAAAAAAAATCAAGTCTCAAGTCTATGGTTAGTTGAATGGTTAGTTTACAATAAAATTGACAAGGTTTTGTTGTAGTGTACTTGTGTTTGAGAGCAGACAACAAGTAAAGAGGTTTGTGAGACAATAATGATGAAAATGATGTACAGAGTGCTACACTGTAAATGAAACTACATTATTTACGACCGACGCTTTGCAAGGTCACAACATGACATGAATCAGCCGGAAGTTGAATTACGTTTCAAATTGGATTTGATATAATCATACTGTTTGCTTTTTAAAATATTTATTATTGTTATGCAATTGGAGTGAGTTCATTTTTGGTTTACTTTCTTTTTCACTTGGTTCTCGTTTTTCATTCCTTTCTTTTTCACTTCTCTATTTTTTTCATTCATTTTTAATTTAAATAATTCATGAGTATGAAACTAGTGCGTGGGTGGAGACAAATGATAAAAAATAGGTCTGGACCGAGAATCGAATCCTCGATTGAACCTTTCTTCGGGGTAGTCAGTCGGTGTTCAAAGTGTATTCAATTATAATTCATTGTAATCGATCACTTTTAGCTTGAAAGAGCTGTAACTATATAATTTAATTTAACGATCATTGAGGATCAAGGAGTCAGCATTGTACGAAAGTAGCCTACGTGATTTTACAACGGCAATTTGCACCATTAGTAAGTAGCTCACTGTTGGAAAGCCTACGGTTGCGACTACCTGCTAGTCCCTAGGTTTTACCTGAACCCTCAGCTGGGCTTCACCTGAGTGGGAAGCTCCAGATACTGCATTGTACTGATATGCATGAATTCCACTAATATTTTCAACAAACGTTAGTGATATTTCCGATGAAAAATGATAACTACAGGTTTTGTACGCCAACTATTACTTGTCATCAATAGTGTAATAAGTTTCTGATAATACTGTAGGGCAGTGCTTAATTTCTAAAATTTTAGGTGTGGGAACGCTCATTTATTCTTATAAACCACCCTCTCTATTTTATAATAAGGCCTAGTTAAACATTCCCTCACCGCCAAGCCCCACCCCGTTAACGACTAGGTGCCTTCTCTAAATTTCCTATAAACTTGTTACGATTTACATCAACCATTTTGTTTGGAGCATACAATAACCAAAATCAATAGCGTTTTTTAATGAATTATAAAATAAAAACAAATAAATCCTTCTTCACATTTTTGTTTATATTCAGTACAGTAATACATATCAATACGTAACAGTGGCGGATTTACGGGGGGGGGGGGGGCTTTCGGGCTGAAGCCCCCCCCAAAACCGCCAGAGTGTAAATTTTTTCCAATATAATCAGTTTGAAGCTCGTAAAATATTCATTATAGCAAGAATTACCTAATTCCACTACTAAGTATTCAATTGTAACATTAGATACCATATTTCTATAAGAGGAAAACTAATCGTCAGATAAAAACTTTAGAAAAACATCTCTTTTTACAGTGTGGAATTCACAAAAAGTTTATCTATTAAAACTTGATGAATCATTAGTTCATTGAAAAATTTGTATCTTATTAAAGCTCCCACATTGATTTTCATTCTTAAAAATTGAATAATATGACCGGAATAATACTAGGTCTATGTTCCTTGACAAACTGTTGAACACACCAGATTCAGCCATAATTCAATCAAAATAACTTTTGAATGGAAATTAACTCACGTTATGGCGTGACGGCCGTTTCGCTCTATTGTCTAGAGCATCGTCAGACGACCCACAGTGTACAGTGTACAGTGTACAGTGGGTCGTCTGACGATGCACTAGACAACAGAGCGAAACGGCCGTCACGCCATAACGTGAGTTAATTTCCATTCAAAAGTTGTTTTATTAAGTTTATATTACATAATAGTGGAAACAAGATGGATCTTCAACATCATCAATCAAAATTTTCCAATATACTTTAAATTTAAGTTAATTTTATCGCCGATATGGTTCAAAGCACTAGTAAAGCTATTTTTTATTTCCCAATCATATGAATTATGATGTTCGGGTATGATTGATTATGAAAAATTCAAAAGCTTTCACAATACTTGTTTTCAGTTCACCTCTAGCCCCCCCCCCCCCATCATCAGTAGCAAACCAGCCACCCCCAAAAACATTTTCTGTATCCGCCACTGATACGTAAACAGATGCTTTTGAAGATTTTCTCAAAACTAGTAATTCAAGTGTTTATAATCTATTTTTAATGTTACAGCTTGAACTGTAATTTTTTATATTTTACAAAAACATTTCGCTTATCGCTGTTCAGAACAATTTTCATAACTTCAAAATAAACACACTTCTTGAAAAAGAAAGGAAATGCTCAATGACAACAGGCAGAAAAATTAAAAGGTTTAATAGCCTAAATATTAAATTAAAACATTGAACTGTTGCTAGTAGTAGTAAAACTGTTCTATTTTGTTAATTTAATGAAATTTTAAAAAGTTTAAGGTTTTTATATTTGCTGAATATTAAGTAGGTGAAGGTTTTGTAATCTAAAATTGTAAGGCAATGCCTAGACTGTTGAAAAAATCAGTTGTTTGTTAATTTTTAAAAGTGGAAACTACAAAACAATACAAAACTAACTGTAAATAAAAAAATATATGGCGATTTGCCCTGCGCTACAGTACTTTATTATTATTTGCAAAATTTCGCATGATTATCTGAATAGATAGCGAGATAAAACAACTTCGGAATCAGATTGGCGCGAACTGTGCATTCCCTTGCGTTGCGGCACTCTTGGGAGGTAAGGGAACGCCGTTCCCTTGCGTTCCAACTGAAATTAACCCCTGCTGCAGGGGTGTTTTGCACTATATACCCGCATTTCTTGAAAATTGTCATTGAACAGTAAATTCCTAACCTAACCTAATCTAAGACCCGGTTAGGTTAGGAATCTACTAGAAATTATAGATTTTCATATTTCGACACACTTCAACTTGAACTACAGTAGGGTATTTTGCACTATAACCTCGCATTTAAAAAACGTGTCATTGAACAGTCGATTCCTAACCTAATCTAAGACCCGGTTGGGTTAGGTTAGGAATCTACTGTTCAATGACACTTTTTTTAAATTCGGGGTTTTTGTGCAAAAGACCCACTGTAGTTCAAGATGAAGTATGTCAAAATTTGAAAATCTATAATTTCTAGTGCTGTAGTTTATATTTTTAGTTTAAAATTGCGTAGTTTGAAACTGCGAAGTAATCCTAGACTACTTAATGGCATATCAATGTTTTAGAAAGCGTTTTCACCGGGATCTAAAAGTTCTATTGTTGGTAGATTTTAATGTCAATTCATTGACGTTGGGAAAAGAATGTTTGTTTACTAAAATCTGAGAGACAGAAGCGTCAAGGTACACCGGCGACGTTGGTTTGAAAGCGTTATAACGGGACAATGTCACGCAGAAGCGGCAGAAGTAGCACGGCCGTCTGCTCTCTGGTCTGGCCGATTGGTTAACACTGGTCAGCAATTGAAAGACGATAAACCCAGATTTAGCTCTCCATAATCTCTTTAGAAGATATCCTGTAAAATTATCTTTATAATCACTTTGGAAACTGAATAATCACTGGAAACTTCAAACACTGACCTATCCAGTTATGCTAGATCATCCAAATCCATAATCAATTAGGCCTTCCTACAAGATAATATTTTTCGGCTCAAGAGTTTTCAAAAAATTGAATATTATAAACTAATTGTAACTGTTTCTAGTGTTTCGTTTCAAGTAAACCTTTAAATTAATAGTGGTTAAGTGAGAAGATTCGTTTTGTTATTTTGCGAGTGAAGGTTTTAAGCAAATTTTAAATTTTTAGTCAGTGTTAACCTCAATGTTTTGGACAATGTAACATATTCAAAATTTGTGAAGGGAGCAGTTTTGGACTAGAGTCGTTTGCGCCTTCACATTTGTTGTAAATATGTCACAATAAATAAATAAATAAATGCTAATTATGCAATTAATTTATGTAATTTCCTTCTAATAAAACTCTTCCGAAATGACGATAGGCTGTGCTCAAGACAGTGCAGGTTACAGTGACTAGTACCTCTCAATAAAGTCACTGTAGTGCAGGGTTGTCCATTTATTTCTTCAACATCGACGTCAAGCAAACCGAATTAACGAAAATAAATTGAAAACCTGATAAAATAATTGCTTGTTGTTCGTCTTCTTCAAGAACAAAAAGTTATCACAGCTGATATCACAGAAGCAATTGAAGAGAATAGGAAGCGTTATTGAATACAATAATAAAAATCAAGGCCGGATAATTCTCAAGCTACTCTATAGATTGCAATTTTCCAAGAGGAAAATTATAGTTAATTTCGATAATTAAATTCGCGGAAGATCACCAATACCGCGAACAAGAACCTATACCCATAATCTTTTACCTTGTTGCATGGGTTCATCTGCTATAATTTATTATTTCTTATATTACGAATTATCAGGTATTAATAATCCTTAAAAACTTATAGCCTTTCCTCTCATCTCTCACACCCTCTTTCTCACACTGCCTTCTACTGTTCTACTCCCCTTCTCACTCTTTCTCATCTCCTCAAGCTTGAATTCCTGTTCAGGTATCCTGTCATCACTCGTCTTATTTATTGATTCCAAGAAGAATTAATTTTATTGGTAGAATAAGCAAAAACTTTATTCAGAAACACCATATTGCAGTAAGCTTAGACATCTAAGAAGATCCCTACACCATAGAATGAACTACAGGAAGCCAAAGAAAACCGGATCACTTGAGTAAAATGATTGAGATTCAGCTAATAAAAGATCCTAGAACTCAGGACTCTTGTAGACAAGTAAATTTCCTATAACTGAGAAAAATAGATTTTTTGAATTACAATTATTGTCTGGTTTCCTAGTCTGAGGAAACCACGACGTACAACCTTTGAATTGCTATTGTTTGGAAGAATGAATAATGATTTTCGGTGTTATCTGCTTGTGTCAACAAGTCTTCCGGTCTAAGCAATTAATTACTCTTCTTCTTTGCTCTCTTCGCCTTGTAGTTTATTTTTGACACTTTTATGATATTTAATTAGAACTTTGTAGAAATGTATTGAATAAATCGAATATTGTCAAAAATTTGAGAATTTCTACCATTGAACATTTGAGAAAAATCTCCGTCTTTAATAAAAGAATAAAAGAGTTTTTTCTCACTTGATCCACACCACAGTCAACAGAGATTGAACTTGACAGTTGCGTTATTAATGGCCGCAATAAAAAATGACACTACGTCCCCACTATACTAGTTCAGACTCTGGCTCTGGCAGCTGGCGATCTACTGCTAGACTATTAATCATTAGTATCTTCAACATTAATTGTATTTTGTATACAAAAAAGCCTAATGATAGGAGCCATTCATTAATAGAAAAAATATTTCCAAGTGTGGGAGTGCAGAAGCTCATGAAGTTTCATTTGCAATGTGCAAATTTTTTATTAGTCTGTACTTGAGATTTCATAGTCATAATGTGGCGAATGGTACCTACATAATAGCTTTAATTCATATAAAAATGATGTGCAACATTTGATGTAATAATAATGAGCATCAAATAATTATGTTCATCTCCAATTGTTTTACATTCTAAAATATATTCATAAAATCACACTTTGTTACTTCTATTTTTTGTTACCTCCTTATTTGATTAGTAATCCAGCATAAACCAAGGTAAGTACTTTTCTTTTACCTAACATTTGCTGATTGGGGAGCAATATAAATAAAATAAAGTTTTGATTTATTCAAACTGGAATAAAAGAGTTGCGAATCTCATGTTACATTTCTATAAAAATTATTTACGTCCGTGAATTGTGAAAAGTTCTAAAGACTGGGTTTATACATTTTTCAAACGTTTTGAAGATTTCGAAATTTTAGGTGAATCCCATACGTACATCCACAAAGTAAATAAACAATGTAAAACCATTGACAGGTGAAAAGTGGTTACTTAAGTTCAAGTCTTGCTGTCAAGCAAGTCTCACGCACAGAGTATGCAATTAAAACTATAATTTACAGCTATAATAAAACTCAATTTTTGAGGAAAATACCTCAAAGTTGATAAATCTATAATTAAAAAGGGAATACAAATACGAAAAGCCCTAAAGAATTAAACAATTAATGTGAACCCTACTTCTACTTCTATGCACTGTGGTCTCAAGAGATGTATCAACTTTACAACGTATTCAATTATTTTCCAATTCAGTTATATCCAAATTTTATTTTACCTTTTATAGTTTTATTATATGTACTGGGTGCCCTAGAGAGATATTGTTAAATAATTTTATATCTCATATAACAAAAAACAATCCTCCACTCTCAACATAGGTCAAGGAAACGCAATGATTCATACATCCGCCAAGAAACGCATTCATACATGAAGTGATACAAGCTTTTAATTGGAGGAGCCTCCCTAATCGTGTAGAGACTCATACTAAAGTAATAACTGTAATTAATTCGTCCTATTTTGCCATCCATGTGTTAATAATCACATGGGTGCTCTGTTATGCAACAACTGCTGCACTTTCATATTTTGTAATCTATAGTTTTACTTGAGTTCTTCCTCTTTTTATGATTTTTTCTATGTACACTATAGATGATGATTTTTATTCATATTTCTAGTTCGATATAAAAAACAATACGTACAATAAAGAGAATTTGACAATTTTGACAAAGCCAATTTTGTACAATAAAGAGAAAAGAGTACAGACTTTAGAATAGAGCGACATTACTATTATGCTTTGTGGTCACAAGGTCACACTCTTATATCAGGTAGTAATCATAATGTTCAATAGAAGAATGTCTCAATTATTTTTTCTTTAAACATAAATAATTATTTTAAATAAACTTTACTAGTGAATTCAACACTTACTCGTTTAGTGGCCATTTCGCATTGCTGGAGTTCTTCCTCTGACACAGCTGGAGGCCTTCTGTACCAGGTTTTAAAACTGGGGTTATGATTGTAGGTAGGGTCGTAAACCCCAGTAATCAAACCTGATTCAGTAGTCCTCCAGTCGTGTCTGAGGAAGCATTCCAACAATGCGAAATGGCCACCACACGAATCAGTAACTGGTGAATTCATTAGTAAATTCATTCAGTCACGACCGCTCAAGACTGCGCTTGGATGGGTGACCGTGCTTCAATGACTTCATGTTACAAGCTTTATTATCACTTACCCGGTGGTTCAGAACCCACCTAAAATAGTAGGTCCACCATGTTCCCCGTAACATGGCACAAACGGCGAGGTGGAACTACCCGTAAGGGTCTCCCCACCATTAAAAGCCATACGCTTATTATTATTATTAGTAAAGTTTATTTTGGATAATTTTTTGTTTAAAATAAAATGCCCAGCATCATCATCAATTATTGAAAACTTGGGCAATTCCTGTTTTTTCCTGATTTACTTTATAGCCTGACGTTGAAAAATAATGACGTATTGTAAACAATACACATTTGAGATCTATGCAGAATGCAATCATACTCTTAGTATTACTTTAAAAAAATAGAAATAAAAGACTGGATAGAAAAATAGTAATTGTAGGAATGGATGAGTTTGAAACAAGCGAAACGGAAATCCTCTTCTATGAACAGAATCATCCGCCCACTGTTCTTCTCGGACGATTAAACAAGCAACAAGCAATGGAATCAATAAGTCGGTCAACTGTGGGACGAGTCGATTTTATTTATTCAGGCATTGCAGAATGCTCATTAACTGCTTCTGCTCCATTACAATGCATACGTTTTGACAGAATGCAGAGTTTTAACAGGAGTGCCCACGGGGGGGGGGGGGCTATGACGCAGACTGCGTCATTGAAATTCTTGGGGGGGTTTTAAAAAAAGTTGGGTGAGGGGGGTAAAGTTGATTGAAACCGTGTTTAACGTGACGACATTCAAAAATATATTATGAAGACACCATATAGAATGTCAATTAATGGCAATAGATTTATAATTATTATTATACAGTACTACTGAATATGAATTAGCTAAAATAGTTATGTTTAGGATTTGTGCAGGAAGTTTTTTTTTTGAGGATGATTTATTGTGTTATTAAGCTATTTCTTTTTTTTTACCTTTACAAAAAAATGTTACCTATGTAAAGAATCTAGGGCTTAATTTCAGCCGGAGCACACCGGATCGGTGCTCCGGCTATCTAAATCAATAATAAAATCATTTATTTTAAACCAGATCTGAACTAGCTTGTTATTTTGTATTATATGTGCATTACTTACCATGCTCAAATGCGTTTAAAATGCACCAATTCAAGTGTAATTTTCAAACATTTTCCGGAGGAGAACCCCCGGACCTCCAGGTAAGTCACAGCTCCGGTATTTCCCAATTTAGAAATTAAGACCTGAAAGAATCTCAATAAATATACATCAATTTTGTATATTATCGACTGAATTTTGAATTTTTTCAATACCAATATAAATCTCCTTTTAGTTTTAGAAAGAATATGGGGGGCTTATTTTTCGATTTTTTTCTGAGGGGTGCCTAATTTATGGGGAGGCTGGTGCTAAATTTAAGGAGGGGGTGCGTCATGAGACTTGGGGGGGGTGGGCACCCCTGGTTTTAATGTCAGGTTATTGACAAGTAGAACTACAAGTGAACTACAAATTTATTGTACATTTACAATATTGAATCACAAATTTATTGTACATTGAATTTATCATGTTTTTGCAAATGCGTTTAACGAATCATATCCTTTGTTATAAATACAAGAGACATAAAGCTTGAGGCTTAAAGCTAAAGACAGCTTGCTGTCGTTTCAGCGGTCGTGGGTTCGATTTCCGCTCCTCCGTCTGGCATCTATCTGTTATCATTCACCTCACTACACACGCACAAGTCTCGGACTTAAGTGAGCATCATCCGCAAAAAATAAAGCTTTAATGGAACTCCAACTCCAATGTTAGAGAAAATGCCAAGTCAATAACAGATGAAGGCTAATTGAAATAACAAATCTATGATAATTCAGTCATAAAACTGCAGCTATCATAGCTTATAGCTGAAAATAACCCAAGAAAACTTATCTGGAAATAAAGCAGTGAAAAATCATGGCAGCATGTCATCATGCTCCATTATATCACACTTTCATAACTCACGATGTGACAATAATAACGGATATACAATCAAATTTGATAAACTCTAATCAATAAACAACACGATAAAAGTAGACAACGACCAAATAGAGATTAATTTGACACAAAATGAGGCAGAATAGTTTTTATGAGTCACGTAGTTATCAAGGACAATCATAAAGAAATACTGTATAATAACACTGAGTCACCCTTCTCAATAGATGAAACGCACTCATAAGTTTGATTTGAGAATAATAAACTAGTGAATGAAGGCCTGCAAGGGTTCATATGAGAAGCCAAGACAAGTGTGAGATAAGACCAGAGTGACCTGACGACCTTTTTCAAAATCTTCCCAAATTTAACTACTACAATATTATTAAACTTTCATAAATAATCTTACAATTAATCAATTTATTATCCTCAAAATAATACAAATTCACTTTTTATAACCATTGGGACCTATGAAAATACCACAGAAGTCGATTGAATATTCAAGACTATTCTTTAATGGAAATTATCGACAGATTTTATTATTATCGATAATTATAGCTTTTGTTTCTCATTAATGACTTGATTTTATGGCTTCAATTTAGGTCGAATTTAATGAGTGCCCCTTTATTCGCATAAGCTATAAAAGAGTTCATCGAGATTAGTGATGTGGGCCGAGTAAATACCCAGTGGGTAGGTATTTATTAATTGGGTATTCACCCTTGGCCCGGGTAAATATCCAAAAACTAGGTATTTATAATTCTTATTGAATTTAGAGAAGATTGAGTTGTCTTTTTGCAATTACTATCCTGTAATGATAGTAAAATGATTATATAATGCATTTAAAAATTATTTTTTCATACTAGCACTTTACTTCTGAGCATGATCGACATGATTTTCTTCGATTTTTGTTAGGGTTTATTGAGAATGACAAAAAGAGTTTATAAAAGTAATAATTATAATTTTTCTTTGTAGTGGCGAAGGTGATATTGTGGAAGGTATCCATAATGAATAACAAGACGAAATTGTCACAACCATATTTATTTATAATATACATTTATAAATAAATGTGGTGGTGACAATTTCGTCTTATTATTCATTAATAATTATTATTTAGAGAGAGGAAAATCTGACCTAGTATATGTTAACTAACCCAAGGAAATAATAAAAATCAGTCTGTAGGATGGTAATTTTTTGGGAGGATGAAGTCCACATAGGCCTGAGACCTGTGCTTGGGTAATGAATTGGATGATGGTGATTGATGAGTTAGAACTACAGTTTGAGGTGGGTTCCAAACCACCGGGAAGTGATTTTACAGCAGAGTCTTTTTTGCTGGCCAATCCAATCGGTCACTCTTACAAAGATGGCTTAGGAGTTTCGTAGCTTATTTCTGATTGAACAGATACCTGCTACAGCACTATCACTAATAATAATTCAATAGAAATTTTAAAAGGATTTTTGTTCAAGATCTTTTGTTTAGTACTAAAATAAAACATACTTTTATAAACTCTGACACAAAGCTTTTAAAATTAAAATTAGACCAAAAGACAGAAGGAAGTTTTCGAAATAGGTTTATCCAGCTTGGAGCTAAGAGGCAACACTGAATGCGCGCATATTGATCTACATTGAAAGTTTTATTACTTCCAATATTATCCCTACATCTCAGTTAGGCCATGTTATAGACTATCCCAATACATCATACAATGATAATAATAACATATTCAGGGGTAAACATCAATCAATCTTGCTCGATTTCATAAATACTCAAAATACCCGGGTACAGCTTATTTTATTCCCTGGATGATCAAAATAGTGTTCTAAAGCTATTTACACTGTCACTTTTTAGTACACGGGTTTAGACCAATCAGAACTCAGCATTTCATCAAAGCAGTGTCGAAATGAATGTTATGCATTAGTCACATCAGCTGATTCAAACATTTTGAAATCAATATTTGAATTAAATTTAGAACCGATCAACAGCATACACGCATTCTATAATACGTTATAGTGTGCGTGAGTTATCTGATTGATCAGTGAGTTGAATTAAACGTAATATATTGGTAATCGTAGATAAAATATTGTATGCAACGATTGTGTTTTGCGTATGTCACTCGTGAGATCTTTAGGACACTCGTTTCCCTCATCTATTAACTAACTCGTTCATACATCTCACTTAACTTATAGCTTAGCTTATAGCACATATAGCTTAAAAGCAGCCATAACAAAATTGTTGCATAAACAACTATTATAACACAATAGTGAATAAAATAACTGCATTGATAAACTGCTTTCAGGTGCCTGACACGGCTTGTCTCTTCTAGACCTGCTACAAGACTGACCTTCAGAACAGGTTCCCCACACACTTATCGCTCCTCACTACCATACCTGTCTCACTTTTACACATGAATGCACTATCATCCCTCTCGTTCACAAAGAATGTTATCAACACGTTCACAACATGCACCTCCTCTCTTCTACCCTATTCAGTCACCTGCTTTCTTCGTTTCTTTTACCAGCCAGACGCATTCTATTCATGCACTTGGTCGAAGACAGAAAAGAATATAAAGAACAAAAAAGATGAAAGAAGAGAAGAAAGATTACATTCTGAAGCTGTTGTTTGGAGGAGGTGGGAGGGGAGTTGATCCCTTCTTTAAGAAATTCTATCAATTTACTGTAGGTGAGGAAGTGAACTGGTCTCAGATGGGTATTTGTCAAGGCAATTTATTTAGATGGCATAGAGTGGTGTAGTTTAAAAACATTTGGTAGTGATATATACAGTCATATTAGAGAGAGCACAGATCATAAATTGTTTTTATAAATTTTTATTTAGACAATTTTCTGTTGACTTTATTTTTATTTTTTCCAATTGATTTTAATTGATTTGATTTCCAATTGATTTTTATGAATTATAGAACTTTGTAATACAGTAAATTTTACATAAAATGGTAACTCCCACACATGATACCCTCGGGAGTACCTAATTTCACAGTTCGATTTATTGTAACCATGTCTATGTATATGTACATAGTACTTTGATACTTGTACTTTTGTATTGATTTTTTATACTTAACGTGGAATAAAGGATTATTATTAATATTATTTCATAGTTACGATCAAAACCGTGCTCTAATTTATGCACTTATACAACTTGTTTGAAGACAGGAAAATCCCTTCATTAGAAATTCTATCAACTTCGTAGTTATGATGAAAACTGGCGTTTCTTGTAACTGGCCACAAGAAACCGCAGATGCAGTTACCTTGAAACTTGAATATAAATAATCAAATTGATATCAAATCTTCAATCACTCCCCCCCCCCCCTCACCAACTACAACTACAGAATAATATAATCTGTCTTCTCTTCTGCCCTCTCTTTCTTCACTCTCTGTTCTTTCTCTTCCTAATGTACTCTTTCTAGGACTGCTTCTTTTTGCTCTACTTCTGTTACCTATTCATCTTCTATTATTTAAATACTGTATACTGCCAATGAATACAGATACTACAGATAGTATCTGTATTCATTGATACTGCATATGTTGGACTTCTTTTTTCACTTCTTTTATTTCAATTCCTCTACTCCTGTTTTCAATTCGTTTCTTTTTTCAATTCCCAGTCTCCTTTCGTCATCTTTACCATGCTCATTTCCCCCTCCAATTAAGATAAAGTACGGATACAAAATACATTGTAATAACTCTATTTTGTTTAGTCTACTACGTTATAATATAAACGGATGTCTATCTAATCTATAAAACTCGGTTCTTGGAATTATTTGTCTAACGATGCTCCACATTTCAATGGATCTCATACGGAAGCTGACGATTACATTATCAAAATTTTCTGACAAATTATCTTTTGCAAGACTAGAGAACAACAGCATAATGTTGTAAATGAACAATAACATGAATATTTGCAAACTCAGTGTCCGGCCTACTCAAACTTTCTCTATGACACCCTCAAAAATAAAATTTCTTCATCAAACCTAAAAAAATGTCACCCTCAAAAATGAAATTTCTTCATAAAACCTAAAAAAAGGCCACACTCAAAAATGAAATTTCTTCATCATACCTAAGAAAGGTCACCCTCAAAAACGAAATTCCTCAAAGCTAAAAACGAGTACAGCCTATTCCCAAATAGTGGAACTTGCCTATTTTGCAGCCCCACTCTCAAGCATTCGCACATCACTTGAATCTCCATCAAGTTTATAAAGTATTTCAAATTGAATCTTGGACTGTTTATGAAATGGCTTTTTTGCAACGTTTTTTGTAGTTCAGTTTTTTTGCTACATTCTTTGTAGTTTCTTTGTTGAGATATATATTTCTATTTTTTCGGAGGATGAAGCCCCACATAAGTCTGATACCTGTGCGTGGGTAATGGATGATGGTGATTGATGAGTTGGACCTACAGTTTTAGGTGCGTTCCAAACCACCGGGAAGTGATTTTACAGCAGAGAACAGAGTCTTTTTTGCTGGCCAATCCAATCGGTCACCCTTACAAAGATGGCCCAGGAGTTTCATAGTTTATCTCTGATTGAACAGATACCTGCTACGGCACTCGGCTATCACTAACCATAATAACAGATATTTTTACATTATTAAAGTAGCGATTTCAAAATCAGTAGCAATTAACCAACTAAACAAAAATTTTAGTGTTTTTATTTTGCAAGACATTGTGCAATATCAAATAATTACATTTACATTGCATTGTTTCCAACAAAACACTAACCAATAGTTGATAGCTAGCACAATAATTTTTTATTTATTTTGAGCCTATAGCACTTGCATCAATAGTGAATGAGGCCATATAAATAATTTAAGAACAATGTGTTTAGTAATCTTCCTGTATTCAACATTCAGACACTTGACTTTCGGCTTTTTGTTAGAGAACATAGAACTAGTGAAATGGATGACATGTTTTGCACTCAACCAAATTTAACAGTACTACGAGTTGGAAAATTTGAATTACAGTATTAAGAATGATTATATAATTATTAGTTATAGAGTTGGAAAACCAAGAAGTTATTCAATGGCTTCAACAAATAGTTGAAGAATAGAGTGAATAGTGCAATAATTTCTGTATTGAACGATTGAGAATGTCACTGCCACAGACATTTCAAGTACCGTACAGCTATAATACCATTATTATTATTCACCGTATTATTATATAGCATTATTACAATTATTATTAATATAGCATACAGCAGAAAATGAAATCTTTGCAAGCAGTAGAAGTTAACTACTTCCACATTTAAAATTAACTACGGAATTTAATGCGATTTTGGACGTTTATGCTTCCAGACTTCCAACAGTAATTACATCACGTTTATGCTTCCATACTTCCAAAACTAATTACATAAGAATGATTAAAATCATGCATTTGATGAGATAGCACATGGCACAACTCTGCAGAATGAGATTTCTTGATCAATATTTAGGTCATAATATATTATTATGTAATAACACGCAGCATTTTGGATCTGCCAAAATCACCCGAGTTTCCAGATATCAATAAAAGAAACATGATAAAATCCAAATCAATAAAAATGGACTTAATCTTAAATTCGTGACCATTTCTTGAGAAGTGCACTGTTCTCTGGCACGACTGAAGTTCCAACCAAGCATGCGGAAAGATTTCACTATAATTTTCACTCAAACAGCGTGAGATAAGTCACGCTGACAATGACAAACGTGAAAAAGCACTAAGATAAGCTTACTATGGTTGTAATTTCGAAAATAGCACTCAAAAACCTAAAATGCATTAAATTCTTATTTTAACCTTTTAGTGAATTGTAATTCTAGATAAGAAAGGAAGTGATTTATAAGAAAAACCGGAGGCAATTCCTTGTCATGGAGGAGAAAATATCCAAGGAAGTGAGTAATATAATTATTTTAGGAATTCAAGGAATTCCAATATTTGGTCAAGTTCAATGACATGGAAATTGGAACGCTGAAATATATTTGGAACAACAGTATTCTGTTTATAGATGGTAGGGAGTAGTGTTTATCAATGATGTAAATAGAAAAGGCTTCAATTTCAAAAGCTTTGTGGCTTCACCTTTGATAAGTACAAAGATAAAAAACATCCAGGAACATTTTATCAAGTAAAAAATCAACATTTCAATCTAACTTCTATGAGTTCCTCTAACCTAATAATTTAGGGCAGGGGTTCTCAAACTGTGGTACGCGTACCCCTTGAGGGTACGCGAAAATTTTCAAGGGGTACGCGGGCAGGTTAATGAAAGATTAAACCATTTTTTTCCGTTTCGCAATCACGCAAGGTTATAATTTAATAATGAAATCTAATAAATGGAATACTTTGTGGAGTTACTTGGAACCAACAAGTGCAATAGGTTTGTATAACTATTTCGTAGAAGTTCAGAGACAAGGTCTCGTTGGGGACGATTTAAGGTTTTACCTTGAGCCTAGCATTGAGGAACTATGTTAAGAAGCAAGCTCATACTTCTCATTAATTTTTGTAATCGGTTTTAAATATGTTTCCAAATGTATTGTTTTTTATGTAAAAAGTTTTTTTAAATTTAACCGTCCCCCCACCCCCAACAACTCTTCGCGGTAACAAGGGGGTACACTAAATTTTAATTTTTCATTAAGGGGTACAGTCCTTGAAAAAGATTGAGAACCCCTGATTTAGGGTATACGGCAGAATTTTATATTCACAACTTTTGCGAAGAGCTATATATACATACTAATATACCTCACAGGAAGCGGACACTACAAAATAAAAAAGAAGCCCAAGAAAAATGCATTGTGTAGCGATATGGAACAACAAAACTAAATTTAATATTTTATAAAAATGTTGCAGTTGAGAAATAAAACGTGACTACAATAATTCAAATTTAAGTGATAACAGACTCTACAAGGCTTCCAATCGCCGAATAGTTGAATATTTAACTAACATAAAAAACTCATTTTCACAGTAAATTGTGATTAATAAGTGAAATCGCTATATTAAAAAAAACTCATTTTCACAGTAAATTGTGATTAATAATTGAAATTTCTATATTAAAATCCAACTACTACATTTACAATCGCAATGATAGGGTTAATTTTAGAGAGAACTAATTTTTCAAAGAAATCGTCAAATTTAAGTTGAATAAGGATTTTCTGTTCTATTTCCTGAATGAGTTTTTAATCTATAAATTTTGAGAATAGTTATTTATGTATTAAGAGCGTGAAGCGCGACTTTATCGCTCGAGCCAAAACATTTACTGCGCGACGCGTAGCGGAGCGCAGTAATTTTGCGAGAGCGATAAAGAAGCTTCACGCGCGAATTGCATACAATATTTTTCCTAAAACTGCAGTTCTGGATTCCAAAACAATAAAAGCTTGTAGTTTGTAACATCACAGACCGTGCGCGGATTTGGTTAGCGTACGCTATTTTTGAGGTTATGTGAATTTCACGGATTCCGTGATCCACCAATGAGAAGGCATCAAAATCAAAACAGAAGCGTAAAGAAAACAGCTGGCGAGCGTAAAGTACTTTACCGCTTGCTGAGCAGTAAAGAGGCATTTTACAATTAGTTTTCAGTACGTAAAGAACTACTTTATACGAGCAGTTGTAGGAAAAATATTTTCAAGGGTAGCTACTTATTTCTTCACACACACATTCTTCAGATTATTATTTTCATCCTTTGCTTGACGGAGAGTGAAGTCTGAATTATATAAAAATCGAATTATCATATTAATAATAATAACTGCAAATTAATACAATTATCGTGGGATAACTAAAAAAAAAAAAAAACTATATAGTCTACACATTTACCTTGTTTTTCAAAGATATCGTAAGTAAAAATTCATTTTGAGCTACAAAACCATATTATTTAGTATGGTCTTAATGATTGGTCTACACCCATCAACCTTGAGGACATTATTGAAAAAACCTATTAGAAAAACCGTTATTACTTGAAAGTTTGGTCAAAAGGTCATTACTGTGTACCGGAGAAAAATGTTTTCTCATCTCCTCCATACTGATTATCAATTCATTTGCCAATGATTTCCCCATTAATGTATCATTAGAGAAATCCACCAAAATATTTGCCCACTAATTGACAGTCACTGTTCTACTTCCTCTGTTCCTAACTTTATTAAGAATGGAAGAATATCATAAACCAAATGTTTAAACTATCAGAAACTACCAGAAGCCTTTGCTCTAGATAATTTCGAAATGGAAAAAGCTTTTGAGAGCTTGGAAGAGGAAATGTGTAGTTTAATCAAACAAATTTTATATTATAAACTAGCAGGTAGCCCGATTCGATTGAATCCGAATATCTTCTTCGTTTTTTTTCTCCTCCTCCTCCTCCTCCTCCACCTTCTGAGATATCATACCATATTATTTAAAAAAAAATAGATACAGCTGAAAAGAAAAAAACACTTAGTACATGTTGAGGGTGGGGGGGGGGGGGGCTATGCCCGATTCCCTCTCAGGACCTCAGCCAGGTAAAAAGCATAGCCTGATTCCCTCTCAGACGTGAACAGGCCTATAAAAATCATAGCCCGATTCCCTCCCGTTGGTGAAATTATCTTTTCCCGATTGCCTCTCGAAATATCACTAAATGAAACTACTTACAATAAAATCTAAATTTTCGCTTCAAATATGTGTTCAAGACTTGGCTGTTTATATTATGATAGCTGCGTCAATATTGAAGTAGGCCTACAGTATTTACAATAAATTTACATTTTTACTGTCTGTCAGCTGCGTTAATGTGAAATGTATTTCATCTTTTGTATTTCATATTTCATTTTCATACTAAAAACAACAACAATTTTTGTAGCACACTCGCTTTACATATTATTTTAATGATTCCTGATTTATAATTTTCAATTTCTTTCAGTATGAATTTCTCTTTTTCGGTAATCTTCTGTTTTCTTCGTATATTTGAAGAGTTCATTAACATTTTGAACGTGGAAGGGTGGATGGAGCCAGTGAGAATAGAGCAGCGGTTGGGAGGGAATCGGTCCAACTTTCTACCTGGCGAAAACCGAGGGACAACCTTTCGCCTGGGAGGGAATCGGGCTACACCCATGATGGGGATCATATGTGAAAAACCAATTAAAATTTGAGTTTTGGAAAATTGGAGGTTGAAGATGGATGTGAAAAATGTGAGTTTTAATGTTTCAATATTTAATGTCTAATGAAGGAATAAATTGACCATAAAAAACGACCCTGAGTTAAGAAATTTCCACTCTATTTTACAAAAATATTCCATCTTATTTTAAAGAGGAAGGGAAGTGATAGCCGTGCGCCGTAGCAGGTATCTGTTCAATCAGATTAGATAAGCAACGCTCTCCTGAGCACTATTTGTAAAGGTGACCGATTTGATTGGCCACCAAAAAGATACTGTTCTCTGTTGTAAAATAACTTCCCGGTGGTTCGGAACCCAACTAAAGCTGTAGGTCCAACTCATCAATCACCATCATCCAACTCATTACCCACGCACCAGTCTCAGACCTATTTGGGCTTCATCCTCTAAAAAAATTTAACTTTTTTCCTTCTCATTCTCTTTCAACAGTTTCTTCTCTTTTTCTTCTTCTACTTCTCCTTCTTCTTGTTTTACTTCATTCTCCTTCCTCTCCTCTTCCTTCAATCCCTTTGTTCCTGCGATAGAGTTTCGTCAAAAGAGGTTAGCATCTAGAGGTTTATACAGTGGCGGTCCCAGTCCCCCCACCCCGGAAAAAAATGTGGAATTTAAAGCCTAAAAACGTATTTTTATACGTATTTGAGCTCTAAAATATGCTCAAGCTAATAGTATTTATGCTGGCTAATAAAATAGTTTTTCATTTAAAGTTTATTGTACCTGGGTGAAATAGGACCCAACCATAGTATGTGTTTTTCCTTTGATTTCCTTTAGCTACACAAAGAAAATTGATTATAAGTCAATGTGATTATTTAATGAGCTAATGAGCATGATGACAAAGTTCAGTCAAATAAACGTATAATGAAATCAAAAATAAATCAAGTGTTCACTGCGAATTTTTTCTTTATGGTTAGGCCCTATTTTTAACATGTAAGTTACGAAGGAATAGCCAAAAAATACTCAGATTGTTACACAACAATGTAATGTACATTATTTATTAAGTTTACAAGAAATAATATCACAAATAAAAAATTAAGAATAATACAAAAACTATTGAGATAGTTTTTTACTAAAACTAAAACCTTTTTTGGGGGATCCATCTTTATATTTCGGGGGGGGGGGATATATCCCTCCCCCTGGGACCGCCACTGGGTTTATATAATAACTTGGATGTGAAATGTTACAAGCATACTGTGATTACATGTTACATACAGTGCTTACATTTTCTACTCTACTATACGTTCAAGAGTGAGACTATCCACATCAACACTACATGCATACGTAGCCTCATAATTTAACTACAGGGCCAAATTCTGCTCCTCATCTAGACCAAGCTTTTTTTAACTAGGACAAATAACGTACGTCCGGTATTAGCCTATTGCTCCATCTCCATCGTTCTTAGTTCGGCCCCTTTTTTAATGCAGAGACAATCAAAACCATCTATAAACAACGTTACAGACCTCTGCTACTAAAACTACTTATATCTATAGCTATTCACACAGGTCTCTCCACAAACGTCTACAACTAAAACTATATGGATACTCTCTCCACAATCATTTAAATTGGTGTACAGCAGTGGCGTAGCCAGGGGGGGCCCATGGGGCCCCCCCCCCCCCGAAATTTCAGAAATAAAAAATTCTCAAATAACTAATAGATAAGGACTTATTAAAGCCGAAGGGTTCTATCTGTTTTGTTGTATTATAGTATTATAACGAACAGATTACAGAAACCCTGTTTGTGTAATGGAATATAGCTACAGTTATAGTCAGATTAATGCATTTTTCAAATTTTTCCTCAATATTTACTCATATAGAAACATGTTAGGTGCTCAAATGGATAATTTTTTATTTAAAATGAGCTACGAAATCGAATAAAGCATGTTAGAAAACTGTGACTACCATAATTATTTATTTATTACATTAAATAAAATGCAATTTTCAAGTTTGAAGTGGATTAACTTTATTAATTATTGATAAATCATCTTTTTGAATAAACTCATCTTGTAGAAAATTTAGTTTTGAAATTAAAATTCAGTATAACCCACTAGCCTGAACGCACCCAAAGTTCATAACATCGGGATTTTATAAATGAAAACACACAAATAAATGCAAGTTCTATGCAAGCGTGTAAAATCAGTGTGCTATGATTAAAAAAAATTCCGATTTCATGAACTTTGGGTTGGGTGCGTTTTAGGCTAATGACATAAATTTTTGAAACTTATAATAATAATTAGTATTAATTTTGAGATTCAGTACATAAGTTAAGTATGATTAGTTCCAATTCAAGGGTTTTGACTCAAAATAGTCACAGATCAAACTTTATCATTTCAAACCTGGCCAACTAGGTTCTTGAGTAGTAATTTTTCAAAACTTTCTTTTGAACTCTAGAGCCTAACAAGTTGTCTAGATTTGCTTTTCACACCACTAAATTTTTAAAAAAATCCGGACCCTCCTATACCCCACACCCCCTTGGTGAGCCCCCCCCCCCCCCGCCGAAATTTGATCCTGGCTAAGCCACTGCCCCCCCCCCCCCCCCTAAATCTAATCCTGGCTACGCCACTGGTGTACAGTAACGCGATAAAGTGATGTCAAACATTATGGATGACAGGATGAGCTGATTGTGTATTTCTAAAGTTGTCAACGCAATAACTTTCCCGACACCCAATCCGTGGGAAAGTGTCATCAGATTTCACTACTCACTAACAATATCACTGATTTCTTATTACAGTACAATAGAATTATATTACAGATTCTATAGAAGTCGATATTCTTGATTTTCTAGCAAAATAGTCAAATTTATTTTTCTAAATATTTAAAAAATATTATATAGTTATTTAATAGTTCTGATTAAAAGAGAAATAATTCTTTCTTAAAAATTTGATAATTTCATTTCTTATTCATCAGTAATTATTGTGGAACAATTGAATAAAATAGAATTGAACATGATTCAACTCCATCAAATATTATCCTAGAAAGTGATTCATAAGTAGGTACAGATCGTTTCACGGTGCTTGGCGTCTCGCTGGTGGCAGGGGAGGCAGTGTGAGAGAGACAGAAAGTCTTTCCCACCACGCTTCCCCTCCAGCCGGTCCGTCAAGTACAGTCACGTCCAATACAGTCAACTGCTGGACTGTAGCGGTAGCGAATGGTGCTGGCGGCCGGCGCTGAATAAAACTGTCATCTAACCATATTTATTATATAAACCTATATTTTTGGGGTTGTAGTATGTGGCAGAACAAAAACACGACTCATATTCTTTCACTCAAATTCTAATTACATACTTTTATCATACTTTTTACTATGTCCGACACAGAAACATCAAGTACTCCAAACAACCGTTTACGTAAAGTAATTGTAGCCAAGCTACATGGTATATAATATACGTAATTTTTTTTGTAAAATTATCAAAAAAAGAATTTCGGGACAGTGTAAATTTTGAACAAGTTTTGAAACTAACTTCACAGAGGCTACAAATATTAGTGATAGGGTACTATTGTATGTAATATTTTTATGCTTTATATGTGTTTGTGGCTGTGCGATAGGTTTTTGGTGATGATTCTTTTTTGGAGTTTTTTATATTAGCGATTATTAATGCATTAAAATGTTATCTTTTTTAACTGTTCCATTCTGTGTCATTCAACAGTTGGGTTCTTCAAAATAAATTTTAAAAAGTACAGAAAAGTTTAGATTATTCTTTTTAAAACTAATTTTTCAATCATTATATAAAATAGGCGATGTATTTTTAGTCTCTGATGTGTCTTAGTTATAAGAAAATTATCAGAAGTTCAAAGTCAATCCTAGGGGATATAAACATCGTCAAAAAAACCCCGAAATTTCAATTTTGAGCGCCCAGATTTCATTGAATATTTTTTACAATTTTTCATAGCCGCAATACATGACATTTTAATACCTTAATAATTGCCAATACAAAAGCTACGAAAAATAATTCCAAAGACCTATCGCACAGCCTTAAAACATAATTGTAATCCTAGTAATATTTGTGAATGTCACACGCTTAAATAAAGCAATTCACACTAAAGGAGAATAGTTATAAATCAATAACTCGTGAAGTAATTGTCGTACAAACATGGGACTTGGACTGAATTCTTCTTTGTAATGTGGCGAATAGATTAATTACTGATGGATGGCGTATAATGTTTTAATTATTAAAATGCAACAAGTAGAAGAAATAATCAGAAATTTGTCGTGAACATAGTGGAGACGGCAGCGAGCGGTATTAGGGAATATTTGAACTTGACTGTACCTCGAGGCAGCAGGTACAGTAGTGGGTGAAGGCGCTCAGTGCGCATGCTCCATCGAGGCGCCATGCACCGTGAACGGATCTGTACTATGCTATGCAAAACTGATCTTTATGAGTCACGGCGGACGCGTTTTCTTCCTCGGCGCTTGGTTGCAGATTGCGATTATAATAAGAATCCAGGAGTTTAGCCTAGATTAAGGATTACCTCATATTTTTTCAATATTACGATTAAACCTTACACGAATTTCAATAGGTATTTTCTCACAAACTCACACCGCCATGGAATAAAATTACGATTTGGATGCAACGATTTAGAAAAACAAAAGTACTGACGGCTACTCTAGGCAATTGATTTTTTTTTGAGGATGAAGCCCACATAGGTCTGAGACCTGTGAGTGAATAATGAGTTGGATGATGGTGATTGATGAGCTGGACCTACAGTTTTAGGTGGGTTCCGAACCTCCGGGAAGTGATTTTACAGCAGAGAACAGTGTCTTTTTTGCTGGCCAATCTAATCGGTCTAAGAGTGCCCAGGAAAACACAGATTATCTCTATCTGATTGAACAGATACCTGCTACGGCTATCACTTCCCTATGACGGTGACCATAGGCTCCCAATTCCAATTGAAAACAGCTAAAAAATCATTTTATTCTATCTACTCTGTGTCTTCACTTAAGATTATTCGTTATTGTATGATTGAATTGTATCTATAGAGTGAAATTGTCCAGGTAAATTGCATTTAGAATACAATACTGAACGGATTTTGCTACAATTCACCAAAACTCCACCTAATTTTTCCTATGGTAGGTTGCATCGTGACTGTGGGTAGAGGAATATTTTTAAGGCTACTGTATACTCTCTGTTCGTGACATCAACCTGCAAAGCATTCACGGAACTGAATAAATTGAAGTGAGATACCATTTGACAGCCCACTTTCCCTTTCCTATTTGTCACTGCAGTTTACTCAGTTCATGACGGCATATCAGCCTTGCCAAGCCTATAAAGTGCAATGACTCCTAGAGTATCGGATAACCTGGGAATTTGCAATACGAGATCGAATTGCGGGTTGACACTTTCTATCTTGTTAACAGATCGCAAGAAGTATCCGGCTTTTGCCCTAAAATCATGAATGAAGACTGGCTTGTCTTGTTTCAATTACTTAAACGAACATAAGAGTTTACTATTACTAGTCACTATTGTGACTATATTGACTTGGGCTATGGATTATCATAAAGTTCAACGAACTGTTACTCTTTATACTATAGATATTATCGTGTGACCTAGCTGGCTCAGTTCTGATGTCTGAGTTAGAAGGCAGCACCTGAATAAGTTGCCTGATGCCTCTAACATGAATTAAAGACTGTTTTTAGGCGGGACAATCACGGTTAATATGTCCCCAGAAAAAAAGCAATCGGTCAGAACTTGGATCGAACCCGGAACCTTTGTGTTAGCACACCAGTATTAAATTTAACCCACTCGGCTACAGCCATCCCACTTTAAAGAGAATAGCTTGAATGAACTTCATAATCGAATAAGTCATTGTTAAATATTTATTTTAAAGATACTGTGATGTCAAAAAGGAATTAACTTATAGACAAAACTATACGTGGTATATAGTAAAGCAAATCTGGGTTTATACCTAATAGTTTGATGGAAACAAATTTAATATGCTATTCAGATGCTGTATATCAAATTTCAGATGCTATCATATAAGATGCTGTATTTGCCTTATTATGGCTTGAGGTGAATCAGTTTTCCATCTCAAATAAATTATAAATGGCGGTAAAACAATTGACTAAATCTGGAAGTAGCCCAGAGGTATGATAAATAGTATATTCACTCAAAAATAAAATCCATGGTGAGTCTCAGCCACCCCACCTGTACCTGTATAGTGGGGAGGGTGAACTGTAAAGCTAACAGCTTCAGCATTTGTTTCAGTGAGCTTGGCATACGGTACTGATACAAATCTGTTATCTCAATGAGGTAAGCAATTCCTCAGGATTTCAATCAGCTGGAGGGTGAGCCTAAACTCAATACTTCCCTACATAAGAACCTACAACATTATTACCCCACACATACATGACACATCACAAACCAACTACCCCCCACCCCCCCAACTACTATATTAATCTCCCAAATATTGTTTTCTTTTCAAGTAAAACAAACTTTCCAAAACAAAATCTGTGATAAAGACTTGTTTCATAATATGTGAGTATGTGGGACAGATTAATAGATAAAATTGTTTATCATTCCTGATAATGAACTGTTGAACAGAGTCCACTTTACACAACTTGACAGCGTCCAAGTTATAGAAATAGAAACAAATACAAAAAGAAAAGAACTCCAATGATAATAGTGGTACTTTCATCCCTTCGTTAAAGACCTAACACGAAAAATATAACATACAGGCTACAACATAACAGGCACCTGGTTTTAGGTGCATTCCAAACCACCTGTTTAGTGATAACAACTATTAACATTACTTAAACTAATTCCCATTCAATCTGCTTGATCACCCATCCAAGAGCACTCGATAGTGCTCAATTATGATTGCCTAAGATGATAAATTTGGAATGAGAATCCAAAAGAACTTTAATAATGAACAGAAATACGGTACACAAAAATATTAAAATTATATAATGCTATAATATCGTCTTCTTTTAAAATGCAATATTCTGTAATACGAAATGATTCGGTTAAAAAACTGTTTGAAGACCGGTAACGATTCATCTTCATAAAAATATTGGCATACCGAACTTATTTTTTGAAACATAAACTGTCACCTATTAATTAATTTAGTGCTCAGTCATATATTAATGAAATATGGGCTACTATTGTATCCAGCATATAAAAGAAAATATACAGGCTTATTTAATTTATTCTATTTGCGAGTTTGGAGCACAAAATACAAAAGAATTGTTGAACATAAAAATTATAATTTTGGCAAAGAATGAGTGAGGTTACTAAATTGCCCTGTATTTTGGGCTTGATTGCAAATTTGAGCTGCAATAATAAAATAATCGTTCATCACCATAATATTACTTACTTGAATGATGATAATCCCAAGAAAATTAGTTGAAACAAAGGAACTAAACAAGAGTAAAACAAGCACTATCACTCCTAACACAAGGACAATAAATAATGACACCGTAAACACTCAACGAACTACGACTGATTGTAAAGACATAAAATAATAACCTCTCCTGAAAACACAACAACACAAACTAAACGGTCGAAATGTCGACGAACAATTGCTGCCAATTATCAATAAGAGCAACAAAATAACCAGGCATGCACAGTGATGCCACTCTAAATTTCCCTACATTGCATTCGAAATGGGTAGACTGCTAAGCTAATCTTTTATAATCAATAATACTTTTATGATTCATATCAGAATTTTTATGAACATGATAAATTCAATAATAGCGATATTTTCCAAAATAGTTTACCGGTATCAAGTAACAGTGCATAAACTGAAACTACAACAGCTGACTATCACCGCTTACATTCAAATTTCAACTTTCAAGGTTATGTTTGTAAGCTATAATCAAGCTAACCTTTAAGACTAACCAGGGTGTTGGGCGTGTTGCTGATGGGACAGAAAAACATCTAGATCACTTTACCTACATTATTGCACATTAAATATGGAAGACAAATTGAAGCGAGTACTGACAAAAATCTTGGATAGGACTTACACCTTCTCTGATAATAGCATCCTGGAACGACTTCACCAGCATTTGGCAGAATACATTCAGTTTGGTATGTCTGTTACGTTTTTGTCAAATTCTTATTCTTAGAGCGCCCGGCCACTGCAAGATGTGCTGTGCTATGCGACGACAGCTTTCAAAACCGAACCAATGGTTTCCAATAAACGCCCGGAAATTTTCACTTTTGTCGTGCGTTCACTAAAAACCATTGTTTCAGTTTTAAAAGCCGTTGCCGCCCAGCGCAGTGCATCTTTCAGCGGCCGGGCGCCTTATCATTATAAGCTTTGTTTAGCTTCGCGTCTTTTCAGTTAAGTTGCAAAGTGAAAGTAATTCTTCTTCAAACTTATTTGACAGCCGTTAATATTTTGCCTATTTAAACTAAATTGATATCAATGCGGCTACTTATAAATATATATAATCCAATATTAAAACTGACACTGTATTTCACTTTTAAATAATGTTTTACTCACATATATTTGAGATGCATTCCTCAAGCATCTCAAATATATGTGAGTAAAACATTATTTAAAAGTGAAATACAGTGTCAGTTTTAATATTGGATTGTTCATTAAGTGTTTCGTCATGGAAAACATCACAGAAATATATATATAATCAGCTAAGCGTAGCTTAGTGATCAATGAACTATCAGCAATTAGCGGTGATCAATAAATTATCAGCAAATAGCGGCGATTTCCGCCAATGAATGAGAAAATGAGGGGCTGAGAGTAAGCCAAATACACCAACTAATATAAGGGGAGCCAAATTTGATAGCCTCTATCTTGATGTATATTCAATCAAAATTAGTTATTATTAGGCCTACAAGCCATTAGGAGAGGCAAGAGAATGTTGGGTGTAGACCTACTATCCAATAATTTTCGAGTGAAAGTTGTCAGTTGATAAAATGAGTAAAATAATAGACTAGCTGTGGCAGTCTCATTACTACTAAAACATTATACATCCATGAAATGATACTAATTGTCTATTTTTAAATAAGTGACGATGAAAATTCGAAAGATGACAATTCTTTCCAGATGCGTAATAATTTTATTGCAGAGGTGAGGTAATGCCTTCAATTGATAATAAGTTTGAGATGTTTTTTCTTTCTTTAAAATATTCCAGTACAGAGGAAACAATCTCTCCAATCTTTCTCTGAAGGTGCTTGCACAGAGGAGCTTGTGGAGTGGGTGCTTGCACCCGATGATAATCACCATCGCAAAATTAAGCACATTCTGTGGAATGGTGGTATTCACGAATTCGTTATACATCAGTCAGTACTCAGCATGTTGTGTTTGTTTTTCCTATGGTGATTATCATCGAGTGTAGGATGCTCCTCTGGGAAAGCACCCTAACAATAGCATAAAAAATAAATTTCTAGTATAGATCTAATTACCACTCAGTCTACATTTGTCTAATCTTCATCCATGATAAATGATATGTCTATTACTGTTGCTTGGATGACTTATATGCTATCATCATGATAATATTGTTGGGAATCGCGTTTCTTCTGCAGTAATTGTTCAAAAGATTTGAATTTTTCTTTTGCAGAAGAATTTGCTCATTGGAATGATACTATCCTGCTCCCCTGGTGTTTAAAGGTGATAGTGGAATGGAAATCACTGAACAGGAATATCAAGCTATTTGTGATACAAATAGCCAAAGTTGTAACCAATAATACTTCTGAAATAAGCAAGGTTTTGGCAACCGATTTATTGAACAGAATCAATGATTTAGTGAAATTAGAACAGAGCGATCTGTCTCTAATGCTAAATTATACTGAACTTGTGACAAACATTGTCAAACATATTGATGGAGCTTATTGGTTCATGGACTCAGGTATGTCTTTTTTACTCGTCTACTTAGGGTTTTTTCTTTATGGCATGAAAGCCAATTAAAATAATCCCGTAGAATGATGTCATTATATGGAGATTGAATTTAATGGAGAGAATTCAGTTGCACAAAGGATATTTTCAAGCGATAACGCCGATTAGGCTAAACGCCTTAAAAGATATTTAAGTGCCTGATCATCGAGGATTAAATCCCACTAATGCCCATTAAGTTACATTTTATAGGTTATGTTTATTGTACCAGAACACGGAACTGCAAATTAGGTCTTAGGTGTTAAAAACCTTTCAAAATGAAAAATCTATTAAGGATATAATTTTTTGAAATAGTTTAATAATGATTCAAATAATTCACAATGAAATGATTCTAATTCATCTTTTTTCTCAACTTCAGAATCAGCTGTTGATCAAATTACAGTGTTGCCAGATTGTGCCCATTCGGTTAACGAAAATTAACTGATGTATCTTTGTGCAACATAAATAAATCCGTTACACTTACAACAGTTAGTTAACTGACATTAAACTCCTTATTTAATTGACTTTCGTGCAACCAGCCTTTAATATTCCACACCTTTCCTAAAGCCTTTTCGAATTAATCGAGTTATTGACTTAATTCATCTTATTTACTGCATTTAATCAGGTATCTTCTACTGTAGCTGTGGTCATTTTTATGTAAATTGAATTGTGAATTATGAAAACTGTAGGTCCAACTCATCAATCACCATCATCCAACTTTTGTCTCAGACCTATGTGGGCTTCATCCTCAAAAAAAAAAAAAAAAAATCAAGAATATTATAGGATGGTTACGAACCATCCTTTCCAGAAATATTATAATAAATATCTAATTAAAGCGCCCAAAGGCCTAAATTAAAAAAAAAAATGGAAAATATCTTATTCTTGGTGTATATTTCAATATTTCATACTCGATCATTTTAGCATTTGAATCTATTACTTGCTATAGAAAAAAGTATAGGCTATTTGAAATGTTTTCTTGTTTTTATTGCTGTGCTAATTTTTTATGTCCAATTTTTATTTTGAAAAATTGAGCAGCTTATATATGTTATAATATTGTAATTGGTAGTCTATTTGAATTAAATATATTACCAACAGTTCAATTGAGGATTCAGTGAAGTTATTTGTTCTGTAGAGCCTAAGCTTGCCATAGCTGAGCAGGGTACTTTTCAAAGTAGTCATGCGAGTAAAAAATATAGTAATACTTTTGTACGACCAATTTAAATAGTATTTTATATGCGCTTGTATTTTGGTAGTGATTTAGAGGAATTTATTATAATAGTAGTATTATTATAATAACATTTTTAGAGCAATTAAAATCCATTCATTATTCCTTGCTTGTTGCTATCTTCTCTACAAACATTCTATTACATGAAGTCTATGATTTTCTAGATGTCTTCAAGCTTATAATATCGGAAAAACGTTTGAATAGAAGTCTCTACCTGAGTGCTCAAGTGAAAGAATTAATCTTAAATGTCATTTCCGTACTGCAAAAAGTTGATGTTGAGAAATGCTTTCAACTGATGGATCGAATACTGGAACCATTATCATTGCATAGATTGAAACCAATCAGCCCTAGAAAGGAAGAATTATTTGTTGAAGCAGAAAAATACCTTTCAATGCAAAATGAAACTATTTCTATTGCTATTCCTCATGGAGGTAACCAATCGATGAACTCTTCAACTGTGAAATTGTTGAGCTCCCTGATAGCAGCAGAATCTTCTTCTGATCTCAACCTATGCAAATTACTTCATGAGTATGATTTTGAAGCATGGATATGGAGGATGGCATTTAGTAAATTCTCCAGCCAAGAAGATGTAAGAAATAAATTTTCAATTGACTAATCCAACTTTCATCTGTTGAAACGTTTTGTATGCAGACTTGTACAACCCGGTGCCTGTATTCAAACTTCGGGTCTTTTGCACTACCCCGAATTTCTTAAATATTGACATTGAACAGTAGATTGGTTTGGTTAGGTTAGGTTAGACCAAAGCCAACCTAACCTTTCCCCTAACTAACCAAACCCAACATAACCTGGCTAGGCTAGGTTAGATTGACTTTGGTTATTTAGGTCAGGTCACGTTAATTTTTAAGAAATGCATGGTTATAGTGCAAAATACCCTAAACTTTTTCTACACAATGGAATACAAAATTTCAATTATCGTTACTAGTTAATAATCTTTAACTGATATAAATCCTCTTCAACTGGCATGTTATAGGAAAATGCTAAAATAATCTGTGTATTTTTCTTTTCAGTAAAATATCTGTAATATCACAAAATGTGGTGCCCACAACAAGATACCAGATAATTCTCCGTCCTGGAGCCTTACTTTAGGTTTAGTAGGATTTGTAGTAGGCAAATGATAATCTTAATTTATTCTTGTGCTTATAAGTACAATATTGTACTACTAATTTACATTTTGAATGTGTTGTAATTACAGAGGTTACTGTCATTGTTATAATATTATTGAGTTTGCTCCTGAATTTTATAAAGCAATGAGTCATAATAATATCTTGTGACCTGGCTGGCTCAGGTCTGGTGAGAGTTCTCAGGTCACACCTGAGCAAAGTTGAGGTCATTTGATGTGATGAATCATTAATCCAGTTCATGCGTCCAATATCATCCTATTTGATCACATTCATTCATTCATTTTCTGGCAGTTTCATAATTTAAAATTTACATTTTCCAGATTCGTAGTCTCATTACACTAATTGTACATATCAAGTGCTCTGATCCATCTTCTCTAACTAAGGAAAAGAAAGATGAAATTCTCTTCATGGTCAGTCTTCTACACCGACTTGTCTTCTTGAAGAAACAACATCATCTTGCATATAATATCACTTTGCAATGTCTGCAGTTAACCACTTGCAGAGAATCGACCAACAATTCGCAGTTTGATTTCAATTTATTCGCATTTTTTGTAAGTAGTAAACTATTTTGTACTGTGAATACTCATTCATCAACATTATTAAAAATAGCAAACATACATTATGTATGTTTTGCATATTATGGTATGGAAATAAACGAATTTTGAAAATTTTAATGCTTCATCAGACTCGAATCAACTCATATTTTTAATTGAGTGTGTTTCCCTCTTACCCCAGGTCCGTCCAAACGGAGAAACTTATTGCCATCGATCGTGAAACATGTGCTTAGACATGTTATGCATTTTACGAAAGCAATCTGGCAATAAGTGTATTTATTCAATCAAGAATGACATAAAAATCAATATAAGAAATAAATATGCGCCAAGATATGACAAAGAAAAAATTTCAAGTTGTATGTTGATGAAATCTCCTAATGGCAATATTTGATGTCCAAATAATTTCTGTTGAATATGAATTGAAAAGAAATAATTTACTCACTTATCAGACATTCCAACGCTTGATGAAACCCAATCTATTTTATTCAGCTTAATATCCATATCCTTGAACTCAATTCTTAAATCCTCTGTTTCCTGAGTACTCGTTGCTCCTGGAAATTTCAAAGCGTTTTGAGACATTGTAGCATTTTACAATCCAAAGTTAAACACTAGTATTTAGAATACGCCTAATCTAGAAAAAGATAATAATTTATCGTTTTGTGTTGTACGTTTCATGTATGGATATAGGATTTTACATTAATCACTGCTTTCCTTTTTTCATCCAGATTTTCCACCATTTTCTATCCCCCCAATCAACCTCACTCAAGTTTCTCGATTCCATCGCTTCATCCAGCTCGTTCCTCCACAATCTCCTCAGCCTTCCTCTTCTTTGTACGTTTTAATCATCGATTAAAATTAAACAGAGATGATAGTTTGTCAATTCAACGGTTTTTTTAAATTGAGCGCTGGACTCGTTTTGTGGCTTTACTTGCCAGGAAATCCACGAAAAGACGTGGAATTGACAAACCATCAAATTTGTTATGGAATTCCAATCAATAAAAAATCTAATAAATTATTAATTATTTCAGATGATACCATTTCAACCTTTCTTACAAAAATATACAAATTCTCCAAACTCGTATTCACATTCTGCATTAAGGAAGTATTCAGAGAGTTTTTCGAATCTTGATAAAAGAGATCAAGTGGAAGTGGTACGATCAATCATCAAGAACATCAAGAGAGCTCTCAAGCACATCTATAAGGTGACAGAATTTATTTCGTAAATTTAAAAAAAAAAATAAGTAACTTACATCCTAGAGTTTAAGTAATGGGATGGGAGTAACGCCTTTAATTATTCAAAGTTAACTACATTATTTTGTTGGGCTATCCAATTTCAGCATATGAAAGTCAACGTTCAATTTAATTAGTTATCATTCCTATTGCAGGGGTTTAGTTTGAAATATTAAGATTTTAATGTAAATCTCTCCCCTATACGTACATTATGCTATAGCCTAGAAATACTTATAATATACTAATTCTTGATGAATGCGCAAATCTGAGATTAAGATTTGCTAAGGCCAAAACTAACTGGAAATTGAAGAAGAAATAGGCATGAAGCAAGCAGCTCCAAAATGATACATACCTTATTGTATATGTTTCTTCAAGTTTGATTTTTCTAATGTATGTCTGAAAAAAGTAATTATACAGTAGACAAATTAAACTTATAATTTTTTTGTTACAGGATAATATAGAAGTTCTCATCTGCATATTTATGAGTGTGTTAGAATCATTTTACAAATCTCAGTACGGTTTGCAAGAAGATGGAATAGAAAGTTCATGTGTAAACTACTTATCCAGTATCTTGACCGAATATCCCAATTTTTTGATCGATGTTTTAAGTGAATTAGAAATCATATCAAAATCTCATGTAACCGTCAATTGGATTTTTTTGAACGAGACTAAAATCCTCTACCATTTGCAGAATCTGATTGATTACAACGAATTGACCGCATATGTAAGTAAACCTCACTTGTCATCTTTTCTTATAGTAGAACTGAGGAAGTGATAGCAGGTATCTGTTCAATCAGAGATAAGCTACGAAACTCCTGGGCGCTCTTTGTAAGGGTGACCGATTGGATTGACCAGCAAAAAATACTCTGTTCTCTGCCGCAAAATCACTTACCGGTGGTTCGGAACCCACCTAAAACAGTTGGTCTATCTCATCAATCACAATCATCCAATTCATTACCCACGCACAGGTCTCAGACCATTGTGGGCTTCATCCTCCGAAAAAAAATTGGTTGAGCTCTTAATGTATTGAAAAGAAATAATTTACTCACTTATCAGTCATTATGAATATTTTGCTTTGAATGATAAATGATTTGTAGAGCTTTCAACCTCTTTATTTCAATATTTTTCGAGGTCCTTGCTTCAGCTTATTTTTTGCTACACTTGACTTTGATTTTCTTGACTTTGACTTGATTTTCTTAGTAGTTCAAAAACCAAATTACTGCACACAGGACACTTCCAGCTGAACCAAACTACATATTGAATCATATCTATATGCAAATATGTTACCAATTATTCATTTAGTCATGAATGGTCTTACTAGAATTCAAAGAGATTCAATTAAAATTTCCGGATCTTAGATGTCAAATTGAAAGTAATTGACTACATTTCTTGATTAGTGATTATTCTAACTTAATCAGTGATATCGCTAGATTAAATAACAAAAAGTAACTTTTTACAGCTTACCATGGGCTCTTACTGTCACATATTACGTATGCTATCTTAGTATGGGGTAATTCATCAAAAAAAACCTTGATAGGGTGTTTAAGATCCAAAATAAAGCTGTTAGCTGTTAGGTTGGAAAGAGTAAATAGATTAGATTCATGTAGGCCGTTGTTCAAGAGACTTGGTCTCCTAACTGTACCCTGCTTATTATATGTGTATGAAGCTACTTTAAATGTAAAAAAGAGTGATATTAACCATAATCTTGACGTACACGATTATAATACAAGAAGTCGAGGAGATTATCACTTGGTGAGTCACAATAGTAGCTTATTCAAACAAAAACCTAGATATATTGTTAGGAAACTCTACAACAAGCTACCGCAGTTTTTAGAGTCTTAAAAATATAAAAATATTTAAAAAACAATTAGTTGATAAAGCTTTTTATAGTGTACAAGCATCACCCACCGGAATTAAGCATCACCGAAACTAATTGATATAGTAATTATGGTAACTAGTGTATGAGATAGTATAATTGTTGATCTGACTTGTCTTATACTTCTTAACTGGAGTCTCCAAGACATAATCTACAAAAAAATATATAATTTTAGTTGATGTAGCTCAAGGAAATGAAACCCTTTTAAAACGTACTTATTTTGACAGGTCAGAATAAGAATCCTATCTCTGCTTGTAAACATTATTAATCTCTTGGAACCCACCAATGACCCAGACAAGAATGATAGAATTGTGGAGGAAATGATCTATCCATCCAGTCACTCACTGTTGAAGAATCTATGCCACCCTCAATGGGAAATCAGAGACAGTGTCATTGAAGTTCTAAATAGCATGGCGGTTAAAGGAGAGAAGGGTGAGTAATCATTTATTACGAAATCGTATATTCTATCACAAATTACTTCATTTTTCGTACTTGATAGAGAAATAATCCTCAAAATTTGTGTCCTCAGATCAAAGAAATGGTAGCCAATATTTAGAAGAATTATTTAGCCTGGCAAATTTAGTACTAAGTTGAGATATATTTAGCTTGAAAAATTTAGTTTTAGCTTGAGCATAGAATTTACACAGTAAAAATTGAAGTGTGATCATGATTACTAATACTTTTAGCTATTTTATTGCCTACATAATTGGAAATAACAACACAACACGGTTTACCTCAAGTGATGCTAATAAATTTAATCAACTTTTATAAGATTATGATGTTGAAGATCCATCTTGTTTCCACTAATATGAACACATCTAACAGGCCACAGTTATACCGACATTGACACTAATTTAAACACACTACACTTTACTCCCAAAAGCCAAAAACTAAATGTTTTAGAACAGTATGAAATTTATAAACATACAAAACAGCAACCATACAACATTTTAAATTACCAAATTAACTTCTCAAACACACTTTTTTACAAAATAATCCCAATTTTAAACCTCCCGCCTATTCATTCCCCCACTCCCTCACACTTTCAACATCCATAACCTTCAAACTCATGCCTTAAATCAGTGTACTGTGGGTCGTCTGACGATGCTCTTGACAAGAGTGAAACGGTCGGCACGCCATAACGTGAGTCATAATTTCCACTTGAAAGTGTTTTTCAAGTTTTTATTATTTATAAGATGTTTAAAAGAACCGGAATAAGTCAAACTCTTTTGCAGAGAAGTAACTGTAAAAATTATTATTACTTATTATTTTCTATTGTTTTTTTTATTCTTTATTTTTGGATGATTCCTACATAACAAGTAGGGATTGAGCTAAGATAAAAGACAAGTATAAAAAATTCAGATTCAGCTGGGAATCAAACTAGGAACCAAAAGTGGGCGCTCTTTTCAATTTATTTAAAATTAATTTTCAACCAATTTTCCATTGATTTTATTGAACTGGTTCACAATAATTAATCTATAGTGCACTAGACATAAATGAGTTTACAATAATTTTTCAGGATTTCCAAAGTTTATAGACTTCATTTTGAGTTCAGATTTTCCCACCAGTGTTTACTATATTGCGATGCAGGATGATGACATTTATGCTCAAATATCAGCACTTCAGTGTCTGCAGAAAATGGTCCAATCGAAACGAATTTGGGATGATTGTCTATCTGATTTAAATTTGTTGGTAAGTAGTGAATAAATTATTAGAATTGTGTGAATGATTGAATAAGTTGATAGTCATATAACAGAATAATGTGTTTCCGTAAATGATAAGCCAAAATTACAAGCATAACTTGATAGCCAGATTACGATCATCAGATAGCTATGCGATATTAATTTAGATAGCGTTTTGTATATGAATCCTTCACTAATAATACAGTTTGGTAACTCGTAACGGACCATTAATCTTTACTACAATCTTAATCTGCAGTACAATACAGTAAAACAGAAGTTATTATTCAAAAATAGATTTTTCTTATTAGTCTTTAATCTTAAAATATTATGATACAACTTTGGATTATTTCTGAAATTAACCAAGGTATTTTATAAACAATTCATTCGCTGATCTAACTCCAAATTCTAATTATAATATATTGTTTCATTCTCATAATCAGGGTATTAAATAGTTTTCTTTCATAGTTCTTGTTCAATAAATATGGTGTGAATTTTATTTCAGGAAAAAATATTGGATTCCCTCAAAATTGACAAACTTGATGTAGCACTTGTGCGCAGAGAACAAATATCGCTGATCACAGAAATTTATAAAACTGGTGGAATAAGGTTGGTATGCATCCCAAATTTCGAAGTAATAATTTGTTTTACATAATATAAGTACAGGTTTCTAACAGTCTACTGCAAAATATATCATACGGTTGTTGTATTCTGTACTGCAGTACTGTTTACTTTACAATGTACATCATACCTCAGTACAGCGAACAGTAAGAACTCCATACTGCATCCAGTAGCTCAGATTATTCATTTAAATTGTCATGTAATTAAGAGTAATAATGTAGTTCTTCTATGAATAGGCTTATCGAAAAAAATATTAATAAACAGGTACACAAATCAATAGAAATTATCAATAGAAAGAGTAATAATGTAGTTCTTCTATGAATAGGCTTATCGAAAAAAATATTAATAAACAGGTACACAAATCAATAGAAATTATTATATAAAAACCTTTGCTAGCGCTGAGAATCTAACTGTTTATTTAAAATAAGTTAGTTTGAAGTAACTGGCAAATATACAGAAACAGAATTTATTAATTTCGAATACTTCAAAGTGCTATTAATTCATAGTGAAGACTTCTGCAATGGAGGATATTGGCAACAGCATTGAATAACTGATGGAAATCGATGAATGCTACTATAAAACACAGAAATTTCTATTTCTATTTAATAGCACTTTAAGGAATTCGAAATTAATAAATTTAAAATATTTTACAGAAAACCCAGTTAAAAGTTTTAAATTGTTAAAGGCGGTTCTTCGTGGAAAACATATTATTTAATGTAATATTTAGAGATTATTTCACGGGTACCATAATGTGTTAAGCGGTATTGTTGTTTACTTAAAAACAAATCTAATGTATAAGTGTTTCAATCCTACATTATTCAAATGTTGAATCGTGATTAATCAACTATAATTTCTTATCATTACATTCATTTTCAGTGATTCTCAAATGAAAAACGTTTACAAGCAGTTGGCTGATTCTGCTATAGTTGATTTCTACTGGGAAGTAAAAGTGAGAGCTTTGCAGTTTTGGGAAGTTGTCATTCAAGCTATTTACGAAGAGAATAATTTAGTAGATGGAATGTTTCCGACTGATTCAAAGCCAGATGGACCAAAAAAATGCGACCTGACAGGAAATTCTGAATTAACATCAATATTGAAGAATATCTTGGAGCGATTGAATGAAATCGGGTGCTTACAAGTAAGAAATATGAAAAATTATTCTATGAAACGAATTACGGTAAAATGATCAAGTCTTGTGTTATCAACTCTAGGAAATTAGTTGCATATTGAATTCTTTAGCCTCCGGATACCAGTTAATATTAATAAAGGTTTAAATACCTGAATAATGAATAAAGAATTGATTGAAATTAGTTGATCCCTCCCCTCAATAAAATTATGTTGGTGGAATGATAACCTTTCGATTTTGCAATAGATAATTTTTAAAAACAAAAGTTCACAATTTTCGAATTCTATTAACCGTAATGAATTTTTTTCAATAATATCATTCATCAAAGTTTTGCAAAACCTATTTGTTGATGTCAGTAATGCCCGTATTACAGTCTCCAGAACGTTTAATACAAAATAGGAATTTGAAAATAATTATTAATTTTAATAAAATTATGTATAAATGCATTCTCAAAGAGCATATCTGTAGATGAAAATAAAAAGTTTCCTTTTTTATTTCATTATGCATTTCAGGTATTATGGAAAGCACTAAATGATGATTGCGATCTGGAGGTATCCAGGACTTCTGCGGCTATCATTAATAATTTGCTTGACATTTTAAAGCGATATAATTATATTGAAAAAACCTATCCAGGAAAGTCTTCAGAGGATGAACGGATTATAAACATACAAAATGGCCATAAACAAGAACAAATTCCAGTTAAAGACATAGAACCTGGCTCAGAGGTATGTAATCTCGTTTTTACTTTTCTTACCGCGAGCGATATCAATTTTTGAATACCACATGAAATTCAGGATGATTACTTAATATATTTTTTGCTATATTTGCATGGAAGTTGTAACATACGAGGTCTTTAAAAATAATAGTTACAGTCAAGTCAAAATTTAACAGTAATTTATGAGCAATAAGAAATTTTGGATTATTGTAAAATTGAAGAGTTTTTGATCTTCAATCCAATTTTATGGAAAGAAAGTTTTTTTAACCAAGTTTAACGCCATAAAGGCTGAAATAATTGTGAAATATACCGGTACCCTCCTTTATTTTTTCTTTGCCTAATTATTATGATTCTTGTCCCTTCTATCACAGCAGAAATTATGTTCTAATAGTTAATTTCCACAATCTTCACACCCAAAATCTTCCATACAGATTACGATAAAATAGTTTTAAAAAAATACAAAACATTAGAAAATAGCATTTGGAGTACAGACTGTAAAGGCTCCTGTCAAGAAATCGTTCCTACTCCTTTCTGTTCCTCGTTATTTTGAGGATGAAGGTCATAGGTCTGAGACCTGTGCGTGGTTAATGAGTTGAATGATGGTGATTGATGAGCTGGACCTACAGATTTAGGTGGGTTCCGAACCACCAGGAAGTGATTTTACAACAGAGAAGTGTCTTTTTTTCTGGCCAATCTAATCGGTCACCCTTACAAAGAGTGCCCAGGAGAACGCAGCTTATCTCTATGTGATTGAACAGATACCTGCTACGTCTCACAGCTATCACTTCCCTTTATAGTTCTCATTCCCCATCTCTTCATATAAAATGTTTTTAAAACCAACTTATTTTGTGCTTTTAAGAGGAAAATTTTCTGTTTTAATTAAATGTTGCTACAATTTTAAAAGATAATATACATCTGATAACGTAGCGTATCTCTTCAAATGTTTTATTGAGCTTCCTTCCTTCTTGAGCTCATAAATCACTATTTTATAATATATTAATTTATTAATTTTTACTATGGGACCTTTACATTGTTCCAACCTGTGAAAAAATGTTCAAACTTACTTTTATTATTTTCCAGACAAAAAGTTCTGATGATGTCATCCAGTTCATTGTCAATCACAGAGACATTGATCTTCTCTCATCAATGTCGCGTCAAGATGAACAGACCAGAGAAACTGATGAACGCCAAAGTGAAAGCAAACCAGAAAATACCACAGTTGATGAATTCCTATCAAAATTGTCCACAATAAATCTTGAAAAATTCATTCAAAGTAAAGAGGATTGGATGGAGGCGACTGAAAGTTTCGACTCGCTTATGGACACCATATTGGCTGTTGATTCTAATCGAGATCAATTAATTAATGCAATCGATTGTTATTAAGTTACATGCTTTTAAAACTATTCTTACCGTACTACTTTCTTATATCTTTCCACAAAATAAATAAATAAAAATACTGCCTTATATTTATGGTCAATTTATGGTTCTACCACAGTATTATCCCTTATTATTATTTTTTCTTATTGCTCATTAGCCTTCTTAGGGCCATTTCACACACATCAATATCAGCCATACAATTTCAGCCGTTCGGCTGATCTCAAACGGAATGGACAAAATTGAACAAATTTTGAACTCCAAACGGGTTGTATGGGGATAGATAAAGATAAGATTACTTATTTATATAGACAGAGACAGAGAAGGACAAAAGTAAATTCGTATGGCTTTTCGTAGTGGGGAGACCCTTACGGTGGTTGGTCATGCGGTGAGCGTGGTGTTTAAGTGATCGTGATGTTCAGTCACGACCACTCAAGACTGCGCTTGGATGGGTGACCGTGCTTCAATGACTTGATGTTACAAGCTTTATTATCACTTACCCGGTGGTTCGGAACCCACCTAAAACAGTAGGTCCACCATGTTCCCCGTAACATGGCACAAACGGCGAGGTGGAACTACCCGTAAGGGTCTCCCCACCATTAAAAGCCATACGCTTATTATTAGAGAAGGACAAAGAGGCTCCATTCAAGGCTCCATTTCCAAGGCTCGCATTTTCAAGACCATATGTGGTGACCGAGTCTAGCTGTGAGGGGGTAAGGTCTATTACCTCTATACGACTCAACGTTGCTTAACAACCGATTGGACGGCTGCTTCACGGCAACGGATGGTTGTCATTCATATCGATGTATGTGAAGATCATCATTTATTTCTTCACGCCGCTGTTGGAATGTGGACTGTTCGAGATTTTAACGAATGGATGAAATCGATGTGTGTGAAACGGGCCTTAGAATAGATTGCAATAGAAAAAGTCTCCTTTTGTTTTTCTTTAGCAAAAGGATTTTATGCAACTCCTATTCCTTTTGTTATAATCAAGTTTCGTTTCAATAGGCTTAAGCCTTGAAATTATTGTCAATATCAATAAATAAAAATCCCTACAACGATTTTACAATTATTTTTTTCTAATGTAATACTTGGAATAATGTATGAAAATCACCAACACTCAGAATGCAGAAGCTAATAAATTCTACACAAAATTAAATACATATGAAAACCCAGCACCATACAACAATTAAAAAATAATGAATGAGACTGACGTTGTCATAACCACTTTTATTATAAAAACACGAGATACTATAGTTTTGAATGTTATATAATTTTCAATCTCAATCAAACCATAACTATAATACAGAGTACGGTTCATGGACGAATATTTTTATAGTTTCTTAATATTCAAGTTTTAGTTAGATTGAGATTGGAAGGCTATGACAGTCGGAACTCATGTTTTCATAATGAAAGTGGTTGTGACTAAATCAGTCCAATTCATTACAGATATCTACCACAATATCGCCATCACCAAAAGAATAATTTTGAAAAAGCCAAAACTTACTATAACTTAATTCTACTCTACAGGGTACAGGCAGTGAATTTTAATACAATATTTTAGTACAATTTTATACAATATGGCTAGTTCGTCAACGCATTGTTGACAGTTTTAGGAATTTGAAGGGATGTTGGCTATCTATGTATTTCACACTCGCCTGTCTGCAAATAATGTGTTATTTATTTTGCATGCACATAAATGTGTTTTGAAAACGTCTATCACAAAATATATATTGTCTGTTACTGTTACTATGACAATCAAACTTTGCTAGGAATAGAATCACATTAAAATCAGTCACAAAAAAATCATGAAGAGTTTTGAGAGTTCTACGATTTCCATTCATCTTCAGCATTGGGACAAAAGATTGTGTTTCTGCGCTCTGCCAGGAATGAGTTGACGGGATAAATCAATTTCAAATTTAACATGGTATTGAATACCTTTAGTACGCTGTTTTTATTTTTGACAGAGGCAGGATGAACTAGACCAAACAGTAGCATACGTGTGTAAACACATTTTACTGTGTGGCATCCGCATTTACACATGTATACCTCACAGTAGTGCGACCGCTTAGGCCAGCCATGCTGCCTTTTTCAACCGTGAGGACACTATAAAATTGACCAGTCCACCTCCACCTCTCAAAAGTTCATATAGAAAATAATAAGAGTACAAATGGGACAAATTATACTCACCACAAATTGACACGATGTTTTGTTAGGTCCATGCTGTTATTTTGAACATAAATTGAAAAATAAACATCGAAATTGTGGTGGGGGTGTTGGAATAATATAGAAGCTGCTACTGTGTCTGATGTGGGTAGACTTAGCCTGGCTTATTTTTCATTTTATTCCTCTTACATATTTTCCTTATTATAATTATAAGATAGTGATTGATCAGGTATGAAATAATTGCAATCCAATCATATTACTTCCAATTTTCGTAGGCGTTAAGTACAAAGTTTAATAAAATTCGTAAATAAATCTTACAAAGTGATAAAATCAATACATTAATACTACACAATTATTGTGTGTAAAGCGATTCTTTGATAGTAATTATTTTAATACATTAACTCGTCATTCTTGAAATGAAAGATAAATTATAGTGTTTAGACATTTTATGCTAATCTAATTTTTTGGAGAGCTCATTTGCAGCTGTAGTGAATCCAAACAGAAATAGTGAAACGGTGACTTTTTAAGTTGGTAAAATTGTATTATTTTTGTTATAAAAACTGATACAAAAATCTGCTCAAGTTATGATTTGAATACAAGTAAAAAACTAAAACAACAAATATAAATCAATTTATATTAAACATTAAAATGGGATAAATATGAAAATAATGTTAATACTTTTACAAATTGCAATAAATTAAATGTTAAATTACCAAATACTGATACAATTTAAAATCAAGCATCCTAGGATGAAAAACAATTGAGAATCATAATGTTAATTATTTGAATTTTCTACTCAAAATTTTAGTCGTCCTAGGAATACAATAATGAATTTATTGCAGCATAACTATTTTCATTAATTTTACGACAAATAAATGGTAATTGCTAATCCTGTATTTGTGGATACGGCAACTAATAAAAAATAGAATAATGTTGAAAATTTAGATCTTGAATATCATGTAAAATATAACCAACGTTAAATGCTCGATCTAATGCTGGAAATAAATAATGATATATACTTTCTCATTTTTGAAACCTAGTAGGCTTCACTAGCACTAGGTACTTCATGAGAAAAAGTCAATTACTGCATGATGGTCACATAGTTTACTGTAAGCAAATCATCTTGGTTTTTTGATAATTAAAGGAAATATAAAAAGATATTAAAAAGTTAATAAAATATTAATGTTCCAATCAAATCTTACAATGCATTTCCAGCCATAAATGCACTCAAATGGGTTAGAAAATACTAATAAACCTCGAAACCTAGTAAATACTGAAACAAAATGTTATGCCAACCATTATGACATTACTATACTACAATACTATTGGCAACTAAAAAGTTGCAGACATTTCTACAGAGGATACTGTCTAAAAATCTAAAAATAAAACTAAAATATAAATAAAAGAGAAAAAACATGAAAATGACTTGGGTTTGGAGGTAGTTACAGGTTGGGGAGATTTGGTACTAAATCAAACACTAAGGAAAACTAAAAGAATAACTTGAGTTTGTTTCTAACAAATTAAAAGAAATAAAACAAATATTACTATTAGGAATTCCCCTACTCATATTGGGAAAAAATAATGTTGGATTGATTGTCAATATTTTCAATTAATATCATGTTTCAAAACATTTAAAAATATAATCTTTATAAAATCATTACTTTCAATTTTGAGTAAAGGCGAAAAGAGTAATGCGTATGCAAAGCCTGTATTCTCTGATCAATATACCGATTTTATTACATCTCCTTTTCTGTTTACTACAAGATTTTGCTTGAAAGGAATTTTCCTTTTTACGTTTCAAAGTATTGTATGAATAGCTTGAGAAACAAAATATACCAATTGTTTTCATCATTGAAATAAAAAATCTGTGCTCAAATATTTTTTTTAAATCAATAGCTTACGTAATTTATTATTTATGTTTTCCAATTAACTCAATAAATTTGAGGGCTTGAAAAAAGAGCAAGTTCAAGTAAGGCTGGTTATGGTACTGGATGGTTAGAAAATCCAACTATTACGAGAAGACTAGGTGACGGCTATCACTCTATAGTCTGTATTCAGCTATCACACAGAATTTAAAAAAAAACTTGCGCAAAATCAACATTGAAAACTCTAGGATAATATTAATAGGAATTGTTTTCTTGATATGTATCATAAAAATATACTTTCATTTAAAAAAAATTAGATAATGACAGACTAATCACTCGGATATTGAAAATTAATAATAATTTTTAAAGCTATTAATTGGCAAGTAAATATAATTCTATAACAGATATCAACTTAAAAGTGTTCTAAAGTTCATATTAAATCTAAGCTGAACGATTAGCTTGAATAATTATCAAGAATCTTCTAGAACCTCATCGATAACATTAGCAAGGATTTAAAGCTCTTTAAGCAATCAATATCAAACGAATACAGCGAGTAATTTCTTATTCTAACAGGGTTGTTCTTATTATCATTTCATCGACTTGGGATATTATTTTTATTCAACAAAATTGTTTTGCTGCATATTAGAGAGAGTACGCCTCTTTTTCAAGTAGCAAGTTCAACTTTGACCTACACATTACATCAAAATAAAATATCAGGTACTGGAGAAATTACCAAACACGTATTAGGTTTGTAGTTTGTAGTTTTGCACTTATGATAAAAATTATATGCCGATTCATGGAAAAGCCCATGAAAGAACCAACCTTTGATAAGCAAAAAATATTAGTGATAAGATATATAAGAAACAAAATGAGTATCCAAAGTTGTAAAACATTAAGTAGCAGTAATCTTAGTTTATGACATACTAATCGATTTTAATAATCCAAAATTAATACTAAATTTAAAAAATTACTACAGAAAGCCCTTAAAATTTCACACTACAAATACTAATAGAAATACTTTCTATTTTTTTTTTTTTTTTTAATTTAAGCAGAATAACTGAAAAAATAAACAATAAAATAGGAACAGTTAAATAAATAAGATTCACCTTTGAGTGATTATTCGCTAAACGTCTAAATAATATACGATGTTGTACTCAATATATTGTAACTTATAAACAGTAGGAAGACTAGCGACTTGGGAAAAAAATTAAGATTTTAGAATTTGTCAACATCAACACTAAATTATTAAAAATAAATTCCAATAAATATGGAATATGGTGGTGCATTTCAAATAAATTAGTTCATAAACATTCGAGTAAAGCTTCATAAAAAGTTAAAAGATAAAGGTGGAAGACAAGTACTGTAAACATTATAACAACCTTTAGTAAAGAGGGTTTGAAATTAACGCTTAAAAACAATGCAGTTCAACTGCGTTCTCATTTAATTTCATTCCCCAATTGATAGAAAATTTACATTAGAAAAACATAACTAACATAGATCTAACTTTGTAAGAAGCATAATAAATTCATTAGAAATAGAATATAAATTGTAAAAATGTAACAATTAGTCAAAAACCATAAATAACTAGTATATAATTGAAATATAATATACGTAACAAGTACTTCATCAAAAATATCATAAAGCAATTCCTGTATACTTATTGCATCTTAATACACAATTAAATTTGTGTTAATATTTTCGTATCTGGGCAGTTTAACACGCATTGATTAGAAAGACAAATGCAAATTCATTTTTAGATTGTCTTCAAAATTTTAAATACTGTTAAATTTGTAAAATAAGTTATAAAAAAGTAATTCACAGAAATATTCATATTGTAACTGGACTCTCAAACATTATTCAATACAATAGATACGATTTATTAAGTTTCTAACACAACCTTGCCTTCTTATTCTTTTAATAACATGACAAGGAAGAATTGGAATTTATCAATTTCGAATCCTTTAAGTGTTATTAATTTATAATGAAGACTTTCGCAATGGCGGATATTGCAACAGTAATTAATAGCTGATGGAAATCGATAAATGCTACTGTACAAAAATATCAGTCACCACCGGGAATCGAACCACGGACTTCCCAATTGCCGGTCGGGCGCCTTAACCACTAGTCTATGATGACGTGGTCCGTAGTTCGATTCCCGGTGGTGACTGATATTTTTGTACAGTAGCATTCATCGATTTCCATCAGCTATTCAATACTGTTGTCAATATCCGCCATTGCGGAAGTCTTCAGTATAAATTAATAGCACTTGAAGGAATTCCAAAATAATAAATTCTGTTTCTGTATATTTGTCTGTAATTTCAAACTAACTTGTAGGGAAGAATTGTTTATATATTTATACGTTTCCATAACAATGAAACATACGTGCAATAAATTATGATGTAGTTCCAGGTTTTACCGAAGTTCATTTTTACAGTTCATGTTGTTTTTTCTTCAATTTATAAAAATGACGAATTTACGTAATACAAAAATGCGTAGATAACCGCCAAACAAGCTTGCATACAACATTTGCTTCAGGTGCTAAGTAATTGGAAATTTAACAGTGATATCAAGTAGATAAAAAAGATCAGGTCTAATAGATAAAAAATGCAAGCAAACTTCTAGATCAGCATGAGGAAAGGAACAATGGAGGCTACGGAGAGAATCTAAAATGAAACTGAGAATGTAGGTACTAAAACTTGAAAAATTTGATAATAACTACAAATTGACTACATGAAAAATAGAATTCAACAAACAATAGAACTGATATTTCCGTGATATACAGTATATTTTGAAATAGTGGTATATTTTTATAAAAATCAGTCATCTCTTATTACAAACTTGCTATTAAATAATACATAATATTACCTTTGTCTGGACGGTCTATATTCTAGTTGGGGAGCTTATTCTAAGTTGTGTTAAAAAACTGCCTATGTGTTTAATGTATATAAATATGATTGTGATTTTTGAAGTGTCTGAAATAACCTGGAATTTTAGGAAGAACAGAACCTTGGCAAAATGCAAAACTGAATAATACAGTACGAATATGGCACATTAGTTTAAAAGACGCAATGCCTGTTTATTGCCTTACAATGAGGTTAGAATTTTTTTGAGATAAATCAATCAATGGATAGAGTAATTTATAATGAAATAAGATAACTGAATTTACATGTTCAATTTACAAGTACAACTGAAGTTACAAGTTCAATAACTTGATAAAATTGAGATTATTGAAATAAAATATTAGTATTTAAAATTGTGTGATGAAAGCAGGGTTAAGTGAATATCCTGTTTTCTTCACATCACTTGAATTAATTTAGTCGAAAAGAATAAATAAATGATTAGTAAATTGAACAAACAAAAGCTTGCAAACTTATCTGATGAAACACCATGTTCAAAACTGTTCATGAAGAAAACAAAAATAAAATAAATATGATAATCAAATAAAATCAAATATTCATTTAAAACGCCATAGGTGAATCACTGAATTACAAATATTATTCAGAAATTAATATTTATTTTCATCAAAAATTAATACTTTACTTGAAGCAAAATTAATCAATTTTCATCCAAAATTATTACTTCATATGAACAAAAATTAATCAGTTTTCAACCAAAATAGATACTTAATTTGAACAAAAATTAAAATTTCAGAAAAATCAAAGACAATGAAATGTGAAATGTTTCATGTAAAGAACACTCAAATCGTTGATAAGCGGCAAGGTTGATGAAATATATCTGTATTCTATTAATCTTAAATATGCGGCACTTATCAGATTTTAAATGCCTTGAAACGTTGAATTATAATGTACTAAACAAACTTAAACCAGTGAATAATATTGTTCTGTAGATATTCAACAGAACATATTGGGTGAAAGCAGTATAAAATAGCAAATTAATTTTTGTGGATGAACGCAGAATCTGTCATTCTATTTCTTAAATATCAAATTAATTTGTGGGTGAACGCAGAATCTGTCATTCTATTTCTAAAATATCAAATTAATTTGTGGGTGAACGCAGAATCTGTCATTCTATTTCTAAAATATCAAATTAATTTGTGGGTGAACGCAGAATCTGTCATTCTATTTCTAAAGTAGCAGATTAATTTGTTTCAGACACTTCAAGACTAATAATATCCTATTAATTCAATTACAAATTGAGCATAGCATTCGTACATATCGTTTCTACGGTGAGACGGTGCCAGTTGAGAGGAACAACAATACTTAGATCTACATGGTAAAATGTTCTATGTGTATTATTATTATGTTTGTCGCATGAGCTACATACTACATGTGCGTGCTATTGTGAGACTAATGTTCGTTATCAAGCGCTTGCTAAATTCACTTGCATTTAATTCATTAATTGCTATAGAGTACCTAATATGAACTGAATATTGAACTTGAAGGTAACTTCCGATATGCTAACTAAAGGCTGGTCTAGATGGGGATTCTTATTGTCATATAGCATGATCGTAGAGTAGATGTTTTAATCTAGACTCTTGTTGTTGTTGAACAAGTTGAAGAAAAGTTGTCATAGAGCAAGATCGTAGAGCAGATGTTTCAATTAGATTCTTGTTACACAAGTTGCGAGAAAATAAATAGGCAATAAATGTCTCTGTCTAGACCAGTCTTAATGATAGCTATAAACATTTTAAGGGAGGTTGACACAGGTAGCGTGCGCTGGCCAAACAGTGGCATCAACGTTTGCATGTCAAAAAGGCATCCATACCACATAGTAGAATATCTGTTTACTTGAGCAATCACGAGACACATCCCTCTCATACGATTTTAAAGACAATGATTAAGACACTTACGGCCGGTAACATAAAAGACAATTAAATTTAATCCCCTTAGAATGATGTCATTCTACGGAGATTGAACTTAATGGAGAAAATTTAGTTGCACAATTACAAGCAATAACGCCGATTAGGTTGACCGGCGAAAAATATATTTAAACGCACGATCACCGATGATTAAATCTCACTAATGCCCATTAAGTTACATTTTATAGTTTATGTTTATTGTACCAGAACACAGAACTGCAAATTAGGTGGCAGGTGTTGAAAATGAATAGAATCTATTATAGTAGTTTATGCAACGATTTTATTTTGACCCTTATTAAGGCACGAGTTAGATGTAAGTTATAACACGAGCGAATGCGAGTGTTATAAATATCTCACGAGTGCTTTAATGGCCAAATAAAATCGTTGCATACACTATTTTATCTACGACCACTAGTATACATTTAATTAAAACAATTTCATTTTACCTGTGACTGTCAGAGATACCTAACCTCTCATCTCAAATACGAGAAGTTATAGTAGATTGTTAGGTTAAAGCAGCTGGTGTAGCAGTTTGATCAAATCAGCTGATAGTTTCACAATATTGAATTACGATATTGATTCCATCAAAAATGCTTCTGATTGGTCCAGAACCCGTGTTATAATGTAGAACCTGTACTATAATGAGCTCATTATGCAACGGGTTTCAAAAAGCATTTCGAAAAGACAGCTGTTTCGGCATCAATTGTGAAACTGTAATGTATACATTATGACATGGTCGTAGATAAAGAATATAATAATATTGAAATAGTTGAATAATGATTCAAATAATTCACAATGTAATGATCTAATTCATCTTTCTTCTCAACTTCAGAATCAGCTGTTGATTAAATTACAGCATTGCCAGATTGTGCCCATTTGGTTAACGAAAAATAACTAATGAACCTTTGTGCAACAGAAATAAAGCTTTTACACTTTCGACAGTTAGTTAACTGACATTAAACTCCTTATTTCGTGCAACCGGCCGTCACTGTTTAAAACTCTCTTATCTGTTGAAAAATCACTTCATGGTGGTTCGGAAACCACCTAAAACTATAAGTCCAGCTCATCAATCACCATCGTCCAACCCTTACCCACACACCGGTCTCAGACCTATGTGGGCTTCTTCCTCCGAAAAAAATCAAACTTTCCCTTCCCTTTTAAAAAAATGAAAAATATAACTATTGTGACAAGACGCATGCTACCTGTGTCAACCGTGAGAACCATCTTTTGAAATTGAATATGTGGTTCTGTGTTAAAACCACTTTTTGTTTAAAAAACTGTAGTAGTTATAGAGCTTTGTGTAAAGGGGTTTAAAAAATGTGGATTAATTTTTGAAAACATCTTAGACGGATAAGAAAAAAGAATATTGGAAAACAACATCATTGCATCGAACCACACCAGTGTAGAAGCAGTTCGAACTAGTGTAACGCAGTGCATTACATGCACACATACATTACAGTTATTAGCACTAACAGTTAAATCAGTTTATGGCACAAAGCTTGACAATTTCACAATTTTTGCAGATGGTGCCCACATGAGTCTGATGCCCGGTTTCTCCATGAATTATTCAATAGCTATAGAGTCATGATACATTCACAATGAATCATTCAATAGATAAATATGAAAGACTGAATATTTTCTGTATAGTTTATTGATATAGTTATGTATTCGATAGATTTATCGAGCCAATTGGATTGGCCAGCAAAAAAGACTATGTTCTCTGCTGTAAAATCACTTCCCGGTGGTTCGGAACCCACTTAAAACTGTAGATCCAACTCATCAATCACTATCATCCAATTCATTGCCCACGCACAGGTCTCAGGCCTATGTGGGCTTCATCCTCCGAAAAAAGAGAAAAAATAAACATTTATTGAAAGACTGAGAAACCGAGCATGAGACTTATGCATGGTTAATGAGGTGAATGATGACATAAATATGTTAGGCTAAACGGGAATCGAACCCGTGACAGTCGATCAGAGTTAGCTGCCCTAACCAACTACACCATAGCGACTGGCCAAACATTCCAACATAAAGTTAGTTACACAAGAACACAGAAGTTTCAATGTTAAATAAGTTTGCAATCAAATAAACGAAATATCGAGGACTCCATAGCGGACAGGTACAGTTGATATGTTGAGTGTAAAATTAGGGCCATCCGAAGTTGATGCCGGTCATCTGATAGAAACGCAGGTTGAAAGGCCGATAGAACTGACGCAGACGTTCAAAGGCGGCCGGCTTTATATAGGGATGATTGCGACCTTTGGTTTTGCCCAGACAGTGCGGTGTGGATCGGCCCTCCGACTTCATAAGACACGGAAAGCCTTTGGTCGCGTTGAAATAGAAGTGCTTTTCGGTCACAACATGCTTAAGGCCTAGGAAATTCTGTAAAGCAAAACAGGTTTTGCTACACAAAGGCCTGCATCCAAAATATATATATACAGAGTGTTTCGGAACTCTCTACCAATACTTCTAGGCAGTGTATCTGGACCACTAACAAAAGTAAATATCATAATAAAAATTTTCTAGAATCCCCAGTTTCTCACACAGCCGCCATTTTGTTTTTTTTTCACACATTATTTTTTTATTCGAACACCTCTGAATGTATAATTTTGAAATTTTGCAAACAGCTTTATAACAATTGAAACAATCTAGAAAAAATTAATCAAAACTTTCCGACATCAAAAATCAAAATGGCGGCCATTTTAAATCTTCGAACAGGATTAAATGAATAATGGCTAATGATATCAAAACTTGACTAGAATAACTTTTTTTAGATATTTTTATTGCAAATCCAACGATACCTCATTTTTTAAGATTGGCCAACAATTAACAGAGATATGCTACGTTTTAGGGTTTGCGGTGGTTGGAAGCGAACAACTGCAACCCGTTCTCAACCACCGCACACCCTAAAAAGTAGCTTATCTCTGTTAATTGTCGGCCAATCTTGGAAAATGAAGTATCGGTGGATTTGCAATAAAAATATCTAAAAAACGTTATTCCAGTCAAATTTTGATATCATCAGCCATTATTAATTTAATTCTGTTCAAAGATTTTAAAAGGCCGCCATTTTGTTTTTTGATGTCGGAAAATTTTGATTAATTTTTTAAAGATTGATTTAATTGTTATAAAGCTGTTTGCAAAATTTTAAAATTATTCATTCAGAGGTGTTCGAATAAAAAAATAATGAGTGAAAAAAACAAAATGGCGGCTGTGTGAGAAACTGGGGATTCTAGAACATTTTTATTATGATATTTACTTTTGTTAGTGGTCCAGAAACACTGCCTAGAAGTATTGGTAGAGAGTTCCAAAACACCCTGTATATTGTTTTAAACAGTATATTTATACACCTTCAATTCATAACACCATAGACTCTTTAATGAATTGTCTGGGCACCTGGATGTATTCTGGTTCTCTCACGCTAAATTTAGAAAAGTTTTATTTTCCTGGATTTCTTGTTTCATGACGAACTGCGTTGTTAATATTAACTTTTTTGGTGAATTAAACTACTTGCAATCAATTTTTAATTAAGAATAAGTAATATTTTACTCACTCTCTAGGCCGAACGTTTTCGAGTTATGGGAACGGGCCTTGAAGATGAGTTTCCATAACTCGAAAACGTTCGGCCTAGAGAGTGAGTAAAATATTACTTATTCATAATTGAAAATTGACTGCAAGTCGTTAAATTCGCCAAAGATGTTAAGTTTTATTTGATTCACTCTAATTGTTTGTGACTGTATTTTTTTCTTCTTTTTTGTGCATGTGATCTGGTGCTTATGTTTTCCCCACCTCATTTAAGTATGTCTAACTGAGATGTTGGAAGGGATAATGATTGGCCTGCGATGGCAGCAAACTTTAACGAAAAGATTAGAGATAAACAGCAGTCAGCTTATTCATTATCATTATTACTTTTCTAATTATGTAAATTATTTTACATATGTTCTCTTATATTTTAATAAAATTGTATTATTTTCTTTCAATTTTTTCTCTCACTATCGTTCAATTGAAATGTAATATTGTAGTAAACATTAATGTGGTAATAATATTTTTGTAAAGAAGACAGATTTGGGGATACCCGTTGCTCTCCATTGGAATAAATACCAGACTTTATTCGATTTGTTCATTACAACTTCAACAATTCATTCTACTGGCAAAATGATGGGTCACTTTTGCCTGGTCACCGAAAATTATCTTAGTAAAATAGTGAAATATGGAATACTATTCACCGAATTAAAGTGAACATTTCCTTGTGTTAAATAAAGAAATTCCAAGTTTGTTGATCTTCTCCTATTTCAACAATATTTATGTTCTTCCACTCCCACGATAAAAGACGTACCAGTACAAAATCTGTGATCGTGTTTCAAATGTTCATTATTGTTATTGTTATCCATATGATGTAATGTAAGTTCACTATTACCATCCTGAATCAACTCTACAGACTATGTCTGGGCTGTAGAGTTGAACATTTAATAATGGAGATATTTAAACATTTTAAATTATCTAACAACCATAAACATTGATTACTCATCAACCGAATAACCCTTTACAAGCACTACAACCCATTTAATTCCATACACGAGTGAAACATTTACTTCAGCCTGCAAGTTCCAATTTAAATAAAACAATAAAAGCACTACGACCCATCTAACCCAATGCATAACAGAAACAATTACTTCAACCTTCAACTTCTTAAATAAATAAGGCAATACAAGCACTGCAACCCATCTAATCTAATACATGTGAAAAAACATTTACTTCAATATTCAACCTAGAAGTTCCCAAAAGTAAATATGCTTATAAATTACAAGACATTTATATAGAATTCTACTCTGCGATCTAAACGCAGACATTTATTGGCTGAGAGCGTTCTCGTAGAGCAATTTGGACTTTTGTTACACAATTAAAAGGGCACTATTTTGGCCACTATTTGGGCACTATTTTGGCTAAAGCAATGAATGTTTTCCTTTTGAAAGTGACTCATTTGTCTAACAGCATACAATAAAAGTGTTTTTACCTTAAAGCGTAGATAACATTGGATGAGTTTACTAGCTGACAAGCAAGCGAGTAGTAACACTACAAGCCGATTCAGTTCCCCCCGCTTGACACCTGAGACTTGACACTACTAGAGCTATAGTTGTAGTGTTGCTACTCACTGGCTTGTCCGTTAGTAAACTCACCCAGTATAATCTACAATTAAGTAGGCTATTTGGTATACTTTAACTTGAGGATTGTTTCATGGAAGGAACATATCTGTCTGATAGAAAATAATGTGGCACCTCACGTTAAATCGACCACATTTTACAAATCTAATATTTTTTCGTACTGATTGTGCCCACATAAGTCTGAGACTTGCGCTTGGGACCTACATTTTCAAGTGGGCGCTGAACTAAATTGATTATAAAGCAGATAGCGTCATTATTCTTTGCCGGTCACCCTTCCAAGTGCAGTCCAGAACGCACATGACAAACACCACGATCGCCCTGATACCGCACTCGGCAAGACAACAATCGCTTCTTAAAATGTGAAATACTTTATATGAACTATAAGAAATACTTCTTATCTGTATAGGAAAGATATATTTGATAAGAATTTTCATACATTGACATTGGCAAATAATATTTGATCTCTTTTTCAAAATATTTTTTTCTTGTATTGTTTTTTTTTAAACTTTAATATTAAATTTGCTATGCTTAGACGGAGTACCGGGCTAAACTCGCTTTTTTTAAATGTATAATTAGTTAACCCCAACACAATTCTTTTACAGGGGTGCCTTGTATTTCTGCACCACAGTGCACTAAAATCTTATCCTTATCAAATCTGTTTTTGTCAATTGTATTTGTTTTATCATATTTTTTCACCTGAAATTTATTGAATCAAGTTTATTTTTTCCAATTATATGATGTCATAATTAAGGTTATTTGTGTATTATCTATTGTATGATGTGTTGCAGAAATAAATTATTAATCTATTCTATTCTTTGTCCATCACTCACCTGTACTCTGGCCATTTCAGCAGCAGGATCAACCACCAATCTTTCGCCACTGACGAACAACATCTGCTGCAGAGGAAAGTACTTGAGCCATCGTTCCAAGTGTCGTGCATAGACGCCAATGCGAACCGGACCCCAGGACGTATTCACAATGCCACATTGCGAGCCGTTGACGAAAGCCAACTCCTCGAACGTCTTCATGTCCTTGTTCAAACGTTTGCTATTACACAGAGAAAATTAAAAATAAGTGAACTTTGATTATTTCCTGAGGCTGTTGGAGATAACCATTACACAGTTAGTAAGGACTGTATTATCATTATTAGTTATTTAGTTACTTTGAAAATTATGCTGTGGTTAGTCAATGATAAATAATTTATCATTATGTTAGTAGAATCTCTCTGGAATTTTCAGTAACTCTCTGGAACCTAGGTCCTGACACGCCTAACCCTTACGAATAACGAATAATACAGATCTTGTCACAACCACTAAAATGAATGGCACACGAGAAACCATAGTTTCGACTATCAAGTATAAACGGAATGATACTATTGGCTAAGGGATAGGCTGACCTTCATTGACGGTTTGTGATTGGCTGAAGGCCATAACAGGTCACGCCCACTGGTGGGAGGAGCAACAAGCAAAAAATAATCTTATCAGCAACTAAAAACCGTGAACATCTAGAAAGTAGCTAAGAAGAACATTACACAAGTAGGCTAGAATTGAATCATTTTTAAATTTAAAAATTTAAGCTCACTGAATATCGTATCTTTCTCGGTTGACCTTGACTGCATTCAGTGAGCTTGAATTTTTTAATTTAAAAATGATTCAATTCTTGCCTACTTGTGTAATGTTCTTCTTAGCTACTTTCTAGGTGTTCACGGTTTTTAGTTCTTGATTTCATTCTTATTTTTGCTTGTTGCTCCTCCCACCAGTGGGCGTGACTTGTTATGGCCTTCAGCCATACAAACCGACAATAAAGATCAGCCTATCCCTTAGCCAATAGTAACATTCCATGTTTAGTATATATTAAGCTACTCTGTACTTTAGTTTTAGTCGGTTTGATATTGATAATGGTGTAACAACCGAAACTAGTATCTCACTATATTTAATAAATGTAGTTGTGACAGCTTCGTCTTATTATTCATTCTTTTTAATTCACAAAAAACACCGATAGTCTCTAGTTTTATTTTATTGATGGTCTCTTGGTTTTTCATTCCTTAAAATAATTTATTCAAGAATTGTGTAAAAAAACTTTGAGTTAGCACATTGGGAGAACATTAATGGTGAAAATTGACTTATTTCGGCCCGTATTCATTAAACTACCTTGAGATTTCCTTATCTTAAGAGAGACTTGGAAAGCCTTTTCAAGGCATCTTAGGCCTTCAAGATGTCCTTTTCAAGCCTTTCAAGATTCCCATGAGGCTTCCTTATTTCAAGTGAGACTTTTGAATGCTTTCAAAGACTCATTTTGAGTTGGGGATGGTACATAAATACGGGCCTTGAACTCTTTAATGAGTGAAGAGGAACTTATTACCTGGCTACTTGAGTGTAATCGGAAATGGCTCTAGTCACTGGATCTCTCACAACTACTAGAAGTTTAGTAGAAGGATTCATTTGATGAACTCGAACCGGAGCCTCCTTCGTGACGAAATAGCTTGGAGTCTTTTCCATCGTGATTTGGCCCTCGAGAGTGGGTGGCATTCTATGCCTAGAATAGAATGACGTTCCTTAGTTAATAAGAAAGCAAATGGACATTTAATAAGTAAAATAGCCTATGTATTATTAATAATAATAATAATAATAAATAAAAATGTTCTATTTCCCATACAATAATATGATACATCATACAAACATATGTAGAATATATCCCTTCAAAAGCATAAGCCTGTGTTGAAGGTGACGAGTTGATAACATTATAATAAATTATTATGGACAAAGGTAGAGTATGGATAAAGGTAGTATCAATAGAAATTGTTTGGGATTAGGAAATTACCAATCTTATCTCTTTGCATCTATTATGGTACTTATATTACTAGTCATGATAACATTTAAACCATAATACATACATGAAATTATAAAATTACGCACAGACACATTTCAAGAAGGAAAAAAGATCTATATGTATCAAATTTATCCCATGTAATGTCTGTCACGGCGGCGACAGACCGGGTGACATCAGCAGTAAGCCAGTAAGTCAGTAAATGAAACAGCAAGCAATACATTTTGAATTGGAATACATTTTAAGAATGATGGCATTATGGTAGAGAGAAGGTGGATAGACAAAATTGTCTGTATACTGCTTCTATAATTAAAATTTGAAACTATATTTCACCTAGTTGATTATGTTTGACAGAATTTTTCTTTTTTAATACAATTTGAAGTTTTGTATATATGTACTCTACATGCTACTGGAAATTTTTGTTTCCAAGATATATAATTGAAATCTTCTAAATTCTACAACGTTCAATATACAATTAAATTTAATATAAAATTTTGATTTAAGGTTTCATATTGTTCAAGAGAGACATCATAATCAAGAGATACAAAGCACCACCATCTAATTATTTATTAATTGATAATTTTAATGAATGAAAAAATTAGAATAGGTTAGAGGTAAATAACATAGATGTTGCCTTACCTCATTCAATACTTGCATTTTCTGAATTTCAAACAATATTTTTATGAATTTTATCACTGGTACATTTAGGTGAGAGAGAATGAGCAGAGATGCGTAGAAAAGTGTAGCATAGACACATATTAGTTATGATTTATTGTATTATGTTGTTGTCGAATTCTAACTACTTAATAGTTGATCATATTGAGAAAAGCTACATATGTATAAGGAGCGCCCAAGATGAATATGGCCTTATCCAATGTATTAAATGCTTTATTTGAATTTGGTAACCATTTAACCATTACCGCATTTTTTATTCTATCACTGGTACATCTTATTTGGGTGAGACAGAATAAACAGAGATGAATAGCAACATCATCTAATGAATTTATTAGGTCAGGTTAGGTGAAAACCCTGAAAAAGGCGAAATAGATGAGAGGTGATAGGTAAATAGCATGAATGTCGCCTATTCTATTTAATACTTGCACTTTCTGAATTTGAAATAATATTTCCATATATTTTATCACTGGCACATCTTATTTATGTGAGACAAATTGAGCACAGATGAATAAAATCATCCTTAATTCATTTATTAATATATTATATTGAAAAACGCAAGATACGTGAGAGGTGGATAGCAGGAATGAGTTTTCTATCTAACTGTTTTCCAAAAAATTCAAACATGAACCTATGAAGTAATTATTGAATACATTTATTTAAATAACACTAAAATCTTACCTGTACCAGGTGAATCCATTCGAATAGTGTCTATCGAAGAAGTGCACCTCCGAGCCAGCCGCTCTAACATCAGGATGCAGTCGGATGAACTCGAGAAGCGCTCGGGTTCCACTTTTTTTAACGCCAATGACAAGAGCATCCGGTAGTCGCCTAATGGGATGCAAGCCTTGCTGGCGAAGAAACCTGTACTTTGGAGCTCCATCTTTTGAGGCGTTCTCCTCCACCTGAATTAAATTAAGACATTTTTATTATTATGAAATAAAGAAGAATTTCAACAAAAGGAACACATTTCAAACACTGACGGCCAGTTGCACGAAAGCCAATTGAATAAGGAGTTTAATGTCAATTAACAAACCGTCGTTAAGTGTAACGGGTTTATTTCTGTTGCACAAAGATACATTCGTTATTTTTTGTTAACTGAACGGGCACAATCTGGCAACACTGTAATTTGATCAACAGTTGATTCTGAAGTTGTGAAAAAGATGAATTAGAATCATTTCATTGTGAATTATTCAAGTCATTATTCAAACATCTCGATATTATTATATTCTTAATAGATTTTATTCATTTTGAAAGGTTTTTAACACCTACGACCTAATTTGCAGTTACGTTTTCTGGTACAATAACCTATAAAATGTAACTCAACTGGCGTTAGTGAGATTTAATCATCGGTGATTGGGCGGTTAAATATATTTTACACCGGTTAACCTACTCTGTGTTATCGATTGTAATTGTCCTTTGTGCAACTAAATTCTCTCCATTAAGTTCAATTTCCGAAGAATGACGTCATTCTATGGGGATTAAATTTAATTGGCTTTAACTGACTGTATTTCTATTTAATTTATGATTTTCATTCACTTATACTGGAGGGATGCATTTCACTTCTAAAGAGAAGCTTCATCAGCCTGATGAAGCTTCTCTTTAGAAGTGAAATGCATCCTCCAGTATAAGTGAGTAAAATTCATATTTTTTGTAGATTACGTTTTGGAGACCCCAGTTAAGAAGTATAAGACAAGTCAGATCAACAATTATACAATCTTATACACTAGTTACCATAATTAATATATCAAATAGTTGAGACTCAATTTTGATGTGAAAGGAAATCTTGTTCACTATAAAAAGCTTCAACTGATATTTTTCCAATTGTTTTTAAAATATTTCTATATTTTCATTAAAAACTGTGGTAGCATGTTGTAGTTTCCTACCAATATAACTAGGTTTTTGTTTGAATAAGCTACTATTGTGACTCACCAAGTGATAATCTCCTCGGCTTCTTGTATTATAATCGTGTTTGTCAAGATTTTGATTATTATCACTCTTTTTTGCATATAAAGTAGCTTCATACACATAAGTAATAAGCAGGGAGCAGGGTACAGTTAGGAGACCAAGTCTCTTGAACAACGGCCTACATGAATTTAATCTATTAGTACTCTTTATATACACCTAACAGCTTTCTTTTTTATCTTAAACACCCTATATCATAATTTAAATAGAAATACAGAGTCAGCTTTGACATTACATTGTTTATCAAGTATTTCGTCATTCTTGATCGTCATCCATAATGGAACGAATAAATAATCAGATATTTATTTTCTACCATACATTTAAAAATTATTTATCTTCCCTCTTATATTTATAAGTTGATCTTATGATATATTTATCTGGAAAACATCAGATATCTATTTTCTACCATATATTTACAAATTATTTATCTTCCATCGTATATTTATAAATTGATCTTATGATATATTTATCAATCTAATATTAAAACTGACACTGTATTTCACTTTTAAATAATGTTTTATTCACATATATTGGAGATGCTTGAGGAATGCATTTCACCTCGTTGATAAACTTATTTAGTTGATAAAGCTTTTTATAGTGTACAAGAGTTCCTTTCACATCAAAATTAAGCCTCGCCTCAACTAACTGATATAGTAATTATGGTATCTAGTGTATAATTTCTGATCTGACTTGTCTTTCCTCCTTAACTGGAGTCTCCAAGACGTAATCTACAAAAAAAAACTCCAATATATGTGAGAGTAAAACATTATTTAAAAGTGAAATACAGTGTCCATTTTAATATTAGATTGTTCATCAAGTATTTCGTCATGGAAAACATCACAGATATATTTATCTTCATTCAATACACACCTTTCGTTGTTCTTCTGCTAGGCCGGACCATGATAGTAGAGGTACAAGACGGACTACAGTAGCTTTATTGTTATGCGATTTTGATTCTGGTCTGACTGTTGACAGAATGGAAAGTGCTGACGGGACCTTGGTCAGTTCATCCTGTTAAACCAGCAACAAAAGAAAAACATATTAAATAAATAAAAATCAACAAATATTGATAAAACACTTTTAATTAAGTTACATTTTTACTAATGATGGAAAGAATAATAAATAACTGGAATATGAAGCATAAATATTTATATTACAATTACTTTGTAATTGCTCTGTACTTATCAAACAGTTAGCTACGGATTTGATTCCTGGTTAGGTCTATCTATATATTTTTCTGTCAACAATTTACCTCATTATTCACAAAATATTTAATTGATGTCTCTACAACCACAATTTTTTTGAGGATGAGTTGAAGGACCTGACTTGAAGAGTGCTGCCACCTTGGCACTCAAGTTTTTATTATAAAATGTTATGTGAATCTAGACGCAACCTATCTGAATCTACTGGTTTTGATGAAGAAGGTAATTCATTTCTTCACAGATCTATTCCAAGGAATTTCATCAACTATGTGTTTGTCAATTCTTTTATACTTCCATCCAGTAGATATTCTCTCTAATGTATTGTAAAACTTAAGGATAAAATTATATAAAAAGAACTGAGAGAATAAGATGAATCATCCAAATAATGAGAAGAGCAACTGTGAACGATTTACTACTGTATTAAATTATTAATATTTTACAAAATACTAGACAGTAATAATGATAATATTTTACAATTTAGTTCCACATTTTTTTCTATTATAGCCTACAGTTTTGTAGCTGTAGTTTTTGTGGAAAATATCATAAGAAAATTTATACTAGGCTAATTGCAAATTACTGTAAACAAATTTACAAGTTATTGATATTTTTTGTCAATACAACTTTTACTTGAAATTCGGTAGTAACTTTTAATGGAGATTGCAAAGTATTCTGAATTTGAAAAATGATAGTAGCTCAACTTCTATAACTTACATAACATAGAACAAGTAATTAAGCTTTTCCAGCTGTTTGAATTGGATTTCAGTGAGTTGATGGGGAAAAACACTGTAACATGGATTAAATTAAATCAATTCAACTTGAAAATACTTACATTTTTCAGGATGTATGGAAGATTTCGAACAAGGCAAGTGTTGGCAACATAAATGGTGTAAGCAATTATCAAAGCTATTGAGATGACAATAAAAAACACCTTTTTGGATATTAATCGTAGAAATAAGCCATGCCGAAACATAGCACTCACTTAGGTGAACATCACATCTGCAAAACGACAAATCAATTGATAGAATTCATACATAATTACATTATTAAGAAGTAGGCCCTACCATTTTTTTTTACATATTATTAGCCTATTTCCATCTACTAGTGGTGATGACAGGAAAATTTATTGGCAATCACGGTAGATAATACTTTTACTAATTTAAGAAAACTGGTGCAAATTACCAAATATTTGTACCTTACCGACCAACTATTTCTTATTATGAAGAATCGACATGGCTGAAGATTTGTTTCCAAGAAAGTATATCAGTGTATCTTGATTAAATCTTATCACTCAATGTTGATAAGTTACTTGGACTTATAGCTCAGTACAGTAATAAACTATACTCCAAATCAAATATGAAAATTGACTACTGGACTTTCTGCTTTCAAGCAATTACTATATTTTGGTTGACCATAATTTTTTTCAATAGGCTGATCAACAGGAATGACTAAACATTGGAATTATAGGAGTTACTAGTAATTAGAGAAAACCGTTTATTAATGGATTAAAACTATGAACCTGCCATCACGTAAGTTAAGTATTATGTGAAAATTTATTCAGATTGTCTACCTACACGTACCGAAATATAATTCGATGAATAAGATATTATCAAGAACTAGTTAGCTTTCTTAAAAGTACTTGTCCAGTACTTTCTATAATAATTATATTCAAATAAAACTCCAGTAAGAATACCTACCTAATGAATGATGGAGGTTAGGTAAACATAAATTATACCCCGAAGTCAATCGATCATCTTCATAACACGTAGTTATTCATTCGATCTAGCCCATCAAATGCAAATAAAGCCATAGGATGATTGAACCCTAAGAAGAAGGTTGACTTTTCATTTCACATCTCAAATCTTACATTAGAAAAATAAAATTGGTCTCGGCAATATTGAAAATTGAACATGGTTCGTTTTGTTTTGATGGAAGATGTTGAATGTCATCAACTACCAATTTTCGCCGTCAGAATGCGTTGTTGCTGTTTTGGCGGTCCTTTGGAAATTCATTCAAATCTACCCAATGTATACCTACCGGTAGTTTATATTACCTTATTTATTTTACATAAAAGTGTATTAGCTCGGACTCAGGTAGCTTTTAACATTAAAAAATATCGGTTTTATTCCCACAAGCACTATAAATTCAGAGCTTGGAAGATTTTTCAGATAGTAACCCTCAAACATTTCTGGGTTGGTTCTTGGTTTCAAGACTAATGAAGCCTCAAAGAATTCAATTATAAAAATGTTTACAAGTAAATGAAATCTATTGAAAAATGATATTTTTATAAATGTTACAAAAATGTAATTATTGATTTAAAATAGCTGAGATTTATTGTTTATATTTGATATTATTTCAAGTTGCTGAAAAACAAGTAATTTACTTCATGATGTAGTTCCAAATTTCTTTTTCATATTTAAACATAAATTGATAATGAAATGAATGTAACACTTACCCATATGTTTGATGGCAATTTCGCATTGTTGAAATGCTTCTTCAGACTCGACTGGAAGCCTACTCAGGCTATGTATAACAGTTGCGTTACTGGGAACTGATGACATTCCAGTTTTTTCCAAAAAAATGTTTTTGAATTTTCAGTATTTATCATAATTTATGTAATATTTTCAGCAGTTTTCTTTCGCCATTGCTTGCCAGTTACCAAAATTGAAGCCGCTTACTGCGAGCTAACGTTTTTCATGTTGCCTGAATCTATATTACTTTTGTGAGCTATCTTTTTCATGTTTGAATAGTCTCTTTTTCCTATATGGAAGAAATATGAAGAAATTCTTGATGAAATATAGAAAGATCCATTTCTTGCCAACTTCTTAATAGTTGAATATAGGTAATAATGACCTATTATTAATTTGATCTCTCGATCACTTTTTTTCTAGAAGTCCACTTTAAGCTAGTAGCAGAATGAATCCCGAGCGTCTGCGGAGTGGCGAACGTCTTTTAATTCTGGACATTCATGAGAATGTTCTCCAATCTGCAGTGATCCGAAAACATAAGTTTGCTTATGTCTAAACTAGCAAGTTGGCCGATTCGATTGAATTAGTTAAGGATTTTTAGAATGTGTAATAACATATTGTTACGAAAGCAAACAAAGCAGTTATTTACGCACTTGTTCTACGTTGATCGTTCCATTGTTTTCATGGACAAACGTGATTTGCAATCCAATTCCTCTCGTTAGATATATTTCTCACTCCTATTCTTTATATCTGTGTCCCTTGCACTCAATTGTATTTCTCGAGATTTCTACAGACTTTCGTAACAATCAAGGTCATGTTCTGTGACCTTCCACGGCATTCTTGAGGCATCGAGAAGCCGCCAATATACAACTATAACAGCTATATAAAGAAGTCCACGTGAACAAGCTTGTTAGTCTAAAAGCTCGCGTGTCAGATTGTGTTACAAATCTCGTGCCGTTGAGTAAACAGTGCTTGATTCCAGTGTCAAGTGCAGAGACAAGTGTTTACTGTTTTTGCAGCTTACTAATAGTTTAAAGACGTTGTGTTGAGTGATATTATTTGGGACTGTCAAATAACGAATTGGACTGTGTTTTGTAAGTGATTAGTTGCTTTTTTTCATTATTTCTTTCTAAATTATTGTACAGTTTATTGGACTCTTGTTTCTTTTATTATTGATCAGCCTGTAATTAATTATTGAAAATAAGTATTAGCTTGTCATTTGTTGATCTGTTTTCTTTATTAATTGAACTTACAATTAGTGTGTGTGTGTAAATAGACTAATTTGTGTAAATAAAGTGCAAATGTGAACTTCGTGTTGCCAGCCTTATTTTAGCCTTTAGAACCCACAACAATATCTATAAATTTAATTTAAAAGACTTTTATTTTTTCTAATCTCTCACCTTCGTCTTCTTTTTCTTCTTCTCCTTCCTCGTCTTGCTGTTGTTATTCTTCTTTTTCATTTCTTACTTCTTCTTCGTCTTCTTCGTTTTCTTCTCCTTCTCTATTATCTTCTTTTTATTCTCCTTCTTTTTCTTCATACTGATCTTCTTTCTCATTTTCTTCTCCTCTTTTCCCTTCTTCTTCTTTTTTCCTTTTCTTCAATCCTTGATTTTCCGGCGTTGGAGTTTCGTCGACAGATAACAGCAAGTAGCTGTTTATTACATAGGACGATCTACAGTAATTGCAGTCAAAAATAAAATAGAAAATCAAAGAAAGTGATTAAATTAAAAAATGAAATAATGGTGATATCACATTAACAGCAATAATAAACAACAAAATCACTCTTTACTGACAATATTATCAACAGTCAAAATAATACTCCTGAATGGTGTACAAAAATGAGAGAATTAAAATTTAATGAGAAAAATACAACGATATTAAAACATATATCAGTAATTGTATATTAACTTTTCATGTGAAATTTAACGACTTGCAGTCAAATATTTGTTAAGAATAAGTATAACTCACTTAATCTGGCCGAGCGCTTTCGAATCTATGAGATCCATCTTCCTCTGAAGATGGATCTCATAGATTCGAAAGCGCTCGGCCAGATTAAGTGAGTTATACTTATTCTTAACAAATATTTGACTGAAAGTCGTTAAATTTCACATGAAAAGTTAATATTAACAACGCAGTTCGTCATGGAACAAGAAATCCAGGAAGTAATTGTATGTCGAACTATGGAGGCAAAGCCACCTGCCACAGATGTCTGCCTGCACATGCCTGCAGACAAAGCCACCTGCACAAGCCTTCGAGGAAGAATAGAAAATGTATTTTTCCTACAGTGACCCGAAAGTGTCTATTTTTGCACTAACTGTAGCACGCAAAATAGTCTATTCCTGCACCAGTGCGGGAAAGTACTTTTTCCTACAACTGCTCGTAAAGTAGTTCTTTACGTACTGAAAACTAATTGTAAAATACCTCTTTACTGCTCAGCAAGCGGTAAAGTACTTTACGCTCGCCAGCTGTTTTCTTTACGCTTCTGTTTTGATTTTGATGCCTTCTCATTGGTGGATCACGGAATCCGTGAAATTCACATAACCTCAAAAATGGCGTACGCTAACCAAATCCGCTCATGGTCTGTGATGTTACAAACTACAAGCTTTTATTGTGTTGGAATCCAGAACTGCAGTTTTAGGAAAAATATTGTATGCAATTCGCGCGTGAAGCTTCTTTATCGCTCTCGCAAAATTACTGCGCTCCGCTACGCGTCGCGCAGTAAATGTTTTGGCTCGAGCGATAAAGTCGCGCTTCACGCTCTTAATACATAAATAACTATTCCGCACTCCAAATTTGCAACCTAATAACACAAAATAGTGAGCATGTAATACGCAGGTTCCCTATTCTGCATTCAAAAATAGGTTGGCTACTCTGCTTCAGCTGTGAATAGTTGTTGTAGTTGTTGTTGATGAAATCGATTTGATTCGAAGATAGGTTATGTGAGGAATTTTCAGGTTATTGTTTTGTTCTGTTTGAATTACTTTATACATTACTGTAGGAAAAATGTAATGTGTAATTTGAGCGCAAAGTATTGTTTCTGCACTCGAGAAACTTTTTTCACTCGCCTTCGGCTTGTGAAAAAAACTGTTTCTCTCGATGCAGAAAAACGGTGCTTTGCACTCTAGTTACACAAATAGCTATTTTCTATCTGAACAGGTATACAATCACATTATGCCTTGATTACCAAGCCATAAACGGCATGGTAAATCTGCACAGGTATATCACTACTTGCACGGCCTGCTAAAGTCATCAGGCCATAAACGGCTCACTTATGCAATATTCTTTTGCTGGAAAAACTCACTTTTCAACAACCACTTACAATGCAAATTTTTACAAAATCGCATGACAGTTCAGTTTTTTTAATCAGTCTTCTATGTCAAAAACCTTTGCTCTTTTTGGAGTGTTCTCAATTTTTACAAAATCGAAAGACAGTTCAGTTTTTTCAATCAGAGTCCGAGTCTTCGATGACAAAAACCTTTGCTCTTTTTGGAGTGTTGTCACTTTCACTTTGAGTTCGTTTCTTCCCCGCACTTGTTCCACTCATCCCTTCACCATTATCCTTCACTGTTTCTTTCTTCACTTTCATAGAGCTGCCGTTCGTTTTCACTGAAAAGTCTTCATCATTTTTCTGAGATGATGAATTTGTTGTCGAACGGTCACTTTTTCCAGCCACTTTCATGGAGATTACATTACTTGAATCTTCGGCTCTACTGGCCAATGGTCCTGTTGAAAAAATGATAATAAAACTATTATAATCTTAATATTAAGAAAAAAATACGGTAGATATTAAGATGGAATCATTACTTTTTTTGTAGGAAGTTAAAATAGACATTAACAAGGTTGTAATACTGTAATATTTACGCAGTATGTATACTTACTAGCCTAAGTATAGGCTCGCGTATAGGTCGCGTTGAAAAAAAATATAATAAATAATACTATTATTAGTGAGTTTTAGATTGATATTATGGAACTCTATAATAAAAAGTTTAATATTTGTCAATTCCACTAATTAAATTTATCACTGGACCTGTTTCGTGACCTCACTAGTCACATTCTTAACAATACTGAATTTTTTTTCCTGAGGATGAAACCCACAAAGGTCTGAGACCTGTGCGTGGGTAATGAATTGGATGATGGTGATTGATGAGTTGGACCTACAGTTTTAGGTGGGTTCCGAACCACCGGGAAGTGATTTTACAGCAGAGAAAAAGTGTCTTTTTTGCTGGCCAATCTAATCGGTCACCGTTACAAACAGGACGTACGAGAACGCAGCTTATCTCTATCTGATTGAACAGATACCTGCTACGCCTCGCGGCTATCACTTCCCAATAATCTGTACTGTTATTCTTTACTGTTGTTCTTTATTTGCCAAGAATAATGAAAAAATGAAAAGCTTCATGAATATTAGATTATGTTTATACTAGTATTATTATTTTCATGCTGTAATACCATAAATTTGATACCATATATTTCATGCTGTAATGTTTCATTTATAAGTATTATTATAATACACTCATACTGTATAATAGAATATGTTATGATTTTTGAATGGGCAGTAAATTTGATTTGATTTACTGTTGTAGTTTATTGTTATTCTTTACTTTATTTAGTTCTGTTGAAAATGAGACTAGTGACGCCACGAAACTGGTCCAGTTCTCAATTAAATAACTGGAATTGATAAATATTTAGTCTTGAAGATTAAAACAGTTTCAATCTTCAAGACTATCATGACCTTAACATTGAGAAATAAAATACGGTAGATATAACACTACTAAGATGAGAAAATTGTTTTTCTTGATAGAAAGTATTGTTACGAAAGCAAACAAGCAGTTATTCACGCACTTGTTCTATTTATATCATTCTATTGTATTCATGGTTGGACGTGACTTTGACCGATCTTCATTCTCTTGCTCTTCACATGTCTTTGTCACACTTATTCTTCAAGTCTGCAACTCCCTCACTCAATCGATTTCTCGAGATTTCTACATTCTTCCTGAACAATCGAGGTCTATATTCCAAGCATTCCGTGGCCTTCTCGAAGCGTCTAGTGATTTCAATTCTTGGAATTATACTACTAAAACAGCTATATAAAGTCCACATGAACCAGACAGTCAGTTTTACAACCCGCGTGACAGATTGTATTACAGATCTCGTGCCAGTGGAGTAAACAGTGCTTTATTCAGTCTTTAGACAGTGTCAAGTGCAGAGACAAGTGTTTACTGTTTATGCAGCTTACTAATAGTTTAAAGACGTTGTGTTAAGTGATATTATTTGGGATCGTCAAATAACGAATTGGACTGTGTTTTTGTAAGTGAATAGTTGCTCTTTTTATAATTTCTTTCTGCATTATTGTACAGTTTATGCCAGCCTTACTTTAGCTAATAGAACCCGTAACAGTATAAATAGAATATAACAAGGAAGTAATACTGTAATAATACCAATTACAGATACGATACAATATAACAACAATTATTCTTATTGTAAAAAAGGAAGCAATGAGTCGAATTACCTCTTCGAATATAGCTTATAGTTGAATAAGCTGTAAAATGAAAGTCCTCTTTCAAATATCCATCGACTAAAAGTCTTGCTAGTATATTATCACCGGTTATTCTGGAAAAACTTGGAACAGCAATACTTGACAATCGAAGTTTGGGAGGTCCTTTGCCAAACCACGCCTCAAGAAGTTTTTGTGCTGGAACAAAATAATGAATTTTATTTCCAACCAAGAAAAACAAATAATACAAATTTTGAAGAAATTATCTTGGAAATCAACTGGCCACTACCTCCAGTACATGTGGCCAGTGTGCAAATAAGCTTATAACTTGACTTGTGCTAAAATAGTTTGAGTCTAGTCAGCATAATTATATAGTACAAGGCTTCAAATAATCTTATTACCAACAAAATAATTGAAAAATCACCCAGTTAATAACTCACTAGATTAAATTAAGTAACTAATATAGCAACTTATTAGTCAAGAAGAATGTTTAAAAGCGTGATGAGCTTTATAAAGAGCAAATTATGCATAATATTACATAAATAATTAAGCAAATTAATGATGTGATGTCTAAACAAAATTATGACATGATTAAATCGACTTTATCAATGCTGAACCCCGTAAATTACCAGTTCATTTATATTCATTTATTTATTTTGCGTTTACGACCTCATTGGACCACTCAAGCCAATAATTTCCTGGTCCTCCTTGATGAATTCTCTTTCGCATTTTTTCATTCGTTCCGATCTTCTTTGTCGTTCTTCATCTATAAATACCATTTGTACAGTCTGTCGGTTGTCTATTTTTGTCTAATCTTAGTAAATAAATAATAATATCGTGTGAGCCAGCTGCTCCGGTCTGGTGTCAGAGTTATCAGGTCGCACCTGAATAAGTTCAGGGCCTCTAATGTGACTATAACAATAAATTAATTAAAGAGAGCAGTTTTGGACTCTGGTCTGTTGCATCTTTCCATTTATTGTTACTTTGTCTATATAAATAAATAAATAAATAAATAAAATAGGCAATCTCAAGAGAATAGGGAGAAAGATAGTAACATTTTTTCAAAATCAATTTTACTCATTGTCTATTCAGTTTACTTCAGTACTTTTTTGAACAGGCTTTGTTTTAATCACTAATACTATTTTGAGAATAAGCAAAGATCGTTGCTGATGGAACTCTTTTGTGGCATTGGAATAAAAAAAAACAGTGTTTCTAGATCTAGTATTTCAAGAAATTTTTTTCGGTAAACCTAAGAATGTATTAGCATATAATTTTAATTACCTGTCATGAGTCTTACCAGTCATAAGTTCTAACTGTTACGAGTCTTACCTATCATGAGTTTTACTGTCACTAGTGTTAAGCCGGGCATTCACGTTCCAACTTGCAGTACCACTTGCAGTACTGCTAGTAGTACTGCTAGATGGATAGTCGATTCCACTCACGCTCCTACTTGAAATCCAACTTTATTCCTAATCAGCTGTGAACGTCGCTCTCGAGCCGAAAAATGTAACAGAAGTTACCCGATGTTGCCCGAAGGTCATGCACTGATTGAGAAAGGTTGGACGACTTTGATCCAACGCCCCCACACACGTTCCAACACCGTCGACATTCAGAAGTTGTCCCTCTAGTCGTCCATTTACAACTCCAACCATCCAACAAGCCCATTCACGTTCCGTTTTTGGATTCAACCTTGGAGGTTGGACTGCAAGTGGTACTGCAAATCGGAACGTGAATGCCCAGCTTTACCCCTGTCATGAGTTTTACCTGTCACTAGTGTTATCTGACATGAGTTCTGTCACTAGTCTTGTCTGTCAGAAGTGTTACATGTCAAGAGTTTTACCTGCCACACGTGTTACCTGTCAGGAGTGTTACTTCTCCTAAGTATGAATTTTTTAAAATTCGTCGTTAACACGCATCAACTAAACATGTGTACCAAATTTCAAATTTTTGACAGAGTTTTTGATAAATAGTGCTGAATGAGTGAGTCAGTCAGTGGTATTTGGCTTTTATATAATTAATATATATAGATTACTATAAAAATGTCTATTGTTGCTATGTAAAGCCGCGTCTCCACCAACCGAACATGTCTGCCGAACATTGTTGGCGAACACAAAAAATGGACGAACATTAAACATATATGGGTCTCCGAACATGTTCGTGAGTTCAATTGAAATGTTCGGTCTGTGAGCGAACAGTGACGACCAACAACAGGTTCCCACCACTAACCCCACCACACCGATCATAACGTTCAAGAAGGCATCCACACCAAACAATGTTCGGCGAAATCAGATAATTCCAGCGAACACTGTTCGCTGAGCTTTAGAATTACATTAAAGAAAGTAAATTCGTATGGCTTTTCGTCGTGGGGAGACCCTTACGGTTCCACCTCGCCGCTTTTTTAACGACTGCTTTTCTTTTATATGCATCAAATTGAATTGTATGATTGTTAAATAACTTATTGTTATTATGTATAATGGTTAACTTACCAGTCATTTTTGTGTCTTGAGAAGAGGCATGCGCCAGTAGTTTCAAGAGAGAGCGACAGTGCTTTGTAATGTCTACCTCTTTTGGCGGGAGCCCAGATTTGCAATGATCGCACATCTCATCACAATGAGTGCTTTCCCAGCTCTCATCAAAGTGCGATGCAATTATTGCACGGCGGCATCTAAAAAATCAAATCGCTATTCATTAAATGTTTTTAAATTCAAAATAATCTTTAATAAATAAAAACAGATAGATATTCTTTATTTATCTCCCCATACTGCTGGCAACATCAGGTTAGTTTATATGCATGCGTGGACATTTTTTTGGAGGATGAAGCCCACATAGGTCTGAGACCTGTGCGTGGGTAATGAATTGGATGATGACGATTGATGAGTTGGACCTACAGTTTTAGGTGGGTTCCGAACATTGGCATTGATTTTGGTAGTAACATGAGATTACACTACATAAAAACAACATGGCTGACATAGATGAAAACGACATAATTCGATGAAATTTCTCATATTTGATACTCCATTCATTTATTGTAATTAATTGAATTTATCAAAGCTCTGCTTTGAAATTGCTATATTTATACAGTATATATGATTATTAATTCTTGAGTACATAAACAATTGCTGATATCAACTTGATCTACGCACAGGCAACCAGTTGTCTATGTAGACTCTATCCTAATAATTTATTTGTTGCACAGCTACTTTGTTATACAGTACATTTATAAGCATAACATGAGTGTCAATCTGTTATGACCTAGTTTATGTGATGAAAATTGTGTATTTCTCAAGGAATAAATTTTATTTGATAATTTGATTTATTAAGTTACTACAACATTCCTGAACCTTTATATACTGTTACATATCCCTTTGAATTTAGCATGAATGCAATAATTTTAATTTCTTTGCCATACCGTATCCTCACACAGCGCTTTTAGCTCAAACTCTTTTTAACCACATTTATGTCGAAGCATGCATATTAACTAATTGTAGCAGTAAGGAAATTTACTAAAGGCGATTTCCTCAAACGCTCCATCATAAAATTTTCATATTAACTTATTTGGAATTAAAACTTAGTATATGTTGATCCATGAAGAACTGTGAGTAGAATAGTAAATATTTTCACTACATATTTTTCAATAGTAGATATATTTGCAGAACTGTTTATAAAACTGTACTAAACAGTTCTAAATGTCGTCTTAGTGCAAATATCTACAATTGAATTAAAACTTCAACATTCTTTGAGTTATCTCCATGAGGGACTTCAAAACCGGACGAATAAAATGGAGTTTAAAAAGACACCAAAACAGACACAATGAAATAATTATTTTTAAAACTAACTACATTTTTAATCATTGGATGAAAAATTTACTGACTGAATAACAATTGAATTAAACTGATTTTCACTTACTTGGCAGGGTCAAGACAGTAATCGACAATACCGTACAAGTTCGGCAGACCAGTCTTTTGAGTGAATACCATTGTACTTAATTTAAATACATCGGCCAGCCTGTAGAACAATATGCAGTCAGATGGCTTGCCATCTCTTCCAGCTCTACCGCTCTCCTGTAATTGGGAAACATTAAATTCAGTTTAATAGTACAACAATTGAAAACTGTATTCAAATAAATAATTGCAAGATACTACTTGTTCCAGGTAAAATTATAATTTGAATGCAAAATTGACACACAATATCTAACAGTAAGAAAATTGTAAAATAATTGCTACCCCGCACATTAAATTTACTTCAAAGAAGAAATATTTAGAAAATAAATATATTTTCTTGAAATCATTCCAGATACAACACAAAATATACTACGCTGTAACTTACAACACAATAAATAGAACATTAGAATATATTATACAAATAAATAGGGGAAAAAAATAAATAAATAAAAACATTATCAAGAAAAGTATAGGGCCTCTAAGGCTCAGCATTTGTAGAGGTTCCTTTACATTACATATAAATAATTGAAGATAGCGATAGATTAAATAGATTATTTACATATAGATAATTTAGATGGATAGTTGACAACATTTAACTAACGATTTTTTTCAAATTTGTCACTTGTGTTTTTTTCAATGAGAATTGTTCTATGAGTCATTCAGAGCTAATCTGACAGATTGGTTTTCTAGTAATCTATGAATTAAAAATCCTTAAATATTTCATTCAAAAGGCAAAAATTTCGTTTGCTACTAATTCTACATGCAAACAATTAATTTCAATTAATTCCAATAAAACTTGCATTATAGATAATGAAACTAAAAATAATTATCAATTGATGCAATTAAAATGCATATGTGTTATCAATTTGGAAATTGGATTCCATATGAATAACAATTTTCAATGAGAAAATATTGGTTTCAGCTCAAAAACATGGCTTGTCAACCCGTTAAGCTCTTTAAGAGAACTGATGGCTCATCAACAATCAAATAAGCGTAAAACCGGGTTTTAATGGAGAATGACTGATTATTTATTAAGAAAACTCAAACAATATTCAACAAAATCAAATAATATATTATTAAGAATTAATTTTATTAATTTAAATTGCATATAACTACAGTATTTGCTTGTCAAATGCAGCAGTTTATAGTTGCATTCTTTTAAAAAATCAATTTTTTTAATGACACAAAATAATGACAATAAATATGTTGAAACGGAGATTTTCATCTGTGGCTAAATACGGTCTGGCGTTAGAATTAGCAATTTTTAATTTTAAAATTCTAAAACTAGCGTGAATAGTAGAATGAAAGGAGCTGGATGAAGACACAGATCAAGTCATTGATGGATTGATGATTTCGAAGGTTTCACAAATAATTACAGAGAAAATCGTACGAGAAGGGATTGATAAAAAGAGAATTGAAAAAATGAAATGAAAGAATAAAGAACTGCTGAAAATACCACACGGTTTCATTTTATTTATTTTTGGTTGACCAATGATTAATTTGTTTTTAATCTTTGAACTTATGAAATTAACTTTTAGATTAGAATGATATTCGATGTTCGATTTTATAATGTGCAATCCTGCTTGCAGACAAGAATAAAGAGTTTCTTCAGTAAGCTGTATTGTATTCAGTGACTTAGTTATAGGCTTTGAATTCTTTGCATATTTTGTAAGCAATGAGTAATTGAATAAAACTTGATTTGATTATATTTTCAAATTTTATCGTCAATTTAATTTGTATACTGTATATGGAATAAAATAAATTGAACTGAATTGAAGAAATATCAGCCTTATCAAACTTCAACAATTTATTATTACCTGGTAGAAATTTTCCATTGACTTTGACAAGCAATGGTGGATCACAAAGCGAACGTCGGGTTTGTCTATTCCAAGTCCAAAGGCTATGGTTGCAACTACAGCTTGATATTCTCCTTTCAACCATTTCTCATGAACAGAAGAGCGCAGTTTAATGTCTAGTTGCGCATGATACCCACTCACTCTTAATCCACGTTTTCTAAACAATAAAATCAATAGTTATTTTATAGCACACAATATTCAACAGTACTACTAATTTCCTAATAATTGATTATTAAAGTACTAATAACTAATAAAGGGAGTTTCTGTAGAGGTGAATGTTTGGTTTGGCCAACAAAGCAGTTCTCTACTGTAAAATCACATCCCGCTGGTTTGGGACACACCTACAACTGTTTGAACTCAAATCAAATCAAATAAATTTATTCAGCCAGAAGGTACAAACATACATAAGGCTATGTCAAAACATTATACCAACTAAATACAATAGTTCAGATTCATCTAATAATAAAATTAACTAACTAGCTTACATACTTCTATTTTGAATTCGTCTGTGGAATAAAAAGGATTTGCAGCTAGCCATTTTCTCAAGGCTTTAAGGAATATGGGTAGGGGGAGGTTTTGGAATGAAGCTGGCAGGAGGTTGAAATATTTTATACCAACTACTGGGAAACAGGATAGAGATTTACCCAGCCTACACCTAAGAACGTGAAGATCACCTCTGGCCCTAGTTGGATAATCATGGATATCACTGCCAACTATCAATACATGTTGTCTCAACTTCATCTCTTTCAGACACTGATATATGAATTCATGTATTACGGTCAAAATTGAATTCTCCTTGAATAATGGCTTACAATGGTCCAGATAATCTGCATTACTTATAATTCTGACAGCTTTCTTCTGCAACATTAACACTTTTTTATGCTTGAGGCATGACCCCACAATCTGATACCATAGGACAAGATGGAATGAAAAAAAGCGTAATATGCTTGTCTAATAAAGTGAACTGGCAACTCACACTTAAGTCTTCTTAATAGATATATAATTTTGCTTAGCTTGGTGCATATCATATCAACATGTGGTTCCCATAGCAGTTTAGGGTCCAGCATGAAATCTAAAAGCTTAACTGGATTATTAGACTCACTCACACGGCCCAAAGAGAATACTATTTCCTGTGTTTTGGACTCATTTAATGCTAGTTTGTTTATAGAAAACTCATCAATCATCATCATCCAACTCATTACCTACGTACAGGACTACAGGTCTCAGTCGTATGTGGGCTTCATCCTCAGAAAAAAGTTTTTTTTTTTTAATAGAGACAAAATAGAATTACTAGAGTTACAAGACTTACTAGAATTGATTAAACTTGTCCAATCAAGGAACTTTTAGCCAGGAGTAGGAAGTGTAAGTCCTAGAATTGAACTGATATGAAAATATTGCCCAAACCAATTGACAATCAAAAACAAGGAAAATACCCAAGGAAAAATAAATATACAAGATAATAATTATAGAAATTTCATACAATTGTGAGCATCGATCAATTTTAAAATGTATTCAATGTCAATTATTATGATGAAGATGATGATGATGATGACGACGAGTCAGTATTAATTTCTATTCAGTTCATTGGCATATATTTTCCTACTTTTTAATGTAATACTGAGAAAATTACAGTAATATCTGGACTGGTGTTGAAAGATATTACGATCTTAATGAATAATAAGACGAAATTCCATAATATCACCTTCGCCACTACAAAGAAAATATTTCGATCTATTAAATTGCTAAATGTCCACACTAAAATTTATTTCGAACATCCTATTGAAGGTAAAAATTATGCTGAATACGTAGGTTGAAACTTGACAACAAAAAATTTGACAACTTCACAACTCCGGTGGTTCGGAACCCACCTAAAACTGTAGGTCCAACTCATGAATCACCATCATCCAACCCACGCACAGGTCTCAGACCTATGTGGCTTCATCCTCCGAAAAAAACAAATGCATTAAATAGATTATGGAAATCAATGTACGCCAAAAATTACAAAATGTACGTAGCAACGGGTCAGTGATAAAACATATAGGCCTAACGGAAATTCAAAGTTTCTGCTCACCCATCCCAATGCAGTCTTGGATAAAATAATTCACAAGTGCAAAATTGAAAATTGATTTTATTGTGGCTATTGTCAGCCATTGATTGTGGCTGACTATCAAAAATAATGATTTTAATCAAGCGGCAATTCCTACTAAAATTAAAAATTTTCTATACAATTGAAATAATTACCTTAATTCTTCTCTCAACTCTTCACAATCCTTTATAGATGTTGTATAAATTATTCCAGACTTATTCGCAAACCTATTTTTCAATAAATCTTCCAATTCATCAATACATTCTTTCTGTGAGGAAGGCTTAATCCTAACCTGTGTATACAAATTGTTTATTAAAAAATTATGTTTTTTTTTAATTTATAAACAAAGATAAAAATCAGTAATCAGGATTTTGATAAAAAATACAGTGGAATGGAATAAATAAGGTGTGAAACATAATAGTTATAAACAATAATATGCCCATTACAGTGGGCATATTATAGTGATTAGTTATTGAAAACATGTAACAAAATGTACCTAAAGTTCATAAATCAGAGTTTTACTTGATCAAAACCACAAGAATAACAAGTTGTAAGCTAACCTGGAAAAACCCCAATAAACCCCGATGTTTTATCATGAAAAGCCAAGTGAGCCAAGTGGTCAAATAACTAAGTTAATTCACTTTAAACTTGAAAACTCATGTTGTATACTCATTTGTGCTTATTTAGTAAAATATTTCAATAATTACTATAGTATTGTTACAGATTTGTAAAAAGCTTTATTCAATTTTCAACTTGTTCTATATCAAACCTATTCAATTTACCATCTAAATAAAGGCCCTATATATTTTCTATAATAAAATGAAGGGGGGTGGCTGCCAATTTTAACCATCTTTGTTTCTGTAATAAAACGTATCCGGTCCGAAGTTCATTTAAAATTTATTCTTTATTTAGATAAGGTCCAAGCTTGAGAAGTTTATCCAATTCCCCCCGAAACACCCTTTATATAGTTATTAAATTTATCATCATACTGATTTATTCATATAAAAAGAAGCACAGTTAGTTTTATTAATGGTAGAAATAGGATATTGCAAGGATATTACAATTATAATTGATACAACTAAAATGAGATTTCCATCTACAGATAGTTTTATAAAAATGGTAAGGCTTTACCTCAATACCTCGTAATAAAGATTTGGACGATTGAATGATGATTTCAACACAAGACAGCCTTGAATTTCCAGCATTTTTTGGACATCAATGGTCACTTTGGATGTTGCAGTGGCTGTTAATCCAAGGATGGGAACGTCGGGAAACATTGGCTTCAAAACGCCGAGAAACTTATAATCTAAACAAACAAAAATGTACAAAACATTTGTGATTCGGTTTTCGTAGCCAATAAAAAAATAATGTTTGTAGTACAGTACTGTAAGTACAAGCAACAACAATATTATTCAAAAATGAAAACTACTGATATGAAATATAACACTCAACAGCAATCACTCAAGAAGAAATCAACCGAATAAATAATTTAGAATTAAGATGATTCATAATTTGAAATATGTTGTGTTTGATACTGTGTATTTTCAAATTTATGGACGCCACACTGTCGTTAAAAAACGTTTAAACATTTATAAATTATGATCAATAAAATTAATGGACACAAAAATTATTATATTATTTATTGCATTCAATGCTTGTGACAAAAGTTGAGTTGATGAAGAAGTTCATCATGTAGTTAAAACCATTTTAATGGGTAAAATACGTAAAGTTACATATGTAAACAATCAAACACCCATTGACAAGATATCAAAAGAGCTTCTAAAGTTGCATGTAGTTGTTGACAAGTAAAATCTCGAAAAATCTTGTTTACGAAATATGACCTTTATTAGATTTTATCTACGACCATGTCATAATGTATACATTACAGTTTCACAATTGATGCCAAAACAGCTGTCTTTTCGAAACGCTTTATGAAACCCGTTGCATAATGAGCTCATTATAGTACAGGTTCTACATTATAACACGGGTTCTGGACCAATCAGAAGCATTTTTGATGGAGTCAATATCGTAATTCAATATTGTGAAACTATCAGCTGATTTGATCAAACTGCTACACCAGCTGCTTTAACCTAACAATCTACTATAACTTCTCGTATTTGAGATGAGAGGTTAGGTATCTCTGACAGTCACAGGTAAAATGAAATTGTTTTAATTAAATGTATACTAGTGGTCGTAGATAAAATAGTGTATGCAACGATTTTATTTGGCCATTAAAGCACTCGTGAGATATTTATAACACTTGTATTCGCTTGTGTTATAACTTACATCTAACTCATGCCTTAATAAGAGTCAAAATAAAATCGTTGCATAAACTACTATTGCAACTGCTTGAACCATGCTAGTTTGCTAACCATACTATCTAAATATTTTTTGACTAGATTAATTTTGAAACAATAATGATACAGATAATAAATAGCTTTTTTAGCATATTTTTCTATTCAATGCATACATTGTTGTAAATCTTATTAACTCAAGTATTATTTTACAAAATCTCCATGAAGAATATTTGTCTATTTGAAATTGAATAGAAAATTTCAGATTGAAATAAAATGAAAAGTAATCATACATGAGGTTATTCTATTGCATTATGCCATTATTACAAAATTGGGTAATCAGGGAATTTTTCATGTTATTCACGCAAATAGTGCGTAATTCAGCTTTTGCTGCCAGAAAAGAAAAAACTTTGGCTACAAAACCAAACCGCAGTAGTTTTTGTCGCATGTCAACAGCCCTAAGAAGAGGGCCTAGGCCTACTAGACGGTTGCCAGATTCACATTTGATGAAACAACAAAGGTAAAACCATTTCGCCAAATGTTAGAATTTCAAATATTACATTAATATAAATTTATGACATTCTAGCATTGCATTATTACCAGGTCGAAAATCATGTCCCCACTGAGAACAACAATGAACCTCGTCAATAGCGATTCTGGAGAGCCGATTCATTTCATAGGCTTTTTGTAGTTTACTCATAAAACGTTTGCTTTTTGCAAGTTTTTCTGGAGTGGCGTATACCAATTTCAAAGTTGACTTTGGGTCTGTCATGCCCTGAAAATAGAGGAATAGGATATTAATGATTGCATATAACTAACTACAAATATTACAGCCTAAGAAGAAAAAAATGATTGGTAGGTCTAGCTTGAATTTTTATTCTGTTTATTCTGTCTCCTTGAAATGTCATGAATTAAAAATCTCCTCTAATATTTTCGAATTAATGTTCACAACTAGCAAAATAGGTTAAAACATTAGCAGAACCATAAAAAATGGTAAAACCTGAGTGAAATTAGTTTGGAGAAACATTTGTAGGAGAAAGGAGATTTAAGTTTGATCTGACAAACCAAACGCTCTACATAGCTCATATGAGTGGTAAAATATAGCACTAAAAAACGATAGTTTTGAGCAATCATATTAGTTGAGTTAATGGGTACCTACCGTTTAACGGTAAATGGAATTTTTACCAAAAACTAAGACGTCTGATTGGTCTATTCAAATTTTTGAAAGTTTATCGGCCAGTTGCATGAAAGCCAATTAAATAAGGAGTTTAATGTCAGTTAACTAACCGTCGTAACGTGTAGGTAAGCGTCGTAAGTGTAACGTGTTTATTTCTGTTGCACAAAGATCCATTAGTTAATTTTCGTTAACCGAATGGGCACAATCTGGCAACACTGTAATTTGATCAACAGCTGATTCTGAAGTTGAGAAAAAAGATGAATTAGAATCATTTTATTGTGAATTATTGAACTATCTCAATATTATTATATTCTTAATAGATTTTATTCATTTTGAAAGGTTTTTAACACCTACGGCCTAATTTGCAGTTCCGTGTTCTGGTACAATAAACATAACCTATATAATGTAACTTAACATGCATTAGTGAGATTTAATCATTGGTGATCGGGTGGTTAAATATATTTTTCGCCGGTTAACCTAATCGGCGTTATCGCTTGTAATTATCCTTTGTGCAACTAAATTCTCTCCATTAAGTTTAATATCCGTATGCCCGGTTTCTGAGTTGTTCATCAAGTTTAATGGATCATTAACTCACAGCTGGAGCAATGCTAACCCATTGCTCCAGCTGTGAGTTAATGATCCATTAAACTTAATGAACAACTCAGAAACCGGGCAGTAGAATGACGTCATTCTATGGGGATTAAATTTAACTGGCTTTCGTGCAACCGGCCGTATGAATTTTAATAGACTGATCTTGGATTTCAGTAAAATTCAATTTACCGGTAAACGGTAAGGCTTCCATGAACTCAACCATTGTAAAAAGTTAATTAAATTTTTACCTGCATCAATCGATTTGATTCAGCTCTGTCTACTTCGGCGTGAAACATCCCCGCATCGATATTCAAAGCCCTTAATGCAATCACTTGATCTTCCATTAATGCTAGTAAAGGCGAGACCACAACTGTAAATCCTAAAGTGTAAAATATAATTTATTAATACATATACATAAAAATATACCTTGAATGTATTGGATGTTCTTAATAAATAAATAAATATTACATCATCGAAATATAAAATTATCAAGTGTTGTTGAATTATCTATTATTCACTGAACACATAGAGCATAAATGAACGAAAAAAGATAATGAGGCTTCTTATTACCAACAGGCCAGTACGGTTTTAATTTCGACTTCAAAATTAACATTTGTTATTGAATATAAAAAATATTAGTATACACCATAATAGTTATTATTTAGATACTTTGGATTGAAACTTTTTAAAAAACTACTATCATCATAAAATGTTACTAGATAATCTTGGTTTCTTGGCTTGCTATAGAATTGTAAATATGTAAGGCACTAGATATCACATTAAAATAACCATCAATAGGCCTTCTGCAAAGTGATTATGGCAGAATTAGATAAAAATTTCAATGTAAAATAATTAATATTATTACTTTTTTAAAAACTACTAGTTAGTTTATCATCACATGTTACTAGATAATCTTGGTTTCTTGGCTTGCTGTAGAATTGAGAATATGTAAGGCACTAGATATCAAATTAAAAGAACCATCAATAGGCCTACTGCAAAGTGATTATGGCAAGAACTAGATAGAAATTTCATTGCAAAATAATTAATATTAGCAAAATAATTTTCAGTTGAAAAATAATTACCATGGTCAATCAAGGCTGGAAGCTGATAGCACAAACTTTTTCCCCCTCCTGTTGGCATAATCAGTATTGCATCAAGCTTTGACAATGTTGCATTCATGGTAGGAAGTTGGAACGGACGGAGTGCTTTAATTTTGAAAACATTATTGAGATGTTTCATCAATTTTTCATTCCATGGGAAATCTGAAAGCAAAACAGAAGCAAGCATTCAATGTACTGATATGAACTATCCATCTGATTGTCCTTCAAAGGGTTGAAAGAATGAAATATTTGGGCACCATAGTGGATAATAATCTGGAAGGGATTAAGGATATCACTCAAACTATAAGTAAGATTATAAAATTGAATGCAAATACTACCAAAATCGCAATATTTATATTTATAAATTTATCGCAATCAATTGAGTTTTTGTAATTAATGAATAGATATCCTAAACAATGAAACTTTAAAAACAGTATTCTTTAGTAGAACCAATCTATTTCAAGATACCATACTTGTTTGGTGAGCTACAAACTTTTTTTTGGAGGATGAAGCCCACATAGGTCTGAGACCTGTACGTGGGTACAGTTTTAGGTGGGTTCCGAACTACCGGGAAGTGATTTTACAATAGAGAACAGTGTATTTTTTTGCTGGCCAATCTAACCGTTACAAAGAGGACCCAGGAGAAAGCAGCTTATCTCTATCTGATTGAACAGATACCTGCTACGGCTCACGGCTATCACTTCCCTAAAACTATGATGTGAACTTCATTCATTTTTAACCACTATTCAAAACTTAACTATATAGGCTATTTTGAAAATAGTAAAATTTCAAGAAAATCAATTCCTAACAAATCAGTTACCGTATTTAAGAAGATCAATATTAAGAGTGAATATTACTTGTAGGTCAAGAAATGTAAATATATCTATCACAAGAATAAACACAGATTTTGGACCTAGATCCTTATTGGCCCATACATAAAAATGAAAAGAAAAGATAATCGCAGTCCTGGCATAGATAATAGGTGTAGGTGCTGTTAGATGTACAGTGGTCAGTACAAATAATGTCAGTAATACAGTGGACTCCCTCACGTTGGCTATATATACCGTTGGCTATACAAAAATACAGTAAGTGTACACAATGATAATTATTATTTTATAAGCCTAATAAGTTGACAATACAGTTTTCCCTGCACAATGTGTTAGATATTTTCTTTATTTGAAACCTTACAATTGGAAATTTATAATGAATAATAAGACGAAATTGTCACAACCACATTTATTAAAACCTAGAAATCTCTTATCTCTAAGTTTTAATAAATAAGGTTGTGACAATTTCGTCTTATTATTCATTAAGGATACCTTCCACAATATCACCTTCGCCACTACAAAGAAAATTGGAAATTTATCATCATAATTACATTCGAATGACAAATACATGATATATCAGGCTATGATCTATGAATATTATGACACATAAAAAAACTAACCTGTATGATCCCAGTTTCGATCAGCCAACTCTTTGCTCTTTTTCAGTGAAATTTGATCTTGTAGCTCTTCTTTTCTTACAATCAATTCACTTCTTCTTTGGTTCAACCTCCTGAGTTTGTCATCAATTTGTTTCAGCTCATGATCAATAGCAGCCAAAACTTCTTCTGTGCTTGAAACGACTGAAAATAAAAACAGTTCAAGCCGATGTTAATGGCTCAATATACAGTACTAGTAGGAAACAACCTAATCAACAAGACAAACCGATTACAAGAAAATTAAAGAAAACAGCTCTGACCGATATCCTTCAAGTACTTACTTTACTCGAATAGGAAGTACAACGTGAAAGTGCTCAATTTGACATAAATCGAGAGTTCTTAAACTAGGATAATAAGTGGTTTAAAGTTATTTTTCTACTCACTGCTAGTATCTCCTGCCATGATATTGATATTCTCTATGAAAATGCAATGACTATTAAAATAAAAAAGGGAATTGGAAGAATATGTTACGAAACCACAGAATTATTCAAGTTAACATTAATCATTTAACACAGCTTTTATTAACGATTATAGAAAACCCATTGATATAAAATAAATCAATGAGAAAAGCCGAGTGAAATGCTCATGAAAACAAACACATCGCAAACATAACCTCAACTTCAGAACTTCAGCTATCAGCTTGCTTCTCAAGCGGCTGCAAGGACCATGTAGGAAATTAATATACTTTAGTATTTCAATAAATAAATTTCAAATTATATTTCACTATATTAATACTTATCTGTGTCATGAATAATTGTATATTCCGATATAATTTATATAAAATATTTCCTCCATAGCTGGAAACCCATCATTTGAGTGCCGCTAAGTTCAAATCTTAGAAACAAGACCAATAATTTATTGGTGTCTGAAATTTTTGACGGTTTGAATGGATTTTTATTTCTGTGACTGTGAGAACTTGTATTCTTTGAGAAAAAATAAATATAGAACAGAATAAGTAGAATAAAACAGTAATAAGTAAACTTATCACTCTTACCACCCGACCCCGACCATAGAATAAGTGCATAAAACGTTCACAAATTTATTATCACTAGACCTTTTCTTTTCAATTTTAACATCAGTTTGATTTATCATGAAGGAATATTCTTTCAATATTTAGCACCGTTCATTAAATTTAAGCCTTCTAGTTCATTATAACAATAAATTTACAGCAATAATAACGTTTCAAGCTATGTAGCCTATATTGAATGTAAATTTGTGCTAGGTACTATTTATACCTCAGAATGGCTTGATGCCAATTCCTCAGATTGGACTTCAATAGACCAAGTGAAGGAATTTTTCAACATAGTCCTCATAGACAGACATCTACCACACAGCTGGTCAGTAAATTCAAAATATTTCACTGTTTGCTTTCTACAATAAATTGGTGATGGTACACAAACCTAAAATGCTATATAATAGATATTATGTCATATGGTACAAAGTACAATATAGGTTAGAAAAATGTTGACCATTTTTGGCAATTCAATAATCACTTCAACATGAATAATAATCTTATGAGAATAATATTGTGATTCTCACCTGAATTCAACATACCCTAGACCCACCAGGCAAATAAACCCTAATTATCAATGAATAATAGATGATGATGCTCAATCATGGCCTGTTCCATAATAAAATACATATTTACTTTTTGTTGTAAATTTAATGCAGATCGTTATGGAACAAGAAATCCAAGAATACAGATTTACATACTAAAAGAACTTCATTAATATTTTTCAGTAACTACATTAACAAGCACTAATAATGCCAGAGAAGATTATTATGAAACAAGTGCAGAAAATTGAGAATAGGTATTAGATACTTGAAAAATAATTTAAATAAAATTGAAAGTCATTATTTGTAAAATATATATTCTTTTCAACTTTCATAAGAGTAAAATTTTTAAAACTTCATTACATATTCACAATAACATCAATTAAAATATACTTAGTATAGAATATATACAAAATAATGCATTGCATTTAGAATATAGTGGTAGCCAACTTGATGGAAGATTGCACACAGTGAAATAAGACGTTTTGAAAAAAAATATATAAAATATAAAGTAATATTCGCACTTCAAACAAGGGAAGGGTGCAGGAAGAATTTAAAAACATATAAAATATAAAGTAATATTTGCACTTTAAACAAGGGAAGTATGTTGCGAGAATTAAAAAAAATTACTCCTTATGCAGCAATACCGCCGGCAAAGCCGTTGATAAATACAATTCAATTCATTAAATAGCCTCATTAAATACAATGAGGTTTCAAAACCTGCAATCTCCACTTTTTAAGGAAAATGAGATTTATATGGCATATGATTCTCCACCTTCTTCTTCACCAGCCTACATTGTCATTTGGTAACAAAACCTGCGATTTACATCGTTTTTCTCATTAAATAGTTTAGTATTGGTATCATAGTCAGCAATCTCCAAAGCTGTGTTGGAAAAAACCCAGCAATATCCAGTCAGCCAATGATAAACGCCGGTTGAGGTCATGTGACTGTTCTGTGTGAGATGTGTTCTGCACTGGGTTCTACACTAACCTATATTTCATCACATTGCTGGTATGATTATGAAAGTGATTAGGCCTATCATTTAGTTATGTATAATTTCGATACAGTATAACTTATTTGTTCACAAATACAATAGTTAGTCTTTTATGATACTTTTGTTCAAAAGTTAGCTCCTAGAAAATGAGTACATTACAATTGGATATCTCTTCAGAGACGACTCCTACTTCACCATCAAAATCTCGTAAGCGGATTCATCAGCCATACAAATGGAAATGCAATGTTGCTAAAAAATTGAGGTATGCATTAATTAGTTCAATTTATTTTAAGTTACTAAGCATGATCCTGAATTGATACTGTAAGTTAAGGTACTCCAAATGCTGCCCCTCATCATCAAAAACTGACCATAGTATTTTGTATGATTGTGTTACTTGGCAAAGGCAGGTAAAACTGAATCTCCCTTTTCGTTTACAGGTTTTCTCCAAAAGGTCTTCCCACTTATCCAACTTGCAAGCATGGAAAAGGAGCTTTCAACTGTTCATCCCTAACCATGAAAAATATTATAGACTTTCATTCTGCATTTTATAGTCGTAAGGAACGTACTGTTCAGGACAGTTTCATTCTGAAGTATATAAAGGTCACACCAGTAGAACGAAAAAGACCGAGAAATGAAGAAACAAATGGAAAGACGTTTCAAACCAAATTTTTTGTGAAAACAGGCAATGGTATTTCAATTTCTGTGTGTCAGAAGACGTTTTTAAATATATTGGGGATCACACGAACTCGTGTAGAAACTATTGCTAGACATTTTTTCAGCCATGGAAATGTTTTGATAGACAAACGTGGGGGTGATAGAAAAACTGTTAAATTTGTAAGTTGTGTAAATAGTATTATTAGATTTGTATCTCGTTTTCCATCAATTGAGTCACATTATTGTCGAAGCAAAACAAGGAGACAGTATCTATCTTCTGACTTGAGCATTAATAAAATGGCTAAAATGTACAATGAGACTGTTTCTGATGATTTAAAAGTCAAGTCATCATACTTCAGGAAAACTTTCCTGACTAAATTCAATTTAGGTTTTAATGCACCATGAACTGATGTATGTTCTACCTGTATAGAATTGTCTGAGAGGGTGAAAAATGCAAAAGATTCTGTAAGGAAATCTGAGATCATGACATTGCTGCGAGTGCATAAACTGAGGGCCAAAAATTTTTACCAATTATTGTGAGGTGCTGATGATGAAACACTTGTATTGTCTTTTGACATGCAAAAAAATCAAGCTCTACCAAAAGTTCCCGATCAGGCTGCTTACTACAGTAGGCAGTTGTATTTTCACAACTTAACAGTAGTTCAGGGGACTTCAAAATCTAAAATGACCAAAAACAATGTTTTCTGTTATTGCTGGACAGAGGATTCTTATGGAAAAGACTCTAATTTGGTTTCCTCAGTTATCTATGACAGACTAATGAAAACAGATTTGTCAAATTTCAAAAAGATTATGCTTTTTTGTGATGGCTGTGGGGGCCAGAATAAGAATTCTATTCTTATAGCAATGTGCTCAAGATTTATGACTGATGCTCCACAAAATATTGAATCAATTACTTTAATTTTTCCTGTGAGGGGACATTCCTTTCTTCCCCCAGACAGGATATTTGGCTTAGTGGAAAAGGAAATCAAACGATGTGAAGTAATTGATCCACAAAAATATAGAGACATTATTGAACATTATGGTAAATTTATCATGTTAGGAGAGGATTGTCAAGTATGTGATTGGAGGAGTGAGTCAAGAGAATACCTTAAACAAACAGCAAATTGGCCTTTTCCAATCTCTAAAGTTAAAAGAGTCATAATGACTAAACCAAAAAACAAAAACCAAACTCTAATACGAGGTGAAATCTCATATCAGTCAGATCTAACACAAGCATGCTATCTAACAAAAAAAGGGAAAAATATTAAATAAATTAATCCTGACATAATAATTTCAAATAATATTGAAAACATTGGCAGACCCAAATTGAAGGATGTTGAAAAATTGCTTATAACTCATTTTGGTCAGGACTGGAGAGACTTAAATACACTCCAATATTTTGCAAATGTGCTAAGTTATGCTGAAATTCCAACTGTACCCAACAGGGAAGAACAATTTTGTGAAGACAATCAGAATGAAGACATTCCCATTATTGTATGATAATTATTTTCCTGTATTCTGTGTAATTCTGTATATTATAATAAATTAGTTATGTATATTTAATAAGATAATTTGCATACTGATCTTATTGCGTTTTTGTTACAATTCCTTTACCAAAGAATTCATCAACTACTTAGTTGAGGTTGATTTTGCATGGGGCAGCATTTTAATTTTATTTATTGTAGGCTATTATTTTATTGATAATATCCTGTCAATAATTAATTGTTTTACTTATGGCGGTTTATGTTATTGGAATAGCTGTGTGTAACTCACTTTTAATCAGTTGAATATTCAAAGTTAGTTTCATAACCTGCAATCTCCATGTTTGCTAGTATCAAATCATGCAATATCCTATAATTGGTATCAGAGTCAGCAATCTCCAATATTTAACTTGAAATAAAAAATGTAATTTACATGTTATATTCATTTGGCCTAGTTTGTCAAGTTCAGATTGAAAAGTTCTTCTTTTTAAGTCAAACATCAAGGTGAAAAGTGGTTTGTTGTACACAAATTATTCAGTTTCTTGGAAAATTAGGTAGAGTGGACATTGCATGTTTTGAAACCAATAGCCTCCTTATGTTGTGTGAACAGAAAACTAAGAGATGTAGAGGAGCTCCCACGGTCAGTAGCAGAGATCATCAATGAATGTAGAGGGCCCAAAATACCAGAAAAATGTTCTCATGTCAAGCAATAAAATGAGTTCACAAAAATATTGGGTGCCATGCCTCCTTGACTACTGGACTGTTGAAAATAGTTTCCCTTGATATTTGATGATCAATTTTTGATTCACGGTTTAATAGGTCTGCCTCAAGAACTTCATCAGAAACCAACTTAAAATATACTCATAATACAGGCACTACTTAATAACAAAAGAATAAAACTAAAACCTTACACTAGAATATTAATTATTCAATAAAGCTGGTTTTCAACAATTCAACGTGTCGATGAAGACGAAGGCGCGGGCGGAAGTCTTGAAAAATTTAATCGCTGTAGCACATTCATCACCATTTCATGGAGTGTCTGTAAACATTTCAGAAAAATATACTTATTTTTTAGGCATTAAAACGCCATGAACGAACGTTTAAACTTTAACAACTTGGGGTAGGTAAGGCTACTGATTAAAGCAGTTACAATTACTTAGTAATAAAACGCCATAAACGAAAGTTTAAACTTTTATAAATTAAGGGGAAGTAATAGCCGAGTGCCGTAGCAGGTATCTGTTCAATCAGAGATAAGCTACGAAACTTCTGGGCGCTCTTTGTTAGGGTGACCAATTTGAGTGGCCAGCAAAAAGACTGTTCTCTGCTGTAAAATCACTTCCCGGTGGTTCGGAACCCACCTAAAATTTAGAGCCATTCATCAATTACCATCAACCAATTCATTACCCATGCACAGGTGTCAAACCTATGTGGGCTTCATCCTCAAAAAAAAAACAAAAAAAAAAAAAAACAGTTAGGATTAGGATAACTAAGTATGGTGACTGGTTGAAGCAATTATTACGTCTATTTAGTTGGTTAATTTGGTTGCGTTTTGTCATAAATCAATAGATGAAACACAATAGAAGAAAGTCTTCATTGCAAACAAAGTGGCGCATATAGTTTTGGCTTTCAATTTGATATTGTTGTGGTCTAAGTTGTTTATGAGGCCTCTCTAAACATTTCCATCTAACTACAAAAGTCGAACTACGTCATTTAAGACCTAAAATTGTTTTATCTTTCCTGGGCTTTATGCTAGACTTGCATGGCAGGGGGGGGGGGGAAGGGAATAATTGAAAATTTAACAACAATCACTTATGTAGATTTAGTAGATATCATCTGTATAAATTTAGAAGTGAAATGATTCATAACTTGGAATCTTGTGTTTGTTAATGTGAATTTTCAAATTTACTGGACGTCACACAAACATTGACTGTAGCCAAGACTTTCAATAATTGATAAATAATGATTACTAAAATGAATAGTCACAAAATATTTAGTCAATGTGAATATATGAACATTAAGAACAGGATATCATGTTTTCTGAACCGCTATTCCGAGATTAAAAGTAGTAAAATTGACACAAGTGATTTACATTCTAAAACACCTCTGTAGAAAAACTAAAGGAAAAATTAAGAATTAGCTTCAATAGGAGTTTTAGAAGATCGTGAACTATTGCATGGTACCTACCTGTGGCTTGCAGTGCTCTTCTAGCCAACTGAAGACACATGCTGATAGTTCTGCAAAGTTGGTAACAGATATACTACTAAAGGAGACGAACAATTGGTCCACAATATTTTGGAACTGGAAAGAATAAAAAATTTCACTTTGAAATAATTCAATAATCAATTCTATAAAAAAAAAACACAAAATGATTTCCTTCCTTAACATGTCTTATAAGAATGATTTAAATGTTTTCCTTAAAATGTTTTTGTTATGACAGCCAGCTAGTAGGTATAGGCCATCTTGATGCTCATTTTTAATGTAATTATTAAGCTGGCAGTGGTTCAGCACACCAAATGCTAAGCAAGTTTTATAAGACAATAACGAAATCTATGCTAAATTCTCTCAACTAAATCAGGATAGTTTTACGCATGTGCCAACATTAACGGTAACTTAGTTCAAATCAAATCAAATCAATGATAGATTTGATATGATTGATTTGAACATTAACGGTAACTTAGTTGTTGAGAGTTTGAGCAAACACCGTTCTGTGCGAGAATATCTTACAGCAAAAGGTTAAAATGATTGAATTTCTACCAAATTCAAAGGTATATTTATGTAATAAAGTACATAAAGGTTCAGAAATGAGAGGAAAAGTAACTTTAATAAATGACTGAAATATCAATAAGAAAAAGAGAAATATTTTAATAAAAGACTATAAGAAATTATACTTTAGGAGACATTATTGGAAGGCAACTTCTATTAAATTGCAACCTCTTAGCATATCGTCCATTACATAAACGTCTTTATGTTGTCCTCTGTCGACGAAACGCTGGAGAATTGGAAGAGATTGGAGGATTGAAAGAGCAGGAGAGAAAGAAGAATGAGGATAAAAATGAATAAGAAAAATGAGGAGAAAGGGACAAAGTAGAAGAGGAAAAAGAAGAGACAATTAAATTAATAAATAAGTTATATCATGTTCTAGATCCCGATTCAACTGAATTGGGCAATCAGCTAGCGTACTATAATGAAAAAATGGTTCATGGTAATAATTGTGGAGTGATATTGTGAATGTAAAATGAAGTATGTAAAATGCAAATGTAAATGAAATGAAAAAATGGTTCATGGTAATTGTGGAGTGATATTGTGAATGTAAAATGAAGTATGTAAAATCCAAATGTAAATGAAATGAAAAAATGGTTCATGGCAATTGTGGAGTGATATTGTGAACGTAAAATATAGCATGTAAAATGCAAATGTAAATGAAGAATGTAAAATGCAATTCATTTGAAGATAATGTAGCTGTTTATCTGAATATTGTACTTTGACCAAAAATATTTTAAAATATTAACTTAGAATGTTGTATCACTCACCACTTGAAATTTGACTTCATCGGAAACCCTTGCTTCGGTATGACCATGCTGGGTTTGCTGAGCCTTCACCATCTGCTCATAGTTGGATTGCATTATCCTCAACGCGACAACTTCCTTTCTCAACGAATTCCTTTCTTCCTCTTGCTTTTTCTTTTGCTGCAGAAGAAACTAAAAAAACAAATTACATAATTCAATAACGCCTACCTCTGTTCAGTATTGTGTCAATCAATCTCTAGCAGCTCAAAACTACTTATCACTAAGGCAGTCTGCATACTGAGCTTAGTCAAGAGTCACAACCATCAAGTGTCATGAATAAATGGCTATGATTGGCTGAGCTTTATTTGTAGATTACGTCTTGGAGACTCCAGTTAAGGAGTATAAGACAAGTCAAATCAACAATTATACACTAGATACCATAATTACTAAATCAATTAGTTGAGGTGAGGCTTAATTTTGATATGAAAGTAACTCTTGATAAAGCTTTATCAACTAAATATTTTTTCAATTGTTTTTCAAATATTTCTATATTTTAAAGACTCTTTAAAAACTGCGGTAGCTTATTGTAGTTTCCTACCAATATAACTAGGTTTTTGTTTGAATAAGCTACTATTGTGACTCACCAAGTGATAATCTCCTCGGCTTCTTGTATTGTAATCATGTACGTCAAGATTTTGGTTAGTATCACTCTTTTTTACATAAAAAGTAGCTTCATACACATATAAGCAGGGTATAATCAATGAGACTCAGCCAATGACAGCCATTATTTTGTAAATAGTTGTGATTGGCTGAGCCGGCACAGTCAATGAGACTCAGCCAATGAAAGCCATTATTTTATAAATAGTTCAGATTGGATAAGCCGGTACAATCAATGACCCACAGACAATAATAATTAAGACGAACGCTCAGTGTGAACGGCACTAGGGTGCTTGTACAATGGAGCATCCAATACTCGATAATCATTGCAAAATCAAACACGTGCTGTTGCTTGGTGTTTGACAGATTGGAGCGAGCAGCGTGACTATAGTATGTGTTAACTAAAGGTCGATTCACACATATCAGTTACGGCGCGTCACAGTCACAGTTCCGTCTCAGTTCAGTCACGCTACCCTGACGGGTCGGCGCCGGACGAGTGTAGATAGCGTAACCGAAAATGCAGAAAATAATATATTTTATGACTGTGATGAGACGGATAGCTCGGAACCGAGACGCGTCGTGACTGAATCGACTTTAATGGATGCTCCACTGTACAAAAAAATTAATCATCCTTCTGGATGGAATCTTTACATACAATTTTATTCATGATGTTATGAGTGGATCTACAGTTTTAGGTGGGCACCGAACAGCCAGGTAAGTGATAAAGCAGTTAATGTCTGCTATGTTCTGCCGGTTACCCATCCAAGCGCAGTTCCGAGCGCCCGTGACTTAACATCACGATCGCCATAACACCGCGCTTAGATAGCTCCCAATATCTCCTTAAATTAGTATAATTGATGTGTATAGGAATTATTGTAGACGATTTAAACAAGCTCAACTTTAATTTGTTTTACCAAGCTGTACACTATGGTTATTAGATTGATACATGTCAAATTTACCTGTATATAGTCGATCGATTTCTGTAGAACAGTGGCCTTACTGAGCTTGTAGCCGGATGCATCAGTTTGCTGGCATGTAGGCACCAGGTCCTGCAGTGAGTCGTAGCCTTTCTTGATAGCGTCCCGTCTCTTTTGCTCTGCCTGTGTATGTGCCTCTCGACGTCTCTCTTTGTATGACAGTGCTGTACCCTTGTTGTCACTGTCATCATCGTCTATAGATAGGAATAAGTCATTGTAAAAAGACACTCACACCCAAAATTGGCTAGTCTCTTTGTAGGAGTAAACATTCGTTTTAATTAACCTGAGCTACGTCTTTCTATCACATATTTTTTTGAGGCTTTCTTTTACAATATAAATGGTCAAAAAGATGAGGTAGTCAATTAAACTATATTATATACTAAAAACTTTAAAAACACTTTTAAGTGGAAATTATGACTCACGTTATGGCGTGACGGCCGTTTCTCTCTCTTGTCAAGAGCATCGTCAGACGACTCACAGATTGTATAATTTCCACTTAAGTGTTTTTAAAGTTTTTATTATATTAGTGGAAACAAGATGGATCTTCAACATCATACATTATATACATGATATTTATCATACAAAGTGAATACCACTATTTTGAAGGGCATTGATTAATGAACACACCTACTTACAAACCTTTTGGCACCTACTTACAAACCTTTTGGACCATTTATATTGTAATGAAAAGCCTCCACCAAATACATGTACTGGAAAGACGTAGCTCAGGTTAATTGAAGTGAATATTTACTCACAAAAAAAGGATTGCAACTATATTTGTATATAATTATTTGACAGCTTCACTGCGAACTCTCATATGATAACCAATATACATAATTAATGAACTAACGTTGCTATACAATCTAGCAATTTATTAGAAATATGGAGGTTTGTAAATCGCTTGGCATGAATATAAATATTATAAAAATTTGGTGCGAGATAGAGCAAAAGATGTTGATTTTTTTTTGCGGATGATGCCCGCATGAGTCTGGAGACTTGTGCTTGGGTAATGAGGTGAATGATGAGAAACATCCATGGCGGAATGAGACTCGAGCCCAAAGATGCAGGAAACGAAGCCAACCAGAGCCTTATTTTATCACAGACAAGCTACCAGAGCCGTCCATTTATTGGTTGTGGACTGTACTATTCATTACTACATAAATGAAATTGTGAAATAAAGGTCATACCTTTTTAATGAAGATGCTGTGCAAGATGGAAACTCCTGTTCCATCCTGCTTCCACTCTCACAAGACACCAACTAACTAACTGACCACTGATCAATTTACTGACCCAATTTTACAATAGACAAAAAAAATATTAATATCAAAAATGTTATGAGCATCTCAATGTCAAAGACAAATAGATTTAAAATACTTCTGCCCTAATCAACATCTATTACTCTGTTAATGCCACTACGTGTTCCACAAGAAAATATTCAACCAAAAATAGTGCAGAATTGTTTCCAACTACTGTAGTGGAATCAAATTTTAATATACAAACTTATATATTACTCTATTAACATTGAAACAAATGGTGATAATACAAAAATCAAATTCAAAATTTGCTTTTATCAAAATTTAAAAAATCAATAAATTAATGCTCAATGTGACCGACAAAGGAAGACCTAACGGTATGAATGATCAAATTTTTTATTGCCAATAAAATTACATTTCAATAAAAAACAAATAATAATAATAACAGAACAATAATAATAAAAAAAGATATAATAGAAATGCAATAATATGTATATTTTTTGGAAATAAATACTCTCATGCAAGGGAGCCATCAAGTTCCCTGTACGCATGGAGGAGTCGCTATCCTTTGAAAAACGATTTTTTACAAACGACCACACAGAACAAGCACAAAAGTGATGGCAAATAAGACTAAAAAACAGAGAAAGAACCAAACATTAGAAAGAAATATAGACAACATATTAACAATAAAATAATTAATTAATTGGAGGATTAATAATTAATTAATTGGAGGATTAATAATTAATTAATTGAAGAACCGAAAATAGTTATTCTATCTCATCAGGAAGTAAATTGAAGAGCCACTTTCTAACTAGTCTAAACATTTAAGTGATGTACTGGATTTTATATTGTCAGGTGCATTATTATAAAATTTTGGCCCCAAAAACTAGAACGTCTTCTGATACATAGTAGATCTTGATCTTGGCAATTGAACTCTATTAATAGAACTTGCTGAGCAGCGATTAGTGTATACAATAATTGCTTCATATTTATGCGGTAATCGAATTATCCCATCACACGTACTAACATGTCTGGTCTGTTGTTTTACAATCTTTGTAAAGGAGGCATATAAGGTTTTTTGTAACTTTTTATCAGTTCGTCTTACCGTGACCACTACTGCTGCTCATATTTCCACCAGTGTTCTGCTGTGTATGCAGAGATCCTGCACTACTTGATCTTGAAAAAGGAATCCTCCCTGTTGGACTTGAGGGCTCCACTTTCATTTCTGAAAAAATAAAAAAAAGTATGAGTTCTAGGAACGAAAGTCAACGAAAAGCTAGGAATAAAAGGCTAGAAAGTTCTAGATCCATCTGTTTATTTAGATTATCTACTATTACAAATCAATCAAATCTTACAAACATTTATTGCCACACCATTGTTGGAGAGATTTGAGATTAAAAATTGTACTACTGTAATCACCTATATCCTTTTTGACTAAAATCAATAACATAAATTCAAATTAAGGGAAAACTAGATTCTTGGACATCAAAGGACAATGGATTACCAAATAAAGCGGTACGAATTAAAAAAATATACGAAAATAATGCTGATTCAAGATTGGCAATCAATATTTTAAATCCGTGGTTTTTATTTTTGGTGGTTTGGAACCGACCTAAAACTGTAGGTCCAACTCATCAATCACCATCATTCAATTCATTACCCACGCATAGGTCTCAGACCCATGTGGCCTTTATCCTCCGAAAAAAGGGGGGAAAATCAAGAAGTGTGACAGAAAAACGGACCAACTTATAAAATATATAATTATTCTAGAATGGGTACTATAATAAACTAGCTGGCCCGACGCGCGTTGCTGCGTTCTCATAAAAAATCTCCTTGATTTTATTATTCGCCTCCTCCCACTGAGGTTACATTTCAAATTTCAACCTTCTAAGACTGTATTATAAACTCTGCACATATTAGTGGAAACAAGATGGATCTTCAACATCATAACTTCTAAGACTATTAGGGAAGAAGTTAGTTCTAGGACTCTTCCAGCTGATCAGAGAGGCCTCCTTCGTTGTTTTCTTACTCACCAACTCTGAACGAACATTTCAAATTTAAACCACCTACAACTATTAGAGTAGAAGGTTTTTGATTTTATTATTCGCCACCTACCAGTAAGGTTCATTTCAAATTTTAAACTTCAAGGACTATTAGGGCAGAAGTTAGTCCTAGGGCTCTTGAAGCTGATTACAGAGGCCTCCTTCGTTGTTTTCTTAATCACCTCTGAATGAGGAGACATTTAAAATTTAAACCACCGACGACTATTAGGGTAGGAGCTGATTTTATTTTATTATTCGCCACCTCCCTCTGAGGCTACACTTCAAATTTCTAGCTGCATTGGTTAACAGATGTCATCAACCCGGCATAATTACATTTCATCATACCCAGTCATATGTTTCCCACATTAACAGATGTCATCAACCCGGCATAATTACATTTCATCATACCCAGTCATATGTTTCCCACATACTGAAAGACTCCTACTACACGGTACATGCAAAGTCTTTGTGTTCCAGACAGTATAATTACCTCTCGGCAAAGCTGTCTAGAGTTATATTTCTACTTGGGCAATTGAAAGAGTTTGTCCCTGAAAAGCATCTACGATCCTCATATTTCGCCTATTTTCAGAGCATACTGGCATATGGCATTCTCATCTATGGGAACAGCAGCCATATCAACAGGATTTTAATTCTGCAAAAAAAAAGCTATCAGAGTAATATCCAATGCTGGCTATTTGGAACATTGCCGGCCTTTGTTCAAAGGTAAAAAGATACTGACAGTCATTAATCTGTATATATTTCATACAATCCTTCATGTAAAGAAAAACCTCCATAACTATCAGCTGAGATCCGATGTTCACACTCACTTTACTAGAAACAGAAAACATATTGAGATACCCTATCATCGTCTTACAAAATCTTTGAAATCATATGACAACTTAGGGCTTAGACTATACAACACGTTACCTGAATTTTTAACAAATGTTTTAAGTAAGGATAGGTTCAAGATAGAACTCTATGACTGGCTGGCGCTTAGGCCATTTTATAGTGTAAACGAGTTTTTTGAATGATGCATCTAGTGTGTAGGTGATAATTATTGTACTGACGTTGTCGATTACCATGGTGGTTACATGACAATAAAATTTATTTATTTATTTATAATTAACGCTGCTAAGGGGCCTGCCATATGTTTAAAAACTGTTGACTTCTATCAGCTGAATATGGGTATTTTTTAGCTGAATATTATATACTGGGGAAAACTGTCACATACAGTGAAACAGGTGATTATGAATATTGCTGATTTTAAATGATTATTTTTACCAAGCAGACTGAAGCTAAATTTGTATGGGTGCGTGACAGATTGCCAAAACATTGATTTTCAAGACTTGAAAACTCAAAAGAAGTCTACTAGTTTGAAGGTGAAGGTTATTATTATACATTTGACAAGAATTTTCAAAGATGAGCAGTTTGTTGGGGAGCCTTTTATCAAGAGTAGATAAAAAGATAGTGGCCTGTGTTCTGAAAAGGGTTGAAAAGTCTTGTGGGGCGTTAATTAACGGTGAATCAGCACAAGGAAGATCTGCATCAACATCGGCGGAATTCAGTGTGAAGCCATGCGACTTGTATAGGCTGGAAAAAGGTCCAGATGTCAAAGTAACGATAAACTCTGAAGACGTTTTGAAGATGTATAGGGAAATGCAGGCAATAAGACGGATAGAAGTGGCTTCTTCCAATCTTTACAAAGAAAGAATGATTGCTGGATTCTGTCATCTTTACTCAGGACAGGAAGCCGTTTGCGTGGGAATGAAGTCAATAATGAGACCTCAGGATTCAATTGTGGGTTCGTACAGAATTCATGGCTGGGCATACTGCTTTGGGGTGTCGGCTGTAGGAGTATTGTCTGAACAGACGGGACGTCAGTCAGGCATAGTCCGTGGCAAAGGAGGGTCCATGCATATGTACGAGAAGAACTTCTTTGGCGGAAATGGCATTGTGGGAGCTCAGGTAAGACTCATTTACTATTGACTCAACTTGCAACTTGATTTAGCAGCCTTATTATAAAGCTCAATACTGCGCCTGGATAGATGACCGAGCTGCTATGACTTGATTTTATAAGCTTTATCACTTACCCGGTGGTTCGGAACCCACCTAAAATTTTAAGTTCATCATGTCTCCCATAACATGGCTCAAACGGCGAGATAGAACTACTTGTGTGTCCCCAACAACAAAAGCTTATTAATTTGTGTTATTTTTATAATTATTAATTTATTTTTTAAGTTATGATTTTTTTAAAGTATTTGTGAAACAGATGTAGGCTAATTTCTTAGAATAATAAATGATTACTGAATACTATACTGAATATTGGGAAATACTACCTTGCTTATCATTTTTTTTATAATTAATTAGGCCTAAGTTATTCTTTTCAGTCCTCAACTTGGAATGGAGATATTCCAAGACCAACTTTAATGAAAATTTGAGCTTACATGTTACCTATAGCTCACTAAAAGGGTTTAAATATTGAAATATAGAAAAAATATTTAGTTGATAATATTTTATAGTGTATAAGAGTTCTTTTCAGATTGATTTTAACCTTAAGTATTTGGGGTAATTAAATTAATTTAGTGTATAGTTTTGGTGGATAGGGTCAAATTGCGCATATGGTCAAGAAATTACTAAGCGGATTATTCCTAACCTAACCTAGCCTCTGGAGTAACACCATATTATGAATTCTGAGAACGACCGTGCGCTTTTCGACCACACCCGTTTTGGTGATAGGTTGAACTGACTTTGAACTATTGAACTGATTTGTCTTATTCTCCAGGTCTGAAGTTTCAAGAAGCCATTTCAAAACAAATAACAGTCAGCCTTCATAACGAACTAACTATCGTAATTTGCAATGATGGTAACATTGGGAGTCCAACAAGAAAAATCATCATTTACGTAATAAAAGTTTCTAAAGTGGGAGGAATCTAAGTTTCAGTATCAGAATAACAAAATGAACTACTTTTAATGTAGCAGTTACATTGATCATAATCATTTATTTATATATGGTTTTTTATAATTATTATGAATTAATTATTTATTGTTATAAGTTATTTTGAATTAGAGTAAAGTTATATCTTGAAGTAAACAAAACAAAAACAAATTTGTGCATATTACATCTAATTATTACAAACAAATACAAAATTTATTATTAAACAAATTTACACCCATTTCACAAATACTTTACGAAATATTCAATTCAAAATAACAAAATAACTGTTTACCACATCCCAGCATAAGCCAAATGCTTGTGCACTGAAGTGGAGTCCAGTTAAAAGACAACGAATTATTTTACAATCTAATATCAACTTATTTATATCTAATATCATATGGTGATTGATGAGTTGGACCAACAGTTTTAGGTGGGTTCCGATCCGAACCACCGGGAAGTGATTTTACAGCAGAGAACAGTGTCTTTTTGTAACGATGACCGATTAGATTGACCAGCAAAAAAGACATTGTTCTCTGCTGTAAAATCACTTCCCGGTGGTTAGGAACCCACCTAAAACTGTAGGTCCAACTCATCAATCACCATCATCCAACTCATTACCCACGCACAGGTCTCAGACCTATGTGGGCTTCATCCTCAAAAAAAAAAAAAAAAAACTGATGCCGTATTTTTGTTTCTATTAGAATAGAAATACAGTGTGATTAGTTTGTTCGAGTATCTCGTCATGGAAAACATCAGAGAATTATTTGAAGTGAAAATTAGTCTGCATGTCAAAAAACAGAGATTTTAAGTTTATAATACATATTAGTGGAAACAAGATGGATCTTCAACATCATTTTAAGTATGGTAGCACTAACCATCTATTACTCTCAACGAGAAACTCATTTTCCTTTTATAACCATTTACAAGCTAGATAACAATAAAATTGATATTGGAATTATTTTGATTTTAAAATTTTAAAGTATATTCATAACCGAAGATTAGTATACAAAGTATATTACCAAAACACCTAGATTTTAAGTATCACTTGGCATTTATTTAGCAGCCATTACCCTCAACCATAAACTCATTTTCCTTTTATAACCATAGTATATATTTCAAGCTGGATAAAGAATAACATTCATATTGGGTTTATTTTTATTTTAAATTTGGGTTTATACTAATATTATTTAATATTTTATTAATAATTTAGGAGTAATTGCAAGACTATACAGTCAGACACTGTTCTCTGCTGTAAAATCACTTCCCGGTGGTTCGGAACCCACCTAAAACTGTAGGTCCAACTAATCAATCACCATCATCCAACTCATTACCCACGCACAGGTCTCAGACCTATTTGGGCTTCATCCTCCGAAAAAATATTAGTAATCTTTGATTTTGAAATTTCAAGCTGGATAGAGAATAAAATTCATTGGAATTATTTTGTTGAAGGTGCCTCTAGCTGCCGGGGTGGCATTCGCCAACAAGTACAAGGGCAGCGATGGCGTCTGCTATGGCATCTACGGCGATGGGGCGGCCAATAATGGCCAAGTATTCGAAGCCTACAACATGAGCGCACTGTGGTCGCTGCCAGTGTGCTTTGTGTGTGAAAACAACCTCTACGGAATGGGAACAAGTGTGAATCGGTCTTCATCTAACACTGAATACTTTAAAAGAGGCGATGTGATACCCGGTAACATACACCTTGCACAACTACTATACGATTTTTGCATGCTTTTCAAAAAGAATGGGTCTAAAGCCAAATTATATCTCCTTGCTCACACAACTATTACAGGAATTTTTGTCGCACGTTTCTAAATGTTAGGGTGCAATGCAAACCGGTGTGATACTCAGTAACATACTCCTTGCACAACTAATATCGGTACGATTTTTGTCTTATTTTCAAAAATAATAGGTCTAAAGCCAAATCGTATCTCCTTGCACATCTATTAAAGGATTTTTGTTGCACGTTTCTAAATGTTTGGGTGCAACAGGTAATTGCATAAAAATGAAAATCGTTGTAATAGTGTACGAGTTTAGCTCACAACAACAACAACAACAAATTATAAGTTCCAATCGACCATTATCATCAATCTTCATCAAGATGTAAAAAAATGCATTTATCTACGACCATGTCATAATGTATACATTACAGTTTCACAATTGATGCCAAAACAGCGGTCTTTTCGAAATGCTTTTTGAAACCCGTTGCATAATGAGCTCATTATAGTACAGATTCTACATTATAACACGGGATCTGGACCAATCAGAAGCATTTTTGATGGAATCAATATCTTAATTCAATATTGTGAAACTATCAGCTGATTTGATCAAACTGCTACACCAGCTGCTTTAACCTAACAATCTACTATAACTTCTCATATTTGAGATGAAGAGGTTAGGTATCTCTGACAGTCACAGGTAAAATGAAATTGTTTTAATTAAATGTATACTAGTGGTCGTAGATAAAATAGTGTATGCAACGATTTTATTTGGCCATTAAGGCACTCATGAGATATTTATAACACTCGCATTCGCTCGTGTTATAACTTACATCTAACTCGTGCCTTAATAAGGGTCAAAATAAAATCGTTGTATAAACTACTATTATGCACGAAGTGCCAGTCTTTTGCCAGTGTTAACTCAGCAATATACTGACTAAAAAGCACTTCCTCCTCATGGACCTGGCCGGAACTGTTATCACAATACTTTACACCAGATCCTTGAAAATTTGCTGTCTAATTCAGCCTAACCATCTGCCAGATTTTTGAAACTTTGAATTGAATTTGAAACTTTATTGAAAATTTGAAAGTCGACCTTCTTTTGAATACATAATAATTATAAAGTCATCGTCTTCTTTATAAGTCACTTCAAATAAAGTCACCAAGTCACGACCTTCTTTTGACATATGAGTCACCATCCTCCATTCACGTTGCCCCTGTAACATGATACCCACAATAATTTCGCGGGTGATTTCTCCAAGCTCCATTATTACAGCTCTTCTTTTATCCTGCCATCAAGTGTATGCAAAGAAAATATGCTGAGCATCATCTAGGCAATTTGAAATCATCAACCTTATTAATGGCAAATTATTCGAATGTTGATATAAATTGATTTTCATGTACCGTACAAATTTCTGATAGTTGGGTGTTTCTAATCCAGCTTGAATTGGATGCATTTTCTAATGAAAAATGATGTAATTACTAACAAATCCAAAGAATCTATTTCACCTAGTTTATAATCAAATTTAATTTTTCTTTGGGAAAACTGCATAACATCGACTTTCATATTGGATGCATTTTCTAATGAAAAATGTAATTACTAACTAATCCAAAGAATCTATTTCCCATAGTTTATAACCACATTTAACTTTTCTTTGAACAAACTGCATAATATCGATTTTAAATAGTAAAGAACAAACAATCAGGATCAGGAGACTTATGAAAAGGACAAACTTCGTTGATATGGTTCCATCTTCTTCCAACAAATAAATTAAACTAGTAGTTAAACAGTGAAGTGATAATAAACACTGACATTTCCATGTATGACAACTGTTTCCTTCTGTTGTGAAAGTACCATCACACACTGCTGGTGCCTGACAGTGAACTCATTGTTTTCACTATCAGGTACAGTGTCTGATGATGCCCAACAACAAAGAGAAATAATCGTCATACATAGAAATGTGTTTATAACGACTTCAAAGTTTTTTTTATTAGGTTAAGGACAAAGATTCTTTTTTGTTATGAAATTCTTAACTATTTGAAAAATTCTCAAATTTTTGAAATTGTTTTATGATAATTATTGAAGGTAATTGTGAATATTCTCTAATTATTCAAAATTACTTACAAATTTCTTTTAAAAAGAAATTACTTAAAATTTCTTTTATTTCATGATAAAGTATAAATTTTTCATATTCAAAGGCAATGAATAATCTTTAAAGAAATATTTCCTAACAGTAATTTTGTTAAGGCAAGCAGAGCTTTCCTTCCATTGAGGAAACGGCATTGCTAAAAACACGATTGTAGCACACACTCTTATTCGTTGATATGTTTCAATTTTTTCGCACAAATAAATTAAACTCTGAAGAAAAGTTTGAGATGGGAATAAACACCCACATTTCTGTATGATGGTTGTTTCACTATGGTTTCAGAGCATAATCAGATCTCATAATCTGAACTTATCTGATTACCAGCAGTACCCGAGTGAGAGCTCAGATAAGATGTAGGTGAAAGATAAGGTACAGGTAATAAACAGGAGTTCAGTGTATTTATTAAATTTGGGAGTGGAATAAATTTTTTTCCTGGATTTCTTGTTCCATGACGAACTGCGTTGTTAATATTAACTTTTTATGTGAAATTTAACGACATGCAGTCAAATATTTGTTAAGAATAAGTATAATAACTCACTTAAACTGGCCGAGTACTTTCGAATCTATGAGATCCATCATCAGAGGCTCCTAGATCATCATGTCAGTTTTTTGGTTAGAAGTGTTGTGGTTTTTGTAAAATATGATCAAAAAGTTTGTGAGATTTAAAATTTAGTTGTTCATTGAGAATGTTTTGTTTATTGTGTGTGGTGTGTTTGTATATTTCAAATTGTTCCAAGGTGTTGAGTTCGTATCCTTTAGATTTTATGTGTAGAATGTGTAGGTTGGTACTGATGTCGGTAAAAGTGTGTCCAGTTTGAATGATATGGTCGGCAAAATTCGATTCAGCTTTGGATGTGAGGGCCTGAAAGTGTTCCTTGTAACGTTGTTTGAATGTGCGGCCTGTTTGTCCTATGTAGAATTTGTTACAATCAGAGCAGTTTAGTTTGTAGATCCCTGGGAGATCGTATTTGTTTGTGTTCAGTGTGGTGGATGAAGCCCACATAGGTCTAAGACCTGTGCGTGGGTAATGAATTGGATGATGGTGATTGATGAGTTTGACCTACAGTTTTAGATTGGTTCCGAACCACCGGGAAGTGATTTTACAGCAGAGAACTGAGTCTTTTTTGCTGGCCAATCCAATCGGTCACCCTTACAAAGAGCGCCCAGGAGTTTTGAGCTTATCTCTGATTGAACAGATACCTGCTACGGCACTCGGCTATCACTTCCATATGTCTTACAGGGAATGACTGGAGAACTCTGGATGTCTGGAGAATTCAAAGAATTCAGAGAGAAACTGGAGAGTTCAGATAAGTTACAGGTAATGAACAGAAATTCACTGTCAGATACCATCAATGTCTGAATTATGGTCTGAAACCACAGTTAAACAATTGTCATACAGAAATAAGAGTGTTTATTCCACTTCTCAAAGTTTTCTTCTAAATTTAACTCACATATTCTATGTAACTATGAAAGTTTCTAGATGTAAAAATGTAATTTTCTTACTATGTGGCAGCTGTGCATGATTTGCTGTGCACAATAACATGCAAAGTAATATGAAAAGATTCGGCAAAAATAGGTTGATGTTAAATGAAAATGCAACAAAATCAAATATTGTAAAACTCAAATTTCAAAACCAAAAAGTTAATGAAGTGTATCCACAGCTTCAATATCACAAATTTAGTTGTGTCACTCAAATTGATTGCCAATGTGATGTAATAATTGAAAGTGAATGTGTAAATATCTAGGATTACTTATCGATAATAAGCTTACCATGATCATATTCAAAAAATAAAGAAAGAAGCACTAATTTCCATACGAAACTTTTACTACTTGAAGGATGTGTGTTCAAAATATTTTCAAATGTACCATGCCCTTGTAGAAGAATTAATTATCGCCTAATGTGCTATGGGGGTTCTTATAAAATAATTTAAGTATATTCCACTTCTCAAAGTTTTCTTCTAAATTCAACTCACATATTATATATAACTATGAAAGTTTCTAGATGTGAAAATGTAATTTTCTAACTATTTGGCAGGTATCAGAGTTGATGGCATGGACATTCTTGCTGTGCGTGCGGCTACAAAATTCGTAACAGATTACTGCAGCTCAGGCAAAGGACCACTAATGATGGAAGTGGTGACATACAGGTACAGTGGCCACTCAATGTCCGACCCAGGCACGTCATACCGAAGTCGCGATGAAATAGCAGAAATTCGAAAGTCACGTGACCCAATACTACTCCTCAAAGACAAAGCAATCGAGGCTCAACTGGTGACAGAAGAACAACTAAAGGCAATCGATAAAGATATAAAGAAAGAAGTCGATGCAGCAACGGAAAAAGCAAAGACAGACAGCTTTTTGCCTGAAGAGGAAATTGCCAGTGACGTCTATGTCAAAAACTTGCATCCGGAAATTCGAGGAAATACTCCTTTCCATAACTACAAACACAAAAACACTACGACTCCTATCAATCTTTAACTTTGAAAAAGTTTCAATAGCCTATTGGGGTTTCAATTCCAAAAGAATGTAAACTGAAACGGGAGTAATTCATAAAGAAATATGGCCAAAAACGTACACAGAATTTTTCTAATTTTGTTACGGTATATGTTTAAACTTGAAAAGTTTCAGTTTTTGGGATTAAAATTCCGAAAACAAGCTGAAATTGGAGTAATTCATTCGAAAATGTTGCACCAAAAATAAATTGCATGTAACCCAATTATTTTATCATATTTTTCCATTTTATGAGTATCATAAAGCTATCATTAACGTTCGTAATAGATTCGAATTTTTAATAATGATTTAAATTAAATAAATATGGGCCTAAAGCTAGTTCTGATCTTAATATTTATGGCGATTGGAAGAAGGGGTATTGAATATTGTCTATGGTACAATATAAACCACATACATTAAATTAATTCTTGGATTTCTTGTTCCATAAAGATCTGCGTTGTTAATATTAACTTTTTGTTGTAAGTTCAAGGACTTTCAATCAGTGAAAGTGAATATATTGTGAATATATAATAAATGGTGTTGAAGATGAGATTCAATAACTCGAAAACTTTCGTCCAAATGTGAGTACATTTATTATATATTCACAATTTAAAACTGACTGCAAGTCGTTAAATTTACAAAAAAAGTTAATAAATTAATGTATGAAAACCTGATTTGATGTTAATAGGCTACTTCTCGAATAAAGGAAGCAATTTCTATTAATTTTTGAAGAAAATTGATAGATTATGAAATAAAATATTGGAGGGGAAGATTGGAGAACCAAAAGTGGCTTTTTCTCGATATAATAGTGTTGAATTTAGAAAAATATCATGAAGGCTAAATAATAAAAACTTGTATCCATTCCAAGTTGGAGAAGAAATCATGTATACAAATTTAATGGTAGTAATTCAGTGGTTATTCATTACTACTGTCACTGTCAATTTGATTTCTTGATGTGATATTGTTTTAAATGAAGAGTAATTGAAAGGTGCGATTGTCAAAATTTCCTTTTACATGGGAGTAGACATTATTATTCAACAAATCACTCACCAGAAGGATACATTTGCAAATGTGCAAATTCTTGAAGTAGCATCACGAATTTGAATTATAGAAATTTGATATTAAACTAGTGTTGTTTGATTTTGGATGAAACTGATAAAAGAAAAGAACAATTCTAAATATTATGACAGATAACTTCCATTGAGGCAGTTCTGTGGAGAGGGCAATAGCACTAACCAACACAAAGGTCACTCACGATAAGCGTTATATATCTTTGCTGATAACAATGAAGTATCAACCAAAAACTAATAACATGTCTGCGTATTACAGTTCTAGAGTACATTGCATATGAGTAGGCCTATACGTATGAAATTAACTTTCAAGAACTACTTGAGGAGCATTTAATGTGATGGTAGAATAAAACCTCACATTGAATGGGTACAGTAACTAAAGGTTTGATACTAATTATTTGTGTCATTATATTTTTATTGATCAAATATTTTGAAATTTCATTTATGTTATAATGGAAATAAACGTCTTGTATAAAATGGCATGAACGACTGAAATATGCAATAATCAATACAGTGAAGGTGTTATTAGAATAATTTGAAAGCGATTTTAACTTTATTCATAATTTCTATCAATTTTGAGCATGAAAATAATTATTGTTAACAGAAAAGAATATGTGTGAATTGTGATAAAATGATTTAACAAGATATTATACAACTTTAACGTTAATAAATAATAATACAAATTTTATAAGGTTTGGAAGTAATGAAACCATGTGTATTTTCCTATTAATAATGAGCATGAATATAATATTAACGAGTTATTAATAACGAGCCTATTAATTTAAAAAATAAATTATCTACATTCAGTAAACAACTCAGATTATCTAAAATTTCACCAGTTTAGGCTTGAAAAACTAGACAAGTTGCACTATAACACATATTTGAATTTAAAAAAGTTGTTCACATTTCACATGCTTCAATTTGCAACATTACTGTAGTTTGGCAAATATGTATAGTTTTGATACTACCTCAACACATATAGTAAAAGAAGAACACTATCAATAACTACACTAAGCCTAAATCAACACTATCAATTCAATAATAAATTCTCCCAATAATGACCAATACCGTACCGTACTCAAAATACATACAGTGAGTAGGACCCAAGGTTATTTCTATTAACCTTGAGTAGGACCAGTGTTTGAGCATGAAGAAAAAAATGTCAAAAAAGTCTATTGCAGACTCACTTGATGAACAACTTGAATCACTCATCCAAAACTATTACTGATCAACTAAGACGTTCTTTCTGCAGTGGGGGACAAACATTGAAAAGTTTCCTGCTAATTCAATCTATTGAAAAATTCACCTCTTGGGGTCGAGCTGCACCACAAGAACTAGTTATAATATTATTATTACTTTGTATTCTTCAGGCCTAACTTTCTCAATGTTACATGTTTACTCCAATAATTAAGATAATCTGAACTCTTCCTTCAAAATAGATAACTCGTTCCACACAAAGAAAATTTAAAATAACAATATGCTCAGAACAAGAGTTGAAATCTTTCATTATTCTAACGTGGAATTAAAGACTAGCTTTGGATTTTATTGTATAATGAGATGAAATATTTCAAGAAGTAGCAGCCTTTTTAGTTACTATCTATCAAGTATATAAACAAAGCTTAAACCAGGTTATTTCTTTGCTGCAAGTAACCGATTTATGTTTTTTGAAGTCAACAGTTGGAGTACTGTATATAAATCTTGGCGTTGACGGAGTAGCTTACTTGACAAGTAATGCTTCACTAAGTAATATTCATGATTATTGGAGCCTACTGATTTTTACCAACAATCTCATCGCAGAATATAGTTGTACGGAACTGCAAACCACTCAAGTTATTGGACATCGGAAAAAATATTCGGTAATTGTGCCGCAGATGTTAGCAAGAAAAAAATCATTTGAAACTTCACTGAATTGTAGTATTATGTCTCCTGATCACAATTATTAAGTTTTTAAGTATCGGTCTCAATTAATTATTCAATATTAAAAACTCACCTTTTGAACTGAACCCCAAAATGATTATCTTTAGCAATTAACTTGAATTGAGTGTTTAGAATGCATGAATCATTGCAACACAATAATTTGCATTCTAGTTTATGAATTATTTACTCATACAATTCATCTATTCAATAATAAAATCATTTTCAATTTGTTCCTTAATCTTATCACTTGATGCATTGCACATACTTCTACACAATGTGTTGCCACAGCCTGGGTTTTGGGCACTTGGGCCTTCTATTTCTTTAGCTTATGAATTTTAACGACTGTGACTAACGATGATGTATGATAATATCATAGAGTGCTACAAAGTAACAAAAAAATTATCAAAGAGATTTTTTGCATTAGGGAATTAATGAAAACATAATAATGGTCACTATAATTAATTAATATAGTGACAGAATATCGGGAATACATTGATATTATATCACAATAAATATCATACCAGTTTCAAAATATTGATAATTTTGGTATTGATACTCAATCCCTACATTGAAAAAAGGAAATAACCCAATTTTCATTTTCAGGCGGAGCCTTTGAATGATATGGGTGTTGTCCTTTAGGAAGACCTAACAGTTTGATCGACCTACTGCTAGCACAGCCTGCAGTCCACAATTCTGTGTGGTACGCATAACCAAACCTAACCTAACCTGGCTAGATGTGACTAGGTTGGTCAAAACGACAGTCGTACAAATGGTGTCCTCCCAAATGATGTGTGTTTGTGATGCCTTGTGCCTAATTATAGAAATTCCCAACCAACCCAGCCTTGCTAGATCAAGGTTAAATGTGACATGTAATTTGCATATGCATCCTAACCTAACCAAAGCTAACCTAACCTAAACAAACCTAGCATTGCTAGATTTTTAGCATTCCAATTCAGCAATTTTAGGGTAGGTTAGGTTAGCTTTGGTTGGGCTAGGTTAGGTTAGCTTTGGTTAGGCTAGGCTAGGTTGGCTTTGGTTAGGTTAAATATCACAAACTGCACCCACTATTCAGACTCATGGGCTCAGAATATGATCTTTATCATTGCCAGTAAATGGAATTTTACTGAAAACCAAACTTGAATAAATTAAATATTTGTAAAATTTCATTTACTGGTAAACGGTAAAAGGCTTGAATGAACCAATGCAGGCTCCCATAGCACACCCGTTATTTCCGATGTCATGGATGTCATCATATAGATGGCACTGATATATTGATGGCACTCCATTGCTCTAACTATCTGTTCGTCTGTGATGTTATGCTAAAGGCTTTACAGAGCCATAGTTATGTTCAAAAGGTGAATTTTTAATATTGAATAATTAATTGAGACCGACACTTAAAAACTTGATAATTGTGATCAGGAGACATAATACTACAATTTAGAGAAGTTTCAAGTGATTTTTCTCTTGCTAACATCTGCGGCACAATTACAAAATATTCAAATCTTAATTAAAAAATCTATGTGCAGAATAATTAATTATCAATATTCTAAAGCAATCCACACAGCCTATACTACTCCAAGCGTTGGAACAACCTAGCCATTTATAAACGCCTAGCCACCGCCAAAGAGTCATTCAGCAAGCATGGAAAAGCTTACTGAATAGTAATGAAATAGCATCCAAACCTTGAAGGTCTGGTTAATGCCCAGGGGTCCAAAGAAACTGACTTCTTCTACAAAAATTCCCATATCAGACTGTGATATAGGCTACTAAGGATGAAGGCCTCCCTTCAATGCATGTATAACAGTTACATACTGTCAGGATCTGTGGAGGATAAAAGAAAGTTTGACACTGCAAAGTTAAGTTATGACATTGAGATAAAGAAAAAAAGAGCAAATATCACAATGAACCGAATAAAACAATCCAAAAATCAAACTAAAGAGCTATGGAAAACGGTAAATAGTGAAAGAAATAAGCAGAAGAACAAACTTAGTGACTTGAATCTCTACTCAGATGGGAAACTAGTGACTGACCCAATAGATATCAGCAATATTTTCAATGAGACCTTCACCCAACCAGTTTTATCTGGGGTCGCAGAGATAAATAGCAACATTGACACTGCAACCAGCTGCAACATATCGACTCTCAGAAAGTTTGGCTTAGTGACATTCCAAGACATGGAAAAACTTTTTGAGAAATTGAAACCAAAAAATTCAGCTGGATTCGATGAGATAACGGGGAAAATACTAAGATTCTGCAAGGAGGAGGTTATGAGGCCTTTAACCCACATAATCAACAGTTCACTTTACCAAGCTACATTGCCAGACAAACTTAAAATATCCAGAGTCTACCCTGTCTACAAAAAAGGTGACAAGCTCAACCCAAACAATTATAGGCCAATTTCCAATCCACCCAGTGTTTCCAAACTCATAGAGTGGGTTGTTTATGAACAGTTAATGGCACACTTGGAGAAAAATGGACTGTTGACAGCATTTCAGCATGGCTTCAGAAGGGGGCGTAGCACAAACACAGCCATTGCATATTTGTTAAAGGTGATAAATGAGGCATGGGAGAGTAAGAAGATAGCAACAGGCTTGTTTTTAGACTTGCAAAAAGCATTTGACAACTTAGACCAAAAAATACTTATGGATAAATTGAAACAACTAAATATCCAGGGGAAAGCTTTGCAATGGATCAGAGATTATTTCACCAACAGACAAGTAAGTAAGTAAGTAAGTAAGTAAGACAACAATATGTTGAGATTGTTTATCAACATCAAACATCCATTACGAGTGTCAAATCAACCTTTAGAAAGATAAATAAAGGCGTACCACAAGGATCAATTCTTGGCCCCTTATTCTTCCTCATCTACATCAATGATTTTCCAGAAAAACTCGAAAAGAATAACAAATGTGTATTATTTGCGGATGACACCACAATCATAATTCCGACGGCGAGAGGATAAAGCAGGGAAAACAGTGTAAATTCAGCATTACAACGAGCCACATCAGTATGCAATAACCTTAAACTGACAATTAACAGGGAGAAAACTGTGAAAATGGTATTTACACCCAACCAAACCCAAGAAACTGATACAGAAAACGGCGCGGATACAATTGGCTGGACCAAGTTTCTTGGTGTGATAATTGACAAAAACCTAAACTGGATTGAACACACAAACCAATTATGCAAGAGATTGTCCTCGGCCCTGTATGTTATCAGAAGAATCAGAAGCATTACAGATGAGAAAGCGGCATTTGTCGCTTATCACGCCCTGTTTGCCTCCTTATTGCGTTACGGAATTGTAGCATGGGGATCAGCGCCAAAGAGCTGTATGGACAGAGTCCTACGCTGCCAGAAGAAAGCTTTAAGAGTTATTCTAAGACTAGATTTCAGGGAGCACTGTAAACCACTATTCATTCAAAACAGCATACTTACAGTGGTATCTATCTACATTCTTGAAGCAATAATCTTGGCTGTGGGGCAAAGCCCCACACTCCGAGGTGATCAACATAATTGCAACACCAGAGGCCGCCTAAATATTGATCTTCCACAACATAGGCTCGAAAAATTCAAAAGTACGCCTATCTACGCAGGCTCGCATTACTATAATATCCTCCCAGGAAATCTCAAGTCGCTGACACATTCCTACCCACGCTTCCTAAAGGAACTGAAGCAGTACTTCACTGCCAGACCATACTACACTGTGACGGAGTTTATCGAGGAGCATACATTTCAGCACCGGAGGGAATAATTAAGGGAATCCTTAATTATTGAATTCACCTTCCGATATCATGACGATTCCCCGATCCATGGACCGTGGCGAAGACACCAGAAGTAAAAATAAAAAGTAAAAGTAAAAAAAAAAAGTCTAATTTCTTTCCGACTTTAGTCCATGCTTTCACATGTATAAAATAAATGCAGTCATAGAGTTCTGAATATTTTTCAACTTAAAAAACGCTTAGCAAACGGTTGAAGCGTTGAGCAGGCAAAGAGTTTCGGACTCATGTGGGCATCATCAACAGAAAAAAAGCGAGAAAAAAACGTATTATAAACAAAATAGCACTCCGCACTGTCGGACGCTTGGGACTGCCTAAGCCCCACCACCTTTAGTTGGATAAACTTTAATATGAAAGTGGCTGCTATATCTCAACTAAGTTATAACCTTATAACAATACCAGACTAGCAATCTGGTATATTATGAGGCTAAATCTCAGCTGTCGCACACACCTTTATACTCAACTATTTGAATTGCTATCGCATCAAAACTATTTTTAAACGAAATTACAGATGAAATTAAGGCTATTAAGATTAATTAATAATCATTATAATCAATCAAAGTCCTTTAAGCGAATAAGTTAAGACTCCATTCTTCTACAATCAGCTAGTCCAAACTACAGGAACTTTACAGTCACTGAAGTCTAAACCAGAAGCAAGTTGTGCGAAACGAAATCTTCAATTTTTCAATAACAGGCATTAAATTCAATATTAGATCAATAAACTCATTGTAATAACTGTTGAATAACTCTAATTTCATGGTAAAAATATAATAATTAATCGGTGAATTAAACAGTGAAATAATCATAGGCATTTGACATAACCTAAGTTAATAAACTTCTGCTAAGGCAGAACGATCAGTGCAATGCTCTCCAAAAAATAATTATCTCACGTAACTCGATCAAATCCATAACTTCTTATCCACAATTCTTAGCTAATTAGATAAAAAATATTTGTTAAATTTACCTCAAATAGTCCAAATTCCCTACATTACTCTCAGCTAACCTATGTTGGAATTTACATATGTGCAAAATCCAGTTACTAAATTGAAGATTAGATTAGTTCAAATGAACACAAATTAAACAGAATCAATTACACATTATAATAGAAAAACAATCGTTGATACAGTAAAATTATAACCCTATCTTGCCACACGACACTGGTGTATAAAAATAAACTGTTGTTTTCTAGTTCAGGTAAACACAGAGCGAAAGCAGTAACAGCTCACAGCTGACACTTCACAAGGATAGTTTTCAAGGTCATGTATGCGCAACAGGTTAGCCAATTTCAGTGGGACTTTGTTGCCAGACGTACGATATCTATTGTATATGTACGATAATTAATAAATTTCTAGAATCTCTAAAGAAAAAAAGCTATAACAGTACGTTAATAATAATTATTTCGCTAGTTACACAGTATTTGTACCGTAACGCAATGAAATACAATAATAAGTTGAGCGATATTGAGGCATAGTAATGTGTTATAGAAATAGGCCAACAGCGTTGATGTAAATTTTAATGAATAATAATATTATTACTATTCTTATTATTTTATTGCAACATTATTATGTATACAGATGTTAGTATCAGTTTAAATGATCTTACAGCTCAAATAGGGGAAAGTTCATATAAAACAGGGACCGAAATGCACTGTTACATAAATAAAGAAGGCCGAAGACTACAGTTTTACACATTCTGAGAGTGTAGTTCGTTACTTTTATTTTGTTTGTGAATTGGTTTTTTTGTATAAAATGAATGCAAAATCTAATAAACATTGATTTTGACACATTTAAACTTCATAAATTGAAATTTTATTGAATCAATTCAAGCTTGCAACGCCCAAGCAAAATCAGTGTATTTTAATTCAATAAAATCTCAGTTAAAGAAGTTTAGGTGCATTTTTGCCTATCATGTCATGCAAATCTTTTATTCAAAATGAAATTCTCTAAATGCTTAATAGAAAAGTTGAGTGGCTTATTCATTAATGAACAAAGTTACTATACAGTTTTGACCATTCCAAAAACATTCGTTTTCATCAATTCATTGTTTAACAGCCCTTGAAATACCAAAGACTACTGGCTAGTTGCCAGTTTTCATTGCACTCTGAATAATCATTTATTTACTTTTCATGTGAAATTTAACGACTTGCAGTCATTTCACATGAAAAATTAATATTAACAACGCAGTTCGTCATGGAACAAGAAATCCAGGAATCATTTATTCACTTTTGAATTATAAAAGTAAATGGGCTTGTTTAAGAGCCAAGATATTCAAAAGAAACCACATACAAATAGACTGATTCCTGATTTAAAAGGTGTAATTCACCAATAAATCAACATTTTCAACGTTATAGAAGATTCTCTCTCAGGCTTAAGCTGGGCATTCACGTTCCAACTTGCAGTACTGCTAGTAGTACTGCTAGATGGATAGTCGACTCCACTCACAATCCAACTTTATTCCTAATCAGCTGTGAACGTCGCTCTTGAGCCGAAAAATGTAACCGAAGTTTCCCGATGTTACCCGAACTTACCCGAAGGTCATGCACTGACTGAGATAAGATGGACGACTTTGATCCGACTGCCCCACACACGCTCCAACACCGTCGACATTCGTAAGTCGTCCCTCTAGTGGTCCATCTACAATTCCAAACATCCAACAAGCCCATTCACGTTCCGTTTTCGGATCCAACCTTGAAGGTTGGACTGCAAGTGGTACTGCAAATCGGAACGTGAATGCCCAGCTTTAGAGATGCATTGCTAACGGTGGTTTGAATATTGTATTGATTGATGAAATAAATAAATGTTATCTCACTGGGCTTTCATATCGTTTTGTTTGACTACCCTCCTATTGTGTTACTTTGTACGGTACCAATTGCGTTACCTTGATAAAAGCTTAGAAAAGTGGAAGTACCGTACAGCTTCCAGCCATGCAAAACCTACGTGCCATTTTCAGTTCTACAACTGTCAAGTTGCAAAAGTCACTGCTCAACTTTTGTTTGAGAGTTGAGAACTGCAAAATGCAAAGATGCATTTGCTTATTCCTGCAATTGCTACCATGCAAACTTTTGGCACTGATTCTTCCAATAAACAGTAGCTCAAAGTTGCAGTTGACCTTAGGTCTCCCAATCCACATGCAATCAGTTAGTTGCAACAATTGCAAAAGCTCTTGTATCGCGGATGCAAGTTAGTACCATAATTGCTCAAAATGTATGTATAGCACTCACGATACGAAACCGATGCAACTAACTCACAACTACTGTGATTTCATGTGCGTTTAGTATAAAAAACTTAAAATAATGTACAAATAACTCACTGATGGAAAGCTGTAGTGAGCTCGTTAATAGATTGCTACCTATGAATTCAATTAATTTCAAGAAATTCATTAAATTCAGGAAATTTCAATTAATTGCAACACAATTTGGAAAGACAGTTCATATATTTGAAACAATAGTATATTTAAGCTCTAGTTTCACATTCTATTTAACGAATTACAATACAAATATTACAAAATTTTGTTCCTCTGATTCCTAAATCGATCATTTAGAAATTTACAAGCTTCAATACTTAATAATACATCAGATTCTCAAACAGGCAATAGCAGTTAATTTCTTAAAGATTTGTACCACAGAATAACATTCCAGTCATAGAAACATTAAATTATCAAATATTATTCTATTCCAAATTTCTAAATAAATACAAGTAATTACATTATTACATACTCGGCATGATTATTTTCGTGGCAAAATAGGGTTTGACTCACCAAAATGACGATTAAATTGGAAATTTTCCATATATCTTTGAACTGGTTTGCAATTTTAAATATATATCACTTTTTGCGGCCAAGATATTGATGTTTTGAATGAAGAGAGTTCAGCTACCTCAAGCCAATTAGTTTATTCTGTATTAGTTATGCGTATGCTTTTGTTACCTTTCCTGCGCTCAGGCTTATGCCTTTGCAGGTTTTTTCCTGATTTTGTAAATATGTTAGTAAGATTTTCTTTTAAATTTTCATTTTGAATTTTGGCAAAAAGGAAATAAATTTGATTTGATTGAATGATGCAACCCTAAAATAATAAAAACATCAATAAAATTCAGGACATTGAAACAATAGAATGAAAACGTTCTCACAATATGCGAGGTGACTTAATGTTATTCCTCAATATATAATCACTACAAAGAAATTCGAACTTCTTATTCATAGCATGAGGAAGAATCTCTTTGAACTTTCTAAGTGCTTTTGGTACTCAATGTAAAACTGAAGACTATTTCAGGTTTTAAAATGATCTACATTGATTTGTCAACAATATAAATATTATTTTTCAATAGAGAAATAGGCTTAAGTCGTAGCCGATAAAGTATATTAATTATTATTTCACAATGGGAATGACCAGCATTCCAATTCAATTATAAACATCCAGATTCTTGTATAGAAAATTAATGCACGAGGACAGAAACATTTCAATATAAAGTTAGGCAATATATAGTATAGCGAGTGCGAAAAATGATATAGTATCACATATAATGTACTTATGAGTGATCACTCACTAGAGTGATTTGATTTCACAATCAAAGAGATCAACAAGATCAAAAAGGTAATTAGAGGCGGAAAAAAGTAATTATTTATTAGTGGACATGCAATTATTATATTTTAAACTATTTTCATTGATAAAATATGATCAGCTTACATGAAAGTAGTTTACTATGAAACTGTAGAATAATGTTTAATTTATCGTAAGAATCGACTCTGCAATGCAATGAAACTTATCCACAAAGATCCTTCGAAATTTATTGAATGTTCTTACCTATTGAAGCATAATTAAATACAGTACGGTATGTTGATTTAATAAATTAATAATTTCGTAATTCAATCTGAATTCAAGATGGTGTCCGAAATTATCGAAACAACTATATTTAAGCCACAGGCAAGATGAGAATGGGTGATTGCACACCATCAACAATAATATAATATTTTCTTAGGCACGCAATACTTCATTAAATTGTTTGAGCAAATAACTTCAAGAACTTCAAATTTATTTGAATTTGTGGTAACAAGAGACCTCAAACACCTTTCGGTTTGAATGCAAGATCAACTAAGTGAGATAAATTGCCTTAATATTGCTTGAAAAATAACTTATTAGCCTAGATAAAAAATGAGCTAAGATCATACATAACTACTAATACTAACACATTTACTGTACAACATAAATATTTATCTTAGATCACTTGGAATCAAAGTTATTTACAATATAATCTACTGAAAGAGATATAGAACATTTACATTATACAATATACTTGATACGAATATTTTACAAAACAAAAAGAACATTATTAAAATGAACATTCAAAATTTCACTACCTGTTGGGACCGTTCCTATTTTGAATTAATAATAATTCCCCTATTTAGGGAAAAATACTGCCAAGTGCTCCTATACTTGAAATGAACTTGTCATTCTCAACTTTTTACTGAATTAATTTTCTTACATCCTATGAATAATTCAAATGAAATCATGCATTTATTAGTTGCGCTTAAAATATACAATTTATAGATTTTGTGAGCTTCAAGTCAATTGAAAAAACTGTGAAAAATTAATTATTTATTGGGATATTATGAATATTCTCTTACAATTTATTGGGATATTGTGAATATTCTCTTATAAAAAAGGAACACTAGTCAATTGTGAATACTGTTCAAGACGAGAACAAACAGATAATTTATAGTATTTTGTCTAATTGATCATCATTCATTAAGATATTACTTAAAGAAGTACATAGTCAAACAAAGAAGCATGAGTCATTTAAAAATACTGAGTTTTCGAGGACAAAGAATAAACAAAGCAATGTCTATGACAATAATGAGTGAAATAAAACGATGTCCAAAATTGCTGAAAACTCATGATTCGTGACAGAATCTTCTCAAAACTAGAAATGGTTATTTTGACACAGTAAATGCCCGACTTTCAAGAGGAATAAAGTATTATTTCCAGTGTATGTTAAAGAGCATTTGAAGTCTATGTTTCAAATTATATTATAGCCTAGGCTGTGAATAGTGGCATGTCTCTGAGAAAAGATTTTTATTATGGAATTGCATATAGTTGTTATTGTTGAGAGAGATCTTTTACTGGATCATTTGGAAGTAGCGATTTTCTTCGAGAAGGGAATTAAGCGAAGACGTCATATCATTGATGACCATATTGCTGGAATTGGCAGCCGGATGCGTTGAGCTAGAAACGGCCCATGATTGGCACTGTTCAACATACTCAAGAGTTCGTCGGTAGGCCTCGGGAGGCATATGGTTCGTAGTTTGGCTTTGGCTAACAACACCGCACTGTATTTCTTCCTTCACTTCTGTTCCATTCTGATAGGCCACTGCACCAGCCGAGTTGTGACAAAAAGGATGAGGCTGACAATAGCCGGAATGATTAGTGTTGCATTTGTGCTGCTGGTTGGGAACCGATGAGTTGCTGCACATCATTTGAGATGCACAATTCATTTGGTTGCCACATGATGACGCATGATTCGAGCACCTCATCATTGTCTGATTACCAGCTCCACAATGAGCATGATTGTTCATCGGTAGCATGTTGTTGTTAGTATTGCACATGGCCGCTTGTTCGACTTGATGCTGCTGTTGCATCATTCCCTGATGCTGTTGATTCGCCACACAATGGTGGTTGTTACAATTGCATATTCGAGCCATTTGATTTGTTTGAGGAAAGTTCTGTGTCTGGACGGGAGCAGTTGCTGCCGCAGCAGGACTAGTCAGAGGTTGCTGTTGGTTTAGACCATTATTGTTGTACCCTTGACAACATCCCGCACTCATCGGGCTAATGACATGGTCAGGTTGTCTGGGTGGTGCAATGTTATGCTGAGGACTACCCATAGAGCAGTTACTCATCGCTCGTACTGGTGGACTCAGGGGACTGATTTGAGTTTGGTTCATACCATCTGAATTATGATGGTGAAAACTGGCCTGATTCATCTGTTGGTTGCCACCATGCATTGCTGGAACTGTTCCAAAGTTGTTCATGGTTGCTGGAGCAGGCCGATGATTCATCTGGTGCTCAGGCATCATTGCAGGACTAGGCATGTTGTAGTTGACAGTTTGCATTGGTTGTTGATGGTTTGCATGGAGTCCAGGACTTAAAACTGGATTTGTTCTTGAAACCATTGGTCGTTGCTGAGTAAAGTTCTGAAGTGGGCTGTTGGGATTTGAAACATGCGCTGGACTACCTACACTCATATTTGAGCAGGCAGAAGGTCTGGGGCTCATCTGACTCAAGCGGGGAATGCCACTTTGCTGAGTATTCTGCCTCTGGGGTGACAACATTGCAGGTGGACGACTGCTTTCATTACACATTTGATTCATCCTGCCATTGATTGTTGGAACTGGTTGCTGCATTTGATCAGCACTCATCACTCTTCCACATTCTTGATTTCCTGCATTCATATGATGATGCTGCTGTTGCTGTTGATGTTGATGGTGGTGTATATTCTGTTGAGATCCAACATTCTGGAATGATCGACATTGATTCATTGCCGGTGGAATGAAATTCGTCTGTCCCATTGCAGGTTGTCTACTCATCTGTGGGTTTTGATGAACAGGCTGTATATTTTGATGGCCAACATTATTCACCCTCATATTGACACGATTTGGACTGGCTGCTAGAGGGAAGTTCTGTAGAGGACTGTTGGGATTCGACAGATGTGCTGGACTGCCTACACTCATGTTCGAGCAAGCAGGAGGTCTTGGACTCATCTGACTAATGCGAGGAATGCCTTGTTGAGTGGTCTGCCTGTGCGGTGACATTGCAGGTGGGCGATTGCTGCTTTCATTAGCACAACTCGGTTGATTAACAGTCTCCGCCATCTGCAATTGGAAACACACATTGTAAATACAGTACTAGAAACGTGAATCAAGTTATATAAATTTGATTCTTTAAATTCAAAAAGTGAGACAAACTTTAACCCCTGCTTTGATTTCATACATTACCCTAAATTGAAAATATTAAATGCGCTCTCTACTAGTGTTGACAATTTTGTAAACTTCCCAAACATGGCAAAGTTAAGTTGAAAGATGCACTCTGTAGAATAGTTGAGGGAAGACACAAAGTTTCCACCATCTCAAATGACTGATTTATTTATTTATTTATCAAGACTACAACCAATGAGTTTACAATCAATCAACAGTTTATTACCTAGTCCACAAATGCTTTTTTCACAACATTTTATACCTACAAAGAATTCAAATTTCAAGATACAGTTTTATTTTTATAATAGTATATTAACTGACTTTACACAGAGTGCTTTCAGGGTATGTCTCTTTAATTATTATATTACAGTAATACATATATTACAGTAAATGTAACTGTACAGAGCCTAACTCACATAAATAATGCAACTCAATTCGAATTAATATTATACTGATAATTTAAATGTAACTGTACCAAGTATAACTCACATGAATTGTGTAACTCAATTTGAATTAATATTATTGAATTGAATACTCATATATCACACACATACTCATATCAATCGGCTCCTGCAAAAATTATTGTTGCATTTTCCACCAAATTGGGTAATTTTTGTGAGCTCTGTATATATTTCCAATTGACATGAATTATCTGTAGTGGTGAGTGAAATCGGTTTGAGATAATCTCTAATAAGACTGACTGACTTCTACTTCTGCGGTCCAGGGTCGATTAAAGTTATTCAGCCTGGCATAATCTGTGTCAACATTCAGCTCATAAGCCACGCACAAGTATCAGACTCATGTTAGCATCATCAGCACAGAAAATGCATTAGTTGTATTGTATTTAGATTGATGATATCCTTACCTGGTTGAGGTAAATGACCATGTCATCAGGCAGTACCAGGCGACTTTCGAGCATTTCTCCTTCGCCGACCTCATCGAGCACCACTTCCTGATTGGGATGGTGAGGGGGCAGCGCACTGCGCGGTCGGGGTGGTGGGGAGGCACAGCGCACATTTGTCTGACATGGCTCCGACATGCGCCGACTATCTGAAGGATTGGTTGCAGTCGCTGTTGGAGGTGTGCTACCAGGCGCAGGCACCGTTTGACCCCAGTTTGGAACCTGCACAAACAATTATTGATTACTTATTAATCTATTTAGAACAGCTAATTCAGCTAGCTAAGGCTCTATACGGCTAATTAAAATATAATTGAATTTATTAATACAGATTCTTTGAGTAATATAAATGATGGAATGGACATAGATAATACAAAAAACAATAATTATTGCATAATATCACTAGCTAAATATGAAAATTCATTTCTCAAACACAGCATGCAATACAATAAAATATACAGCTTAAATACATTTTTGCTTGTTTCAAAAAACGTGAGTGAATTTGGAATAGTAAAAAGAATATTGTGTATTTAATATGGGTAGATAATTATCTAAAAGGGGAGCGAGTAATTCAAGCACTTATCGAATCGTGCTCTTCAAGTGAATCTGTGATATTTTACAAGTCCTCCCCTCATCGGTAAGAGGATTCAGTATTCTTGAATAGATCTCGGGTAAGAAAAATACTTGAGGGACTCTACATGGTAGAAGAATTCTTAAAAATGTTCAAGTCTATGTGAGATAAGTTGCTATTTTAGTATCTATTTATCCGGTGCAAGTTCAAAAAAATCAAGGTCTCTGAAAAGTTTGATGGCAATAAAAATTTATAAACTCATTTATAGAACAAATATAATACAGTTCAAGCGAATATGGCAAAGTATCTTGAAATATAAATATATATAATGAATAATAAGACGGAATTGTCACAACCACATTTATTAAAACTTCGAGAAACTAGTTTCGGTTGTTACACCATTATCAATCTCAATCAAACCAATCACTGATTGAGATTGATAATGGTGTAACAACCGAAACTAGTTTCTCGAAGTTTTAATAAATGTGGTTGTGACAATTTCGTCTTATTATTCATTATGGATACATTCCACAATATCACCTTCGCCATTACTAAGAAAGATAAATATATATATACTTTCATTATAAGTTCAATAACTGATAGAAAAGTTCAATAATTGGAAGAAACTAACTAAACTGTATGAATGAGAGATTCATGAATGCTCAAAGGCTCAACTGTAATCAATATGGAATATAAATGATGAATTTTAAAATTATTACTGTGAATTTACAATAATAATGACATTATTTTGAAGTTGAGTCGTCCACACCCTATCACTAGATAGAGTGGTTGAGCAGATGATTTAATTTAATCAATGGTTTTCTATTGAATTATAAACTGATAGATATTTGAATGGACTCACTTGCAAGACAAGGTTGGTGCTGAGCTGACTTGAACGTCGAGATGAGCCTACAGAGATCGGGTCATACAAAGATCCCATGCTGGGTCTCTGCGATACCTGCTCAATAGAAATAAACATTTTACTCAGTTTTTAAATCAGGTATTTGGTATTAAACAAAACATTCTTGTCAATTTTCTTTTCATAAAACATTTGATACGTTAAAATTAAATAATAGAATATTCCTAAATTGACATTGCTTATTTTGTGATTTCCAATCTTGCAGTCAGATTTTCAACTGAGGAAAAAATCAAATCAATGGATTGCCATATGAATCGAGATTCTCAAAAATAGTTCTACTTATTGCTGAAACAATTGATGGATCATCTTATATGGAAATACATAATGTTTGAATTAATAAATCTTTTCAGGAGTGAAATAATCTTCAAGTAGGTGTTTGCCATGACCACTGTCTTCGCTGATTATTTTTTGTAATCTTTTGAACATTTCAAATCTAAAAAATTCTAATACCTTCCAATAAGTGGTAGAAGCTCTTGTTCTGTGTCAAGTGATCAATTATAATTTATTTTTTGTAGACAAGAACTCTACTCCACTGCACAACGCATCCATATAAATTTAGCGTTGAATATTATTTCAAGTATTCACACAACCCAATAATATCCTGTATATCATCAAATTATCAGTATTCAATTTCTCCTGTAAGGGAGAAAACAGAGAAGAAACTATTCAGTGGCGGCGATTAGGGAGGGGGCCGCTCCCTCATTTTTAGAGGATTTTTTCTCATTTCTACAAACTGGGATAAAATTATTAATCTTGTTGAAGACAGTAACATCATAGTTTTGCGGCGTATCTCGAGAGACTTCAATAAAATAATGGTCATAATAAGCTTTAACCATTTTCAGAAGGGGCCTATAGAAGCACATTGATAACAAAGCAAGTTCATACATTATGTCTGTTTGCAATGACAGTTTATCCAAGTAAATATATTAGCCTCTGTATATTCATTCATATGTTAGGCTAGCACCAAAAATATTAGCATTTGCAGTACAACATGATATGTTAATATTGTGTTCTAGACAGCTTATAACCCCATTTACAGTCTTGCTATGTTTAACATTTTCCGGGGGAGGACCCCCGGACCACCCCCCTCTATCTGGGGGGTATGGAATCCCTCCCCACCCAACTTTCATTGCCAATCGCCGCCGCTGAAACTATTAATAAAACGGAGTGGACAGAGTTGAGGAATTTGTTTGTAGCATGGATTCAACACCACACTTGACAAACGCTCCGTGTGCAGACTTGCTAAAAGTCTTGGCTCTACTGGTCAATTGAATGAAATGATAACTCACATGAGAGACTTGGCTACTGCGCCGACTGGAATCGAGATCTGTCGACTTCATGCTGCCATAGTAGGTGCTCACCGTTGAGTTGGAGTCTCGCCTCACGTTGGCCTCACCACCACCACCCATCTTCAGCTCATTTATCCGCCAACTGATGTCGGTGAGGCTACTCAATCGGCCACCACCGCCACCGTTTCCGCCACCGCCGCCGCCACCACGGTTGCCACCAATTGAGTGCGGTGGCTTCGCCTGCAGTTTGGCTTTGAGGTTGTGTTGCAGGTGATGGCGGGGTGCGGGAGGGGGAGGTGCCAGCGCCACAACTGCTTGCAGCTCAACCGGCAGGTCGTAGAGCTGTAGGAAAATCATTAATAATTTATCATCATCATTTATTTATACAGACAAAAACAAACTTCTTCATACATCAAATCATTACGAAAAACAAGAGATTATATTTTAAAATTTACAATTGTTTAATGAGATTTATGCATATTAATAAGCCAGTACTTATTTACTTTTATGGAGTTATACATGATTTATAATATTGAATTAAAATTCAAAAATCGAATGCCATTCTCTTTAGGTGACACGAGTTAGAACCACAATTTTATCCTCAAAAGGATGAAATTCCTTATTATTTTTTATCAGGAAAGGAATTCTTGAACACAATAGAAGGCTTTATGCATACAATAGAACCATTCAAGAAATCTGCAATATAATAATAATAATAATGGAATTATATATGATTTATAAAATTGAAATAAAATTAAAAAATTGAATACCATTCACTTTAGGTAGATTCAGTCTACGCTACATTAGATCAGTTAGACCCTTAATTTTATCCTCAGAAGGATGAAATTACTGATTATTTTTTTCAGGAAAAGAATTCTTGAACACAATAAAAGGCTTTATGCAAACAAAAGAGCCATTCAAGAAATGATGGACAATCGGGCATATTATGCAAATCAAAGGATACTTAAAGGCAGACTCATATCCCGAAAAACAAAGGTGAAGATGTTTAGTTACATGCCTTTAGTTACTGCGGTTGTAACATAAGGTACTGAAACATGGACTTTCGTGAAGATGTTTAGTTATATGCCTTTAGTTACAGCAGTTGTAACATAAGGTACTGAAACATGGACTTTCGTGAAGATGTTTAGTTACATGCCTTTTGCTACAGCGGTTGTAACATAAGGCACTGAAACATGGACTTTCTTGAGCAAGGATGAAAAGCTTACAAGAAGAAGGATTTAAGCACCAATATAAGATGAAGAAAATAATAGGGCCAGATAATAACAGCGAGGTTTATGTTGCAATTGGAGATGCAATTTGGATATATTATATACCTGACACAATTTATTAAAACAAAAAGTATAGTATGAATTGGAAATGTCAAATGGGCGAGGAAAGACTGCCACTTTCAGTTTTAGATGAATGAATGATGGGAACAAGGAAGAAGAGAAGATCGAAATCGAGATCGCTGAATGATGTAATTGGTGACTACCGTACACTGGGAATAGCCATTAGTAGGCGGTGTACACAGGGCAGACAAGGAGGAGTCCTTTATCACCCAGGACTGTGAAGCCAGCTAACATAAGTAAAATATTAGAGGTATCAACTAAATACTCATCAGTTGGATATTTCTACACTATCATAGCCCCTTAGCAGCAGTGTTATTTTTATAAACTTTTTAAAACTATTTTTAGTGTTTCGTTTTGAGTGAAGCTATTTGGTAAATCTAAATTTTTAATGTGAATTAACCTCTGTTTTGGACACTATAGGATATTCAAAATTTGTGAAGAGAGCAGTTTTGGACTTTTGAGCCTGTTGCATCTTTACATTTAATCACAAAGGCTCTGTGAACACCACCTCCTGTTGGCCATTCCCAGTGTAAGATGGTCACCAATCACATCATTCATGTAATTTTGCCACAATAAATAAATAATGTAAATACTACTCACATCTTGATCCTGGCTTTCCTCGACCCAATTCTCATCGATGGCCGGATGAGAGGAAGTGCTGACGTTGGAGTCGCTGACTGGCTCGTCACAGAACGGCGCATGCATCAGCACAGACGCCGGACTGCCGTGAGGACCATGATGGCTAGCCGGCGGGGATCCAGTCTCCTCTGACTTTACGCTCGGCGACGAGACGCTGACCGTCTTGGCGCTCATTGGCATATCGTCGCTTCTTGACGGCGACGCTCCTCCAATTCCGCCTCCTCCGTTGCTTCCGGGGCCTCCCTCGCCACTTCTATTGCTACCTCCCTTGTGCTTCTTGTTGGCGTAGAACTCGGCGCCGTGCACTGTTTTCACATGCTTTCGCAGGGAGCTGGGATCGGTGTAGCGTTTCGTGCAACCGGGTGCTTTGCACACGTAAGGTTTCTGCAAATGAAAAAATGGAATAGTTATATGCTGTTGCCCGGTCTCTCAGCCGTTCAAGAACAGTATCGGTTTGAAAACCTTATCGAATCCATAAACATGATGATTGTATTTCTGGAACACAACTCTTCTATTTATTGGATAAAAGAAATCTATTTAATATGTAAATTTCTCGATAGAGAAAACGCAGTCTATACTATTTATCGAGTATAAATGTTATTGAATCCATAGCTATTCAATGCTTTATTAAGTCATTGGCTGTGACGGCTCAGCCAATGACAACCATTTATTTGAAGAGTAGAGTCGACTCCACACTTGACAAACGCTCCATGCATGGAGGACCTTCGAGGACTGTTACCTGCTCTGTAAAGCAGGAGAAAAGGGAGTAGCAAATGCCCTCATCAAACAGTTATAATACCCTAATACAGTAGACCTCTTATTGAAGATCACAATAGAATAACTATCAAAAGATTTAAAAACTATGCTAGTTGCAGATTACAAAAGAACTTTAGTAAAGTCTATAGCTAAGTAGAGACAAAATAGCCTTTTAGTCTTTTAGCCTTTGTATTGAACATAAATAAGAGTTTCTATTTCGTTCAATAGGGTTGAGATTTCTAAATTATGAATTATTGTTTTCAATTATAGCACTGTAACACACATCTAAATGTAATGTTCATCCAATTTTTTATTGCTGTTGTAAATATTTATACTTTGTGAGTAATATTAATCCTATGCTGAAAGAGTTAATACTAAAATAAAACATCAGTGCTATTCTTTAAGTTTGAAGAAGATTAATTTCTCACAGATCATCCAGGTAAATTAACAGTTCACGTATTATGAAACCTAATTTATTACATTTTCAGTAAACATATCATACATTTTTCATGTGCATTATAGGACTAGTATCCCAATTATACAGTAGAACGAATGCACACTACTGAATGGTAAATCAAGTGATAGCATTGGAATTGAATAGAACTTACCCCTTCATTCTGTCCAAAATATTAAGGCTTGAAACAAATCCAAGTATTAGCCTTTGTACTGAATTTTAGAATTTATCAACTGTCCAAAGAGGAGAATTATTCGATTTCTAGGAGCGAACGCTTAATGAAATTTGATTTCACAGAGCATTTGCATTTATTTGTTGTGCAATTTTATAGAAAAAGTAAGATTGAGTTAACAATAATTATTATAATCAACGGTCTGCAGAACCAATGAACAAAATGAGTGAAGACATAGTATGGAAAGGATAATTCAGTTTCGAATTTAGTAATACTTCAATACTTTGGTGTCATATTAATCAAGGAGTTCCTGCACTTTCATTTCATATTTAATTGCAATTCAAAAATCTTTAACAAATGAAAAATTGCATTAGAATTGTTTTATGCAGTTGGACTAACAGTTAAGATTGTTAGTAAGAAAACCGCTGATTTTGGTTGAGAAATACTTTTTTATATCACAATAATATCAGAAAAACATTCAGTTAAGACATATTATCGCGTTAGTTTAAAAAAATCTCCCAAGATTATTTAAATACAACATTTAAACGTTTTCTAGATGATGAATACACTTCACAAATATGCGTGTTTAAACAATCAATTGGAAATATAAAAAAAAATTTTTTTCAGAGAACTTATGACTGCTGAATAAATATATAATTAAAACCACCAATATCAAAAAGGCGTGTTTAAACAATGATTTAAAAATATTTTAAAACGCTTTTACAAAAAGCTATGACTGCTGTCAAGAGATATAATTAAAAAAACCAAAATCTTCAGATAGTTAAATTTTTAAAAGTAATCAATTAATGGTGAATTATTTATAAATCTTACCTCATTCGAATGAGTTCGGTTTTGGTGTTTGGCTCTGTCGGATGCATTGCTGAAAGCCTTACTGCAGCCAGGGAATTCACACATATACGGTTTTTCACCTGTATGAGATCGTAAATGGGTTTTCAGGTTTTCTAACCGCGAATATGCTTTTGTGCATCCCTCGAACTGAAAAAACAAACAAAAATAAATTAACTTTCATGGTAAAAATAAATTAGAAATTGAGTTGGGATGTGAAGAATGAATGAATCACACTAACAAATTGCTACAAGATCATTAGGCCCTATAAAAAATTATACCCTACCAAACGATAATAGATTTGTCATGTCAACTCCATTGAAAACTACATCTCATCTACATCTACATCTACCTCCAACTACATCTGAGAATGCAGCAGGTAATTCTCTGAAACCGTGAAAAAATGAAGTGGTGCGGCAATTATTTATGGTGTACAAGTTACACAACATCACTTTGACCAACAAATTTAATAAAATAACATTCTACTTTCTACTATTGGTTTAAAAATTCCTCATCTGAGTGAAAAGCATTATACAGTAAAACCCCTATATAACGAACTTCCTAATAGCGGAATCCTCTGCTTGAAGAATTCTTAATGTGTTACTTGAGTTTCCAATCTTACCAGACGACTTCTCATTAACGAATCCCTCTCTATAACGAATGTTTTACCTGGATAATCCATTTCCTTACACAGAGGTTCAACTGCATTTCATATGTGTTCAAAAGCAGATTTCTGATTGACAGGGGAAATTTATTGTATAATATATGTACTTCTGGTAATTATAGTTTTTGAAAGTCTAAAAAGGGCGCTTCTAGACAATGCTTCAAACGACCCCTGAAACGCGTCAAACCCGACGAGCGCCGTCTATAGCTTATTATTGGGACCCAACGCCGCGCCGTTCGATCGTTGTATAAAAAGCTGGGTTTTCCTAACTCCGCACTTTTTGTGGAGAACACTGCGCACCAATATTGCCACACGCAAACTACAGAATTATGAGAATTATGCGGCTCAAAATTACCGTACGGTCAACAGTAACGTACTGTAATTACCATACGTTCAATTTTGCGTACGGTAATTTGACCTAAATCCCCCCACAACTCTTTAACATGCGTCTGCCAACAATAGTGCGCAGTGCGCGCCGCAAAAAGTGCGGAACAAGAAAAACCCAGCTAAAGGGTTCTTACTCTGTCTGAATTGAGGCGTTGCAATATTTTCGCAATCCCTGGTACTGTAATCATGACAGAGTTCATGATTATGATACATTATAAAGTAAAAAGAGTCTTTGTATTTACTTACTGTACACTTATGAGGCTTTTCTCCAGTGTGACGGCGCATATGAACGACGAGCATGTACTGGGCCTTGAACGGTTTCTCTTCGCGGGAGCACTGCTCCCACCGGCAGACGAAAGCCTTCTTGTTGGCATGGATGTGGTCGTTGTTGATGTGCTTGACCAGATGATCCTGGGTGGGAAACTCCACTCCGCAGCCCTTCCAATGGCAGTTCGTCTCCACAAAGTCACCGGGCTCATCTTTCAGATCTCCGCCTCCAGCTGATTCAGGGGAATCTGTAGCCTGAGCCAGCGACGGCAATTGTTGTTGCTGTTGTTTTGATTCTCGTTTTACTTTGGACGCCTTCCGTGAAGAGGATCCGCCACCCCCGCCGCTGGTGTCCGCTTCCGCCCGTACTTTGTCTGGTTTCTTGCAGGGTTCACTCAGTACCTGAAACAATCGATAGAAATTAGTTTCAAGAACTTTCAATGATTATAAAAATAAAAAAATGGAAGGAATACTCTAGAACTGGTCCCGATGCAAATCGAAACGCAGCCTTGGTGAAGTGATGCATGGTGACATTTTGTGAAACATAGAAATCAATAAGACCTCACCCTCCAGAGATGCAAGATTAATAAACAGGTGGAGATTTTCCTGCGTTGTTTTGCATTAGAGTATAAAAATATAATTTAAGCAAATCCAGAGTACCGGACTGAACCTGCTCATTTTTTTCGTCTAGGAAACACCAATACAGTTTATGCAACAGGGGTGCCTGATATTTCTTTTCATCACCGTAATTTGTTTAATAAATTTTTTAATAATTTACATAATAGAAATTATTGTAACAGTACAGAATGTATACTGAGGAAACCGATCCTACTAGACGTCAAATCTGCAAGAAAGTAGAAACCAATCTGTCAAAACAAAACAATACTTGTATGCTGTGTCGCAGAGATAAATTTTCATTCTATTCTATTTAGTCTTCTATTAACTTTGCTTGATGAAAGTGAAGCTAATAAAAAACTGAATCCATGTTCGATTGCAGATGAGCTCTTTATAGAGACAAGTCTGAATGTTTTCATGTTAAACATATTTCCAATTCTGAAAATGTATGAATCTACAAATACTGTTGTTAGATGGGGGTTCACATTCGTGATGAACCACTTACAACCAGATTCTAACTGATAACAAGCTAGGCTATAAACTACAGATAAAGAATAGTACAATAATTTTTCCCATATATTCCCTTGTCTATTAGATAATGCTTTGTCATGAAACAGATACCTGATCTATTGGAAGAAATGCAATAACCTTAAATGAGCATAAGATTCTTCTTCTCTTGATAAGATTTACAAGCCCTATAATTTGAAAATAAATGACTAGATTTTCTTGAAAACGAATGAAAAATGTCATTTTTTTTAATATTCACATTCGATAAAGTAAATTACCACTAATAAAAATTATAATTTTTTATAAGTTTGAGGGAAATTATCCATTACTACTAGAAAAATTTCATGTTTCATTTCTGAAATGAATTTTAAAATTTTATTCTTCACTAAGAAATAAATGTCCTTAGAAATTGAGAAAAATAGTTATAAAAGGTACATTATAAAAATAATCAATAATTATGAGTTTCAATGAGTTCTCATTTTTAATGTGTACTAAAAACATTATTTAGAATTCTTATTCAAAATGGACAAAGAAAAAATTAATAGTAATAATAATTACACACACAGGTTTACTATTCAATGTAGAACAAATAGAATATTTCCAAAGAAATTTTCAATTTTTATAAAACTAAAGAAAAAGAGAAACTTTAAAAAAAATATTATTGTATAGGGTTTGATACATGAACAGATAACAGATAACTGTTTTACAGAGCTGATTTCCAAGTTCTACTTACTTCAGTTTTAGCTGAGAGAAGTTCAGTAGGAGGTAGAGAGTGCGGGTAGAGTGCGGTAGGGGGCTGATGAGGGTGAATGGGGGGCAAAAGGCCCCCCGACCTCAGGAGGTGCGCCTGCAACTGTTGAAGGTGCGGTGCCATAGTAGGGTGCATACCTAGCGCAGGGCTGATCGCTCCTAAAATAATAAAAACAGTCATTATTTGAAAATTTTAAGTCACAATACATCCACAGATAACTATAATATATACAGTAGCTTTAGAACTGAAATGAAACGCTTTGTTACTGATTTTTGTAAAGAATAAGTCTAACTTACTTATAAGGAATAAGGAGTATTCATTTAACTTGGCAGCGTGTAGAAGATGGGAGGACTTGCTACATTTGAACCCAACTGCTGCCAACTTATATGAAAACTACAGTACATTAATTTACTTTATTTTGTAAATAATTTATCTAATAAAATAAATAATAAATGTAACTCACTTATAATAAATAAGGAATTACTTTACTTTCTGTTTTTTAATAGAATAAAGAATAAGTTTAATAGAATTCTATCTTTATAATAGTAAGATTTCTACACTGTCGGAGTGTACGTACTATCATTAAGATATAATTCTATTAAACTTATTCTTTATTCTATTAAATAAATTCTTTACAACAACAAAAAACAGAAAGTAAAGTAATTTCTTATTCCTTATAAGAAAGTTGGACTTATTCCCTATTCTATTAAAATCACAAAGGATTTATTCTATTACATCAGAAAGATTTCTACAATCCTGCACACTTTGTTCAACATTTTAGTGCTGTATTATCATTATTATTTCTATTGGATTTCTTTTTTATTTTGGATTATTGTATGCTATTAGTTATTGTAAAACATGGATGCAATGAAATGGGAGACTTTCTTGGTCCAAATTTTGCCACACCAAGGAAAAATGTTGACATTTTCAAGTTAACTTAAATAAACCAGGTAACTACAGGACAAAATTTGAGATTTCGTTTAAGATACTTGTTTAGAGAGTTGCAGGTAGTGAAAATATTGTAGGAAATGTCAAAAATTTTACCATATCCTACAATATTTTCTTTCTTAATTACCTGCAACTCATTGAACAATTATCCTACACTATACCTTAATTACACTATATTCTTAAATACCTACACTATATTCTTAATTGCCTGCAACTAATTAAACAATTATCCTACACTATACCTTAATTACACTATATTCTTAAATACCTACACTATATTCTTAATTGCCTGCAACTCATTAAACAATTATCCTACACTATACCTTAATTACACTATATTCTTAAATACCTACACTATATTCTTAATTGCCTGCAACTCATTGAACAATTATCCTACACTATACCTTAATTACACTATATTCTTAAATACCTACACTATATTCTTAATTGCCTGCAACTCATTAAACAATTATCATACACTATACCTTAATTACACTATATTCTTAAATACCTACACTATATTCTTAATTGCCTGCAACTCATTGAACAATTATCCTACACTATACCTTAATTACACTATATTCTTTAATACCTACACTATATTCTTAATCGCCTGCAACTCATTAAACAATTATCCAACACTATACCTAAATTTTATCCTGTAGATTTACCCAGTACAGTTTAGTTATCTTGAGATAAACTGAAAAACTTCAATAAATTACAACCAGTTTTTTATCCTAAATTTTGTATCCGCGGCTTCAAATTATTCAACCACACATCAATTGACCAACTAACAACTATTGAATTGATGTCTTCATTCCATGACGGAATATTCCACTTTTCAACTTCTCAATAGGAATGGCACCATTGTGTCTAGCATGAATAAACACTTTTTTGTATAGTTTCCCCTCGCAATAACTAAAGAATTTTATATTTATGAGATATAGTTCTCCAGCACAGCTTTGTGAATATGAATTGTTCAATAATACAGTGGTACACCCACGTGGAGAAGCATGGCAAGCAATGCCATATTTTAACAGTCGATGCTAGTGATGATGATGATGATGATGATGATGATGGTGATAATGATGATGATGATGATGATGGTGATAATGATGATGATGATGGTGATAATGATGATGATGATGGTGATAATGATGATGATAGAAATCTGTGGGTGGAATATCAACAAGTCGTATAATAGAGTCACATTCGAATTGTGAAGTAAGAACGACTAGACCAGACTGTTTCCTCTACCAAGTCATCTTTACATAAATATTATTACTATCTTTCTCATCCACAAGTTCTGTGCTGTAATAATGTTAGTAAAATGCTCACTCTCATCTTCTATCACTGTTCTACTGCGCCTTTCCATGTAAATGAGACCCTACACACTTCTTTCTATCCATATAGTTTGGAATAGGTAATTGTAAAATTATAATAAGAAAACTAGAAAGCTACGATAACTGTATTTTACATCAAATACCAATAAATAGTGTTATTAAAAAAAAAAAAAAAAAAACACTTCAAAGCCGTACTTCATAGTACATGATGTTTATACAGTACATGGATCCAGTGAGATTACAGATATAACCTCGGTGCAAGTTATTTAAGCGTTTATTTCCTCTACAGAAGTTTTCTCTTCCACTATTTACTTTATCTACGACCATCTCATAATGTATACATTACAGTTTCACAATTGATGCCAAAACAGCTGTCTTTTCGAAATGCTTTTTGAAACCCGTTGCATAATGAGCTCATTATAGTACAGGTTCTACATTATAACACGGGTTCTGGACCAATCAGAAGCATTTTTGATGGAATCAATATCGTAATTCAATATTGTGAAACTATCAGCTGATTTGATCAAACTGCTACACCAGCTGCTTCAACCTAACAATCTACTATAACTTCTCGTATTTGACATGAGAGGTTAGGTATCTCTGACAGTCACAGGTAAAATGAAATTGTTTTAATTAAATGTATACTAGTGGTCGTAGATAAAATAGTGTATGCAACGATTTTATTTGGCCATTAAAGCACTCGTGAGATATTTATAACACTCGCATTCGCTCGTGTTATAACTTACATCTAACTCGTGCCTTAATAAGGGTCAAAATAAAATCGTTGCATAAACTACTATTGTTACTACTGTCGTTCATTTTGAATTTTCTTCAGTGGTCTAACATTCTACTCGTATGATTATTTTTATTATTTATTTTTTTAGTTTTATCTATTTCTTTCTTACTAAGACCTAATACAAAATAAATTTTAAAATTATCTTTGTAAAATGGGTTCTACTCAAATGTAATGAATTTCACTAATGAAGTGAAACACTAGTTTGTTTTATAGGCTATACTTTAAATGAGAGAAATGCAAATACCGTGTACTTGTATATCACGTGCGTATATTTTTTTATAAATGTGGTTGCATTGCAGTTTTATCATAGTATTAATGAAAAAATAAATTAATAATTCAAATTTAAAACTCAAACATTGCATTGAAATATTTTTGTTCCTTCAGTCATTCTAATTTGTTTCATCTGAATATGCTATTCTAAACAAATTAGAATGACTTAAGGGACAAGAAGATTTCAATGCAAATCCATTTGCGTTTTAAACTTGTATTATTGATTTTGTTTTAAAAAAGGCATGCTGCCTTTCACGATCCTGATCTCAACTTTTTATTGATAATGATGATTTACTTTTTATTGATTTATTGGTGATATTGTAATGCACATAATACTGTACAGTGCACGAAATGAGTGAATCTAAAGCACTTTTCAAGATTACACATCATACCCAAAACGTCTCAAGTACAGTACAGCATTTTTTGACATATTATTTCTACTATACTACTCAATTTTAAAATTGTACTCAAATCTTTTGAGAAGAATGGTTTAGAATATTTTTGAATAATAAACTTTTGCCATGAAATACATCATGGAAATAAATATTTATTTCATTTTCTCAGTCTAGATCACCATAAAATGCACGGACACGATGACAGCTGTTAAGTCTACTGAGAATCGAGAATCAGTCACACGCTCACTTTTCATAGAAACTGCAAAAGACTGCTCATGAATATTTGCAAAACGTGACTTAAATTGCGAAACATTTAATGGGCTTGCTTTGGTACAAAGTTTAAAATTTATGACTCGCTTCTTAAAACAAATGGACTGTTCATGGGAAATATGAAGTATACCTCTGTGGTTTAAGGTCCAAGGATTCAACACTTCAACTTGAGTGATTAGGGAAGTGAATATTGCTCTATGATTGTCAACAATTTTGAACTCATTTTATTTCTCATACTCCGGTACCACAAAAATAGTATTTTCTTGAATAATTTGAAAACAAATAATAGGGTTTTAATCTTATAATGTACTTGAATTTCCTACCAGCATTTATTTTCATACTCCGGTACCGCTACCATAAAAATAGTATTATTATCGTGATAATTTGAAAACAAATAATCGGTTTTTAATCTTATAATATATTTGAATTTCCTTCCAATATTCTTTCTCATACTCCGGTACCACAAAAATAGTATTATCTTGAATAATTTGAAAACAAATAATCGGTTTTTAATCTTATAATGTACTTAAATTACCTACCAACATTTTTTAAATAATAAACTAATATAATTTATTATTTAAAATCATAGTATGTAACCAATTTAATCGTTTCCATTTTTTTTGGAAATATTTTTTTTCTTTTTCGGACGATGTAGCCCACATAGGTCTGAGACCTGTGCGTGGGTAATGAATTGGATGAGTGATTGATGAGTTGGAACTATAGTTTTAGGTGAGTTCCGAACCACCAGAATGTTTTCCTTCTATCCTTCTATCTAGGTGGGTTCCGAACCACCGGAAGTTTTCTTTCTATCTTCCTACTTACTGCTCCTGCTACTGTACTGTACCTGATTCTACTCGCCATTTTCATCAGTTCTGCCTACCTCTTCTCTTTCCAAATATTTCACATTTAGTTTCCTTGACTCTGTCCACTCCATTTTCTTCAATAGTCTTATTCTCATTTCACAAAATCAACTGAATACTAATGATTTACAAAGAACATTTTACCAGGCATCAGAATAGAGTAAAGACCCTATCAGATTTTTTAAATCCAGAAGAGTTGTACGAGTGTTTAGCAAGCGTGGAGTCGACTATACGCTACAAATAAATGACTCATTGGCTGAATGTCATTCACTGTGATGGCTCTTTGTCATTGATGTGTATTTGAAACGTTGAGTCGACTCCACGCTTGGAAAACGCTCTGAATGAAGACTGGCTTACAAATAGAAAGTACTGTAACAAACAAAAAATGTATTGCATTCTCAACAGAATGATGTTGAGTATTGAGCTAAAAACTAAAAACTAGATCAAAAATCCTTTTTTTTGTCTTTTCTCAGATTAAATACTTTTTCTCCTTCAGGTAATAATACTTTATTGCCACTTCAAAATACAGATAAGAACAGTTAATACAATAATTTAAAAATATATATATATTATCTGTAATGCATTTAATAGAACTAAAAACGTATAAAACTGTGGCAACACTGACATAAGATTAACTTGAGCGCCAGCAGTGAGTTCAGGGTAATCTTCCCTTCTCTGCAAATATCGCTTAGTTGAGAATAGATTCACTCTTCTTCACACACAGGGTTATGCCCATGAGGGTGATATTTTCTTCTTAATTTAATTCATGGCACAATTTCCATTTATGTGTTGAAGTAGAAATAAAGCGAATTCTAAATGCTGAATTCAAAACCTACCAGCGGAGAGATGTCCATAAGATCCGCTGGCACTAGAGCTGCGTGAACAGCTGACCACGGAGACAAGCGAGTTGGGAGAGAAGCGAATCATCGAGTTGATGTCCAGCGAGTCCGAGTAGGGCGACGACGACAGAGGCCTTTTGCGGCTCTGTCTGAGCACGCTGTTCGGCCTTGGGCTGGCCAACCGCGAACCTGGAATAGAAGGAAAATTAATAAAGTAAAATGTATAAAGTAATTTGATTTTGCAATCAATAAAGTGAAAGTAATAAGAAATTGGCAGACATATTTTATGAATTAATAAAATGAATAGGTCAAGTTTGAACAAATTCTGTGAACACTTGATGCTTCTACAGAGATTTCTTTATTCTTTATGAACTAATGATGAGTTCATTCAAACATTATTTTGAATTATTGTGAAGGAGTAAAGAGCTAGTAAAAAAGGGATGAATACTTTTCAAAATAAAGTTAATTCTACGTTTTTATAAATTATGATGTTGAAGATCCATCTTGTTTCCACTAATATGTAATATAAACTTGAAAAAAACACACTTTTAAATGGAAATTAACTCACGTTTTGGCGTGACGGCCGTTTCGCTCTGTTGTCTAGAGCATCGTCAGACGACCCACAGTACACTGACTTAAAACTCATACCTTAAGTCAGTGTACTGTGGGTCGTCTGACGATGCTCTAGACAACAGAGCGAAACGGCCGTCACGCCAAAACGTGAGTTAATTTCCATTTAAAAGTGTGTTTTTTTCAAGTTTATATTTTTATAAATGTAATATTGTTGCTACGTAAACTACTACTACACTTCCATAAAAAGGAAAAATGTAGTTTGAGTTCAGAATACATTGAATGAAAACTTTATCAGAATAGTGCATTAAGATAGAAAATTATGTTGTAATAGTTGATACTGGGTAGTTTTCAAGTGCTACTAATTGTATGACTAGTTTAGTCTCTTATGCTTCCATAATTTGGAATTAAAATTTATTGGTTCGTTTTGAACATTGAATAGAAGCATTTTTTACTTTTCTACATAAATGAAAATGAAATAAAATGATAACTACGAGTTCTTAGAATACATGAAGAGAAAGAAGAACATCAAGAATAAGAATCTCTCTTCGCAAGTCATCATGATCTTCTGATTCTCGTAGCACCCGCTAGATCTTACAGACTCCACCACAGAGTATAATAGAATAAATCAAGTGCTAATTTATTGTGTCTGAGAACACCAGGCATTTCTCTATTATGGTTCCTGCGCAAACTTCTTTCATAATGCGTCGTATGAAATTCAATGATAGTTTTCTATCATTACAATCTTGACGTACTTCAGACATAATGAAGTGACTCGCAAAGATTTTGAATTAAAAATACTTTTGTTTTTACATTTTATTGCGATATTAGGCAAAATCTTTTTTTTTTAGATTACGTCTTGGAGATTCCAGTTGGGGAGTATAAGTCAAATCAACAATTATACTTTTATACACTAGTTACCATAATTACTAAATCAATTAGTTGGGGTGAGGCTTAATTTTGATGTGAAAGGAACTCTTGTACACTATAAAACGCTTTATAAACTAATTTTTTTTTTCAATTGTATTTCTATATTTTCAAGACTCTTTGAAAACTGCGGTAGCTTGTTGTAGTTTCCTATCAATATAACTAGGTTTTTGTTTGAATAAGCTACTATTGTGACTCACCAAGTGATAATATCCTCGGTTTCTTGTATTATAATCATGTACGTCAAGATTTTTGTTAATATCATTCGCTTTTACATACAAAGTAGCTTCATACACATTTAAGCAGGGTACAGTTAGGAGACAAAGTCTCTTAATAATAATAATAATAATATCGTGTGATCTGGCTCGCTCAGGTCTGGTGTCAGAGTTGTCAGGTCGCACCTGAATAAGTTCAGGGCCTCTGACGTGACTTAACGACTGTTTTTTAGGAAGCCGGGACCGACAGCTTAACGTGTCCTCCGAAACACGGGAGTGGCCCGAGGTAAAAACTTTCGGTCAGAACTGGGTCTTGAACAACGGCCTACATGAATCTAATCTATTTACTCTTTCTATACACCTAACCGCTTTCTTTTGGATCTTTAACACCATCCATTCATCACAGTCTAAATGATCCATACTCCAAACTTTAAATTGCTCCCTCAGTCGCCTCCCTAACTTCGCCCTCCTAGGAAATAAATAAAGGCAGCCAATCAATCAATCAGTGTTCGTGCAACATAAGATTTAAATTCTACGATTTGTATTTATCATATTCTGACGAAATTCACAGAACAAGCCAAGTTCTCTACATCAATGCAAGTGCACACGCACAGTTGAAGCGCTTCAAATCGATGTTGACGCTTGACAAACTGTGGAACTTTACTCTGGCATAATTTGACAATTCAAATTCTACAGATGGAAGAATTATTGTTTGCGGAACTATTAAAAGTGTCTAGGCCTCGACAAACCGGAACGAGACGACAGTTGGAGTTTGGAGAGAAGCACACGGTTAAGTGAGAAACACAAAGTGGTTTTTGGAATGCTACTGTCATCTTCTTCCTGTCTCTCGCTGTAGCAATCAACTCTTTTTCACTGCTGGCCGTGTCTATAAACTTGTTCCGATTCTCTGTTGATCAGTCCTTCTCGCTCCCACGCTTTTCTTTGGTATCCATCCTCCTACGTTGCTTTTTGACCCTCATTCGCTTTAGTGCCACTCTTTTACCACAGGTGAGCAGCGACATGCTCAGGCTCACGGCTCCAGTCGACAACAATTATCGTTCTTTCCGTTTTGTTCTCATCTTCGTTCTTCTCACTGACAAGCGCGACGCATCTTAGAAAATAATGAAATTGGGTGGGGGGGGGGGGAAGAGGGAGAGAGGGAAGGACGCTGTCACCAACCAGTACAATAATCGATGCTGTCGTGTTTCATAAGATTTTTCCCGGTCGCGCGCATTCCCTGCTCCTGTCACTGTCTTCTGTAGCAAATTGCCACGCAACGCCGCTTTATTCCACAGGCCAGACTCTGATGTGGTGGAAATGATGATGATGGAAGCATGTTGCCATTTAAACAGCAGTCACTGCTAAACCAGTTGTACCACCGATGCTACAAGCTCCCAACAAGGGATTATTATCCCTTCGCAATTATGGATCGTACATTTGGGTAATTGGATGCACATCCGGTGTGATGGTTATTGAAATACAGTAGAGACTCAAGGAATTCTCTGTAATTTCTCTCTTGAAACACTTTTCTTATTGTGAATGATACCCACATGAGTCTGGAGACTTGTGTGAGGGTAATGAGAATGGGTGATCGATGAGGATCTTCCATGACTGATTGAGATTCGAACTCAAGGCTGCAGAAAACGAAGCCAGCAAGAGTAACATCTAATCACAGACAAGCACTCCAACCAACTGCGCTACCAGAGAAGCTGTTTTTTTATTGCGGATAATGCCCACATTAGTCTGGAGACTTGTGCGTGTGTTGTGAGGTGAATGATGAGAAACATCTGTGGCTGAATGAGATTCGAACTCAAGGCTGCAGGAAACGAAAACCAGCAAGAGTATCATCTAATCACAGAGAAGGGATCCAACCAACTGCGCTACCAGAGCCGCTAATTTTTACTTCATGCCATCAAATAAGGCGGCTCTAACATATTGTAGTGTTTCCAAAATGGAACCATGCCAGCCTTAGTAGAAAATCACCCACCTCAACGTGCGAATTGGCAATACCAACCATGCCATGTTGCCTAGTCTACAAGTATGACGCTAGCAGTCAGTTGGTTTGTAACCGCAGTGAGTTGCGTTTTAAACACAGCAACTTGTTCCAACTGCCAAATTTGATGGATGACATATAAAAATTATTGATGGAAATACTTGTGAAAATGTTCAAATTATTTCATTACTAGATAAAAAAGTTGTTTAAACTGTGAAATAGCAATAAACCTATAATTTTGAACACGTATTAATAAAACGATTATTCTATTACTAAAGTCAAGTAGACACTTTTAAATAGTCTACAATATATAATTCTAAAAGTATATTTTTAATAGAACCTCTAGCTCTTCACCCTTAAAGGGCTTAAGAGCAACAAGTTACAAAAATTAACTACTGTAGCTTACTATATAGCAAGGTACAAGATAAAATGATGGTTTCAATATTCCACTATTATATACGAATATTTTTCTTGCTAATGAAGCCCAACTTGAGACTTGTGCGTAGGTAAAGAGGTAAATGATGCTCAATGAAAAATTAATTATTAATGAGTAGTATAGTAGTATCTAGTACACGGAATATGGGTACATGGAATATTCTAGAAGATTGGAGCATCAAATAAGATGAGTAAAATGAATTTAACTAGAAATGAAAAAGTCATACAGCTAAGTTATAATCATTAAGTTATAAGCTGTATATTGCCTAACCACTTAGTTTCATTCTTACACCCTTATATGCACTTTAATTATTACTTTGTTGATAGTAAAGCACCTGATTTGATTAGCGTTAAGAATAACGACTCCCACCTACATTCTGCTGGTGGTGCCTAATATAATGTATTGTTTGTAAACTTGTTTATGCTCCAATATTACTATATTCTATTGCTAATCTTAATTAGGTTTGCATTGTATTTTTGTATATGCTTATGTGCTGGCAATCTATTTGTGAATTGTGAATTTAGGATAAAATAGAACATGACATTTCAAGTTTTTCAATATCTGCTGTTTTCTTTCTTTCTTTTCCCCCCTTTTTTCTTCTTGTTCTGCTAGTTAAACTTAGATTGCATTTAAAAAAAATGGATTATTATTGAATAAACTTGGATTTTTGTTTATATAAGTGACGTTTGAATATAAGAAAATGTATTTGATTATAATTATTGTGTATGATATCGTTTTTATAATGGTACCTATGTTGAAAAAGTTATTATGCCATAAGACAATACATGAAGTATTATAAAAACGACCCTCTTCACACACAGACCTGTGTCAGGGTGATGAGTATATTCATAGTTTTTTCTCTTACTTGTATCTTTTTTTCTTGAGAAAAATAAATATATTTCATTTCATTTCAATAATATCCAATGAATATAATGAATATATATATCTATATTTTGTTTTATTGTATTGTGTGTTATGTTAATAAATTGAATTGAATTGAATATTGCAGATGGCTGGAGAAAATTGAGACATCAAAAGGGATAGAATGAATCAAGTGGATAGAGCTACAAGAAAAGGTTCGCTGAGAAAGAGTATAATAAATAATGATAGAATTCTCAATACTCTGCGGTTAGCGAGATATAGTTATTAGAGGTGGCGCTGCTCAGCTCCGCACTTACCATTGAGAGAAAAGGGAAATTCCGAATTGGTCAAGGGAGCCGGGGGTTGCTGCAGGTCAGAAAGCGTCCTAGTCGTCAGGTAGTCCGGAGGCAATGCCAACCCTGCAACACAAAATTTACCACTGTTAAAACAACTGATACCATACATAACACCAGAAGTGTCTATATTTATATTTGTTCAACTTGGTTGTTCGGATACCCGGGGCAATGGACGTAAACAAAGACGTAAGAGATCAATTATTGTTTTTTTGTATTATTTATTTGCGTTACTTTCTTTAAACAAAATCTACACTTCAGCTCAATTATTGTATTTTTTTGTTATTTAGGAGCTACTTGTTCAACTTGGTTGTTCTTCGATCCAGGACAATATACATAAACAAAGACAGATGAATCCATACAGAAGATAAATTATTTCTTTTTTTTGTATTAACGTTACATTCTCTAAACAAATTAATATGTAAAATATCCATACTTCTACTCAATTATTGTAATTTTATTGTTGTTTGGGAGTTATTAGTTTTATATGAGTTGTTTGTTTTGATATTTGGGAGTTTCAAGTTATTTGGGAGGATTTTACTATTTCTATTAAATTGCAAAATGTTAACAACATAATGAAATTAGAATTTGAAAATAAATTATTGTTGATTTTTTTTGTATTTTTGTTACGGTACTTACTTTAGAAAAGTCACGACATATTAACTCAGATTTATATTACATTGGAACCCTTTTAATAAAACAGATATTTCTAAACAGTTGTTAATCAGTTTAGCCTATTACTCAAAAGTTCTGTCTTAGTTCTCAAGTGGTCCTGGGTCCACAAGCTGGTTACCAGTTTCAAATTATAGAATTAGGAATGATATATGATGATAATCTAGCTCGATAAAGTTGAAATTATTAAAAAAGAAATTAAAGTCACTGAATAATTCTGTTCATTTCGTAGAATCGACAGGGAAATTCCGTTAAAAGAAAATTGCCAAGTGTTTAATGATTTTCAAGCTTTTTTTTTTAATAATTTGAAGATTATCACGAACTTCTTTGAAAAATATACGATTGTTTGCTATTACGTCAGACGTTTACTAACAAAAGGAATATTCTTTTCCAGAAGAATTACATGAAATTAGAAAGACACATTTTTGTAGAACGAAATTTGAAATATTCAAATTTAAATTTCCCAGTCACCAAGTTCTCAGCAATGAACTGACTCTGGTGGGGTCTAGAAATACTCCCAACAGTCAAATGGCTTGAGGACCTCATACCCGAAATTAGCAAACACCAATTTCACAATAAATAAGAGATTCTTCTAATAAAATAGATGAATACGTTCAAGTACAGACTAGCTAACTAATGTAAATTTACTGAACATTCAACTATACACTACTCACTCACTGTACAGATATCCCGTTATCAATTTATCTATGGTTTAAAGACACCTCCATTTGTGATAAAAACATTTTCAAGAACTGATTTATTATATCAATGAGTGAGATGATCAAATTTATCATTTTTTTATGGAATTTTCCACTTTTAACAAGTTTGATACTCTTTGTGTTGCACTCCCGTCAAGGATGAAATAGATACATATCATATTCAACAGATATTGTTTCTGAAATGAACTGAAATCAGATTCTAATATTATTATTATTTTGTCACATAAAACCGCATTATGATGAGCATAGCTCTAGCGGTGTATGACACGTCAATGCAATTTCAGTTACATAGCCATTAGATTACGGCAGGAACAGTCGTCAACTTACTATAAAAAATTTAGGAACCTTTTTTTAAATTTTATTTCAAGTGCTAAACATGGACCGTCGCGCGTATCTCGTCATGCCCCTAGACAAGGGCAACAAAGCCATGGAAATACGCTTTGCTCAGTGAATTCAATCAATCTATGTGGCAAGAGGCAAACTGCAAGAAACTCAACTCGTGACAGTGGTACCATGAAAAATATTCATGTTTTAAACTTGGAACCATGCGTAGAATCTTGTTATATGTTATAATTTGTTTTTGATTTTGTTTTCCAATTTCTCTTCACTGCATGTTCCTTCCGCCCTATAAATTCATTTCACAAACTCCATCAATATTTACTTCCATTTATAGCTGTCCAGATCAATTCATTTGAAGCGTAGCCATTTCAGAGATAGACAAGCAGATTCGGCTTGACAAGTAAAATAAATGTTTACGAAGCTGGCTAATGATTCTACCAAAACATGGGTTGATTAATGATAGAATCCGGTCCTTTAGCATAGTCTTCTCAGTCATCCGCTTTCCTTTTCTTCATCCTTCTCCTTCTCCTTCTTCTCTGCGCATATTTCCTCAACACATCAGAAACACTGTTGTTGGTTAATGAGAGATGTCATTGAGGAATTCCATTCAATTGATTGATTGCCACTTGTAGCTCAATCACTCACTGTACAGATCTCCCAATACTTTTTTCAAATCCACTAAAGTAAATTATTCCTGACTTGAATTCACTACTCACTTTACAATTTCTAATGTGCTCCATAGAAATTTCACCACGACTTTACATTTGATGGATCTGGCCCTAGGTAATTTTATTTATTTATTTATTTATCTATTCATTAAGAAACACAATCAAGTAAAGATACATCAGGCACAGCCCAAAACTTACAAATTTCCAATTAAAAAATCTAAATTTTAGGTTATAACCAAGTTCAACTGGAAATTTCAGTAATAAAATCATTTCAAATCAGAAAGTATATGTTTATCCTCATGTACAATATAAATGTACATAATGTATTTTCTAGATACATTTTCTTTAGTTTTAGACTTTTCCTAAAATAAACCTCTACGTCCTTATCCGGTAATTGTAAGATTTACTGAATAATCCTGTTTTTTTTATTCAATGTCTGAGCTAACTGTATTTGAAAAAAAAAACAGATTGTAAGCAGAAGCTCCACAGACGCAATGTCACATTTGAATTATATTCGAACAGTGGCGCAAATTAGAAAGAGCCTAGGGATTTGTGACAAAGGAATGCCTCTTTTGAATTAATACATTACGAATAGTCTACTACTAAATCATGCCACTTTTACATATAGAATCGTTAGGCAACACCCACTGGAAAACCTCACTTTTGAAGAAGCTAATAACCTATTCATTCATCGAATTTGAAGAAAGCTTCTTATTCATAGAATACCTAATATCAAACATATTTTTCTTAGTAATGGCGAAGGTGATATTGTGGAAGGTATCCATAATGAATAATAAGACGAAATTGTCACAACCACATTTATTAAAAGTTCGAGAAACTAGTTTCGGTTGTTACACCATTATCAATCTCAATCAAACTGAAAACTGAAGTACAGAGTAGCCTTAGCACTTATGTGTATTTCTCAGTTGACCTTGATTACACTTCAGTGAGCTTCTATTTTTAAATTTTTTTTTAATTTTAGTTTGATTAAATTCTAGCCTTATTACACTTTTTTGTTACTTTCTTGATTTTCACAGTATTTAGTTATTGATTTGACTCGTATTTTTGCTTGTTACTCCTCCCACCAGGGGGCGTGACTTGACAACCAATCACAACGTCCGATTTAGGTCAGCCTCTTTCCCTCTTAGCCAATAGTATCATTCCATGTACAGTATATATATAAGGCTACTCTGTACTTCAGTTTTCAGTTTGATTGAGATTGATAATGGTGTAACAACCGAAACTAGTTTCTCGAACTTTTAATAAATGTGGTTGTGACAATTTCGTCTTATTATTCATTATCAAACATATTCTTGAGTAGGGCCATCAATCAACATTAATCTATCGTTCCATCTTCAGCCATGTATTTCCAAGATGCAATGGAAAACGAAACATTCCTCACATTGGTGTGGAATATCGCCTGTGATGGGGGAATATAATAAAATGCCTGACATTCAACCTCCAAGAGTCGGAACAAGATGGAGTGAAGAAAGAAAAGCTGCTGCTTTTTCTCAGAAAATGAAAAGTTGGTGGGCGAACAGGAGGAACACCACCAAGTCCAATAAGTGATCATCATTTTGCTCAGCGTCTTCCACTTCGGGAGCTCTACGGCTAATAATAATAATAATAATAATAATAATAATAATAAATGTACTCACACTCGGCCGAACGTTTCGAGTTGTTGAAACTCATCTTCAAGGCCTTAAAACGTTCGGCCAAGTGTGAGTACATTTATTATATATTCACAATCTAAAACTGACTGCAAGTCGTTAAATTCACAAAAAATTATAACAATATTAACAACGCAGATCGTTATTGAACAAGAAATCCAAGAATTATTCATTTATCTGCACATAAAAGGTCACAGAATAGTCAATGAAGAGTCTTTGTGATATAAAAAATTATTAAATTGTCTACCAGCTGATCTTCTGAACATTGCAAGAATTGAGCTATTCAAAAAACTGTTGAAGAACTGGCTGCTGGACAGATGCTTTTACAGTTTGTCAGAGTTTTTCGCTCACGAATAGAATGTAGAGAGAGAACGTCGATTTGTTCGAAATTTATGATTATATAATGTTTATATACTAATGTCACCTTAAATAATCGTTCTCAATATTAATTTATTTAATTATTTATTATTGACATAAATATTGTATTTCTTGACTAGTTATAATGTAACTTTATTTATTATTACTGAGCCGGTGACAACAATTATTTTGATGTTTATTGTAATGACGTTTGCAAAACATTCAATGTAATGTACATGCAGAAAATAAAATTATTATTATTATTATTCCCATTTGAAAACTATGAAAAATAAATAAAAATAATAGAATAATAGGAATTATAGATATCATTTGGATAAGAAGAAACATTAGTAAGGTATAATATGTAACGAAATAATTTGTACCTATGTGAAAAAAATGAGTTGAATAACTTTCAACACAAAAGTGCTTTCAAGCATTTCTAAAGAACTAAACTAATTCAGCAATAATCAAAGCTCATGAAATATTCTACTTTCAAGACTACTTTCATTACAATCAGTTGATTCTACATAACATTGGCGGGCCGCTTAGCGCAGTTGGTTGGGGCGTCGCAAGTTCAGCTTGCTGTCGTTTAAGCGGTCGAGGGTTCGAATCCCTCTCCTCCGTCTGGCATCTACGGGTAATCATTCACCTCATTACCCACGCACAAGTTTCGGAATCATGTGGGCATCATCAGCAAGAAAAAACTATATCCCTCAATTTCTATCTTTACAGGAGACTTTAGAAGTGTGTACTCATTGTTATAATCAAGGATGGTTTTCAAAATTGTTTTTCTTGTTTAGAGCACACCTCATTTGTATAGTCGGTAAAATAATGAAGCATTTCCAGTAACTGATTTTGAATGAAAGTGGTGTCTCTCAGATAAATGATGGATTAACTAATCGTGATCCGAAAATCCCTAGAATAATATTTCAAACAAACATGTTGAAAACCTGAGTGACTTGAAAAATCCTCTGAATTTTCTGTGAACAGTGAACTATTCTTGAATTCCTCCAAATTCGACAACTCATTCTCCCAAACTATCTTCTATATTCTTCTCCACCCCTGACTGTAGCATCCCCATTCATTGAGTGTTCCAAAAGAGGGTGGAAGAGTGAGAGGGATAATCAGATGAAGAGCAGCGAAAGAAAGGAGGAAGAATGATGAGAAGATCCTTTTTCCTGTCGAAACGACTTGACCGACCTTGAGTCTCTGTTCTGGAGGGAGAGAGAAAAGAAACAACCAAAGAGAAATCCCAGATTGTCCTCGTAGAGCGGCTCGAATGAATGGATGGGACCGGAGTGGGGCAAGAAGGTAAATTAGGCGCTGTTATGTTGGAAGCACGGTTATGTTGTATACAATACCGAAGCAGATGACAACTCATTTACTACAACTACCCTTCTAAATATTTGGAGTAAATCAATTCAACCGACAATAAGATAATGAATACAATAAAATGCATCAATAATACAGTATATATCCTTCTCCATTATCAATAAATTAATAATGCCGTATTTGTATCTACAAATCGTCTTTGTACACAAAAATTGTACCTGGATTCTCTATTTGAATTTCCCTCAATTCCTAAATTCTCATTTACTTTCACTATTCCCATCCTCTACTTTTACTGATTATCTATTACGATTAAATGGCTAGAAGGATTCAAAATTTAATTGCTCCAACTACTAAAAGACAACTATACAGTGCCTTATAATATAAAAAGTTTTACAATTGTCTTTTTCCATGCACAAAGACAATAATGTATCATTCCCCAATTATCTAAAAAGAATTATTCTTGTTTTTATTGCGGATGATGCCCACATGAGCCCGGAGACTTGTGCGTGGACAAGAGGTGACTGGGTGAAATCTGCTCTTAGTTCTGAAGTCTACAACCCTCACAAAACCCTCAAGTTCAAATTCCTCACAAAACTTCCTATTCTAGTTCTCTGTTGAAAAAACTGCATCTTCATGATGTTCAGTTTCTCCATTTGTTTTATTTTGTTCAAATTATTATCCTTTTTAAGTTTTCCTACCATTCCTCAATAATCGACTTACGACTTCTTTCTCAATTGACTACATTTAATTTTTTTATTTCTATTGACTTTTTAAGGCTATCAACCTCTGATGTTGTTCAACATCGCATTCCATTACAGAAATTACTCCACGACAACTATTTGTTTACTAAAATCTTGTTGATTAGTTCATTGGTTAACCTATGCAACGTTTATGTTTCAATCACACTTTTGAACAATCAAAATAAACAATAACTTTGGGTTCATCGTTAATACTACTTACACCTCCATTCATTTCTCTATTCCAGATGGACTTCTAAATCACTAACAGCAAACTTCAAAACACAGCTCCACAAATACTGCAGACTGCACCACGTTATTATTGTAAACTGAAACATATGGTTACAAGGCGTTTCTACGAATATAGCACTATCATTACATCATGTTAATTCTTGCATTCATTACATGCTAATTCACCTATTCTTTTTTATTGGGTTTGAACTGTATTACTCACACCAGCGAACAAGATTTATTCTTCTGCAGGTTGGTGCCAAATATTTTAAAGGAAACATTTTTATTCTGTAATTTCTCTGATAGATGTATCAATTTCTGTTTGTATTTAAAAAATCTTTGTGGCAATAAAGGAGTTTGAACTGGAAATTTGAGTATTCACTAGTAAGTTGCTCGATTTAATTGAATATGGATTCTGAAATGTGAAATAACCTACCAACAAATTTAATTTTATAGTATCTTTTTCTTATCCTTCATTATCTTATTTTTCTTCTTTTCCTTCTTCTTCTCCATTTTTTTCTTCTTTTCCTTTTCTATTTTTTCTTCTTTTCCTTCTCTATTTTTTCTTCTTTTCCTTATCCTTCTCCATTTTTCTTCTTTTCATTTTCCTCCTTCATTGTTTTCTCCTTTCCCTTTCCTTCTCTTCCATTTTCTTTTTCTTGTCTTCTTGATCTTTTACTTCTATTTTTGATTCTCCTTCTTTTCCTCCTTCTTACTCTCCTCTTCCTTCTTCTTCTTCTTTTTCTCCCCACTCTTCTTTCTTCTCCTCCTTCAATTCCTCATTCTCCAGCCTTAGGTTTCGTCGACAGATAACAAGTGGCTGCTTATAATATACAGTATTAAGACTAAATCACATTGGAATGCAGACACAACAGGCTTTCAAAGCACAAAAATACTAATTTCTTCACAAATTTTAACTACAGAATTCAAAGAATAAAAAACTCTCAAGTAACTGCATCACTCTCTCTCACTCTCTCTCACACACACACACACACACACACACACACTCTCTCTCTCTCTCTCAAGGTTAAGTTTGAATGAACGAATTTTTGTCCAGACTTCGCCCTTATTACGTAAATGCTTCACATGAAATCTCATTGTTAATATCCAAAATCTTTCTCATATACAATCTATTGCGTTGTTAATAATATGCTCTTTAATCAGTCAAAATTATATTTTGTAAATTTACGTAAATAAAGTAATTTTATCTTTATCTTATCTTCATCTGTCATCGCTTATAACAACACTACGCTTGATCATTCTCTTTCATTAAGAAAAAGTAAAGAGAATCGGCGAAGATAAAATTATGGGGACATATTTGTGAATATACTAATTGCTAGACGGATGAGAAATAGAGAAAAGGAAGAATGAAGTACATGACAGAGATGCCCATAAAAAGTACAACTTAATTACTCGGTTGTTAACTGGAGTTGAAAGGTAGCCGGAAAGCGATTAAGTAAAGCTTCTGCAGTAGTACAGGACTATTAACCTGAGGTTAATTAACTGAAAAGTCAATTATCGTCTCTTTCCAAGTTGATTCGCTTTGCAACAGATTTACTTTATGCTTAGACTGCGTGCATTTGGTATCAATAATTTGAATGGAGTGATACCATGCACTAACTCAGCACCAAGGAAGGATGAGTCTCCAATCGCCGCTGTAATTAAACGCTTTGAAGGCTCACCAATATGCAGCCTACTATTAAGAAGTCAACAGATTAAACGCAATCTAAGCTGAACCGAAAAAAGTAATTGCATATACTTTGCTTCTAAATGTGGTTAGGATATTGCTCTGTGATAAAGGTAGGTACATCACTGCTATAGAGTATTAATTTGTTCATGTAGTAATTTCCGTTTTGGGAATAACAAGTAATTTCCGTTAGAGCATAAAGTAACTTATGAGTCAAGTAGCTTCCGTTTGAGATTCCACTCTTGACTTTTTGAAAATTCTGTATACAGTATTTGAAAAATTCATTTTTTCAAATCCAATCGTTTATTTATTGACCAAAAATATAATCAATACAAGCCAAACATAAAAAATCTTTTTGTTTGGAGTTTCATTACCAGTATTTTGAAAGACTTCATTTACATTACCGTATTTGAAAAAAAGTTATTTTCGTCATACTCATACATATTCACCACTTTACCGACCATTGAATTGAGCCGGTAAACGTCTGTTTACAGAAAGAACAGCTGATTTTCATTACCGCATCCTTTTTCAGTGCACGGTAATGGAAATTACCGCATTCCAGCTGATTCATAATTTGGATAAACAGCTGATCTCAGAAGAATTTTTAGAATTTTACTACTGTGATTGATTTTGAGGTTATGCTTGATGATGCTTGTTGTACTTGCTCAAAGTTTATTTTTTATATTTTAGACTAGTATGATGAAAAATATCGTACGTAACTCGTCTGGGAAGATGTTTACCATACTCGAATGATAATACCGCACTCCACTTCGTCTAGTGCGTTAACTTATACTTGTACGGTAAATACCATTTCCCGCACTTGTAACTTAATATACTATTATGTATTAAGAGTGTAAAGCGCGACTTTATCGCTCGAGCAAAAACATTTACTGCGCTCAGCGGAGCGCAGTAATTTTGCGAGAGCAATAAAGAAGCTTTCCGCGCGAATTACATACAACATTTTTCCTCCAACTGCAGTTCTGGATTCCAACATAATAAAAGCTTGTAGTTTTCAACATAGCAGATTTAAGCGTGCACGGATTTGGTTAGCGTGCGCCATTGTTAAGGTTATGAGAATTTCACGGATTTCGTGATCCACCAATGAGAAGACATCAAAATCAAAACAGAAGCGTAAACCGTTTTACCGCTCGCTGAGCAGTAAAGAGGTATTTTACAACCAGTTTTCAGTATGTAAAGAACTGCTTTACGAGCAGTTTTAGAAAAATGTATTTTCATCTGTCAATTACTTATTGACAAAAAATAAAATCAATAGAAATAATTAAAATAAAATGCAATCTTTTTGTGGTTTGGAATCTCCCTACCAAACTCTTTTGAAAAAAACCTAATTACAATATTAGAAGTTATTTTTTTTTCAAAATTTATTACTTATTTACCAAAAATATAATTAATACATAGTGTCATATCATGTCAATTATGATATCATATCAGATCATAAGTCAATTGACCAAAATACGATCAATACAAACCAATCATAACAAAAATACAATTCAATCTTTTTGTTGTTGAAATAGCACAGAGGTTAACAATGTAACTTGTTTGTAGTTTGGTAGTCAGTCACTCATGAATTATTGTCGTCTAGAAAATTGATTTAATAAAAAACTTGTTCAACGAAAATAGATTTCATTAAATTCAACATCATGCTCTAATCCTAAATATTGTTGAGAGGTTCACACATTCACACTTCCGATTCGTTCTTGTATCTTGCAGCAACAGTTGCAAGTAGTCTATTCAGAGGCCACCAGGTGGTGATAGAAAGTTTCACCCTTGAAAGACCCTAGACAAAAGGTTGCTCTGGATGGGAACGCCACAATCACTAATTGCATTGTCTTTCCATTATTGTCTTTGACACTAAGCATCGCAAAATGAAGGATGTTTAGTGCTTTTCAGGAATAGAAAGGCTATTCAATGAAAAAATGATGAGAATCTTCAGGGTGATTAACAAATTTTAAAAGAAAATTTGGTTAGCAAGAAAAGAGCGAATTCCATATAAACTTTCAGTATTTTGGAATAGGTATGTGATACCTCAGAAACATTTTTGGATTGTTTTGTAGAGTCAGCTTTATGCTCTCAACCTTCATCTCATAGCACCTTGGAATAACTGAAAGAGCTTTTCTTGATAGTTAATATTGCAAGATGTAAGGTGAATCAAAAGTGAGACTGCTTCACAAGGATGGGACATCCGAAGTGGGGAGCTGAGCAAGGTGTAAGTATTCTAGTGTTTCACAGCCTTCCTTCTTTCGAATTCTTCATCTTGGTCCAACATTCACAGTCCCTCCGATTTACAGTTTTAGAGTATTTCGATTAGGTTAGCCATACTACCACAGTAGCATTTATTCAAAGATGCTTTTCTAGTAACTTTTTGTGAGTGGTATTAGTTCTCACAGTTGTCGAAAACATATTTCTATTTCATAATTTCGTTTCATTTTGCTCTTAGACACTGTCAATTAACTTTAAAGGTAGTGTATACTACTGTACAATAATTTTTAATGATGGATATCATGTTATTATTTTATAGTGTTTTGTGATCAATAAATTTCAATTTCACCAATCCAAGTGCAGACAATAATTCTCGTAACTTAATTTCACAACCAACCGGAAACTACGCTTTCCCTTAAGTGTTTCTCTCTTCTAGTAGATATTGCACACGTGATTACATGGAAATTGATAATTCGATTGTCAACAACTGAAAGAACGTCCTTTAGAAAAGGACTCGATGGGTGAAACACATAGGATCACAACGTTCACTGCATGCATTGAACAATTAAAAAAATTCTCAGCACTTGTCACCATTCTTACACATGTCACCAGAATTGGACAAATATGTTTGTACTAATTTTATATATATATATATTAATTGTTACTTACATATCATCATGCGCTTCCTAGTATAATCTGGCCACCATTCAATTTGAATCCACACATCTGAGCACAATGATCATAGTAGTGATACCACAGTAATCCTTTTTGGCAAGTCACTGAACACAATATTATGACTAGTACGAATTAATTGGGGATAGCACATTGTTATTGTCAGTTTATTACTGTTATTCTAGTTTTGGCTGGGAACAAACTCGCATAAACTCACCCCCACGATGTTAGCCGAGACACTGAGCCGGCAAGCTAGATTTTTTCCCATTGTGCCGGCGAAAATATCCCTGCCGGGCGATGAAATTCCCTCCACGAACCAGTTTCCTCGGGCCCACCTGTCCGATACACGAGCTGTTTCAATTTTCCCCCTGTCACCGGTGCTGACTAAATTTACTTGTTACGTCTCACGACTCCTTCTGTCCCGGGGGCTTTTCTCGCTTATCCTCCTCTTCCAAGCCTTTCTCCGCCCGTTACCAGGATTCCAAGCAAGACTACTCACTCGCCTCCATCAGCTGAGAAAAGTTAATAAGATGGAGCAGAATGCTCTAACAACAACCAGTTGAAAGAAATGTTTAATTACACACCTTGACACCTTGGCGTCTTTATGTCCAGCGTATGCGTACAATTTAATTATATGGGGCATCTTATAGACGAGATCTCTGTGAGAGGAATGAATAATCTACTAGATAGAAAAAGGAATGTAGGCCTATTTTGAAAGTTGGGAACTTGTAACAGCTGAATTCTTTCAGCGTTTGCAAAGCCTGGTATTAAGATATTCTAAATTAATTATGGTCTGACGATGTGAGAAGATTTCCTACATTAGAATCTGATTAGATAAGATACGAAGTTAGATGGATAGGCTACACAAAACTGACTAATGCTTGAAGTGTTGTGGAAATAATCTTAAAAAATACCCAAAATTTCCTAGAAATTTTCGACACACCACGTTTTAGATCGTGACCTCTTTCTTTCCTTTCAATATAAAGCAAACTTTCAATACAAAGAACAACAACTAACAATCAACTAATTTGTGTTTTTGTTCTCTCTCTTTTCTTTTATTCCCTTTCTTTGTTGATCAATTCACTTATTGAGATTTCTCTCATTTTTTACTCTATATTCCTTCTCCTTTTAGCATTTCCTTCCGTTTATTTTACACTGCTGATAACTTACTAACCTATGTCACGTTTTTTACAGCCACTCACATTCTCAGTTCTTGCTTCACTTCTCTTGCTCAATTCAACTCAAATTCCCAATGATGACATTGTTTAGTAGAATCAACTCTTTAGATTTTTTCTATAAAGTTCTACCTTCATGGATTCCACTGTATAGCCGAAGTAGCACATTTTCAAACCATTTTTCTCACTTTCATTATTCATGACTTTCGAATTATCGTTCTAACTTTCAAGTAGAATGTTCAGCCTTACTGAAATTTGGCCCAAAACATGTGTGAACCGTGTACTTCTCACAATAAAAACCTGAATTCTCTATATTGATTCTCAATAATTTGTTGTTCCTACTCTCCAATCATTAGTTGAATGCAAGAAAAGGTCTTCCGTCCCTAACTTCTCCCCGTCATGCAAAACATCAATGGCTTCTAAAGTCCAAAATTGTCATTTTTAACTATCTTTTTTTTCGAATCACCCACTTTGGGGTACGTTGAATCAATTATTTCTTCATGGATTCTTCTTTCCGCTTCTTCCTTGACTCCTTCATTCTCTCCGATGTTGTCTTCTCTCTTCTGATACTACAGTACCTCTTCTAGCTTTAGGATGTTCTTGGAATCTTCTATTTTCATCTTTCAACAAATTTCTTAAATGTACAGTGTTCTTGATTGTATTCTCTGTAATATTAAATTCATTAAAATCTAGTTAAACTTGTTTGGACCAATTACATCTTGTCTTTCTGTTTTTGAAAAAGTCGAATATTTTCATTTTCATTCATTCTTATCATTTTATTAACGAAAATTCTGTACTTTTTGATTCTCATAAACAATCACTCAGGCTTCCAGTTGAAAACGGACAGGCCAACAAAACTGATTTTCATTTATATAATTTTTCAATGTTACATACGTTTTATGTTTGTATATTCCAATAATAATAATAAGAATAAGCTCCAAAACTATCACCACTATTGAGTTTGAAATTTAGAGACACACTTTCAGGCTTTCAGCAATCTCTGCTCCCTTCTCTTCTACCTGGACGTTCAAGATTCCTGGCCAGCTCACGTCAAGAAGAAAAGATCTTTTAGAGGGTTTTTAGCACAAAGGTAAGATAGATTAGAAGAAGTAGTAGAAATGGGACAAAGAAGATATAGCCAGCACATGCAGAGAAGACGTTCGTAACAGAAACAATGTGACCGAGAAATAGCTTCAGCACACAAGGCTCCTTTTATTCTTGATGCAGGGCCTCCTTTCAGTGTATTCGGCTTTCAGCTGGAAACGGACAGGCCTATTCACATCAATCTGCTCTTTCCTTTTTCGTTCTGCTTTCTTCCTTCGTTGCACCCACCATTTACACGTCGTCTCTCTCATTCTCGCCAGATTCTCAATTGAGCAATGAACTGAACAGAGGAAGATGGATGGTCCAGCTGACCGACAGACGACTGAATTCAATTAAAAAAAGACGCTGCCATTCCTCTCAATTATTCACTAGTGAGGTTATTATTTTCATTGTGGATACATCTTACCAAAGCCAGAATCTTGTGTGGGGGCATTTTAGTGGGTGAAGAAAAACTAGGATCACAAAAAAAAAAAAAAAAAAACGGAGGGATATATGATTTGTCTATGATAGGATTTACAGTAGAATTTATAATTATGTCAACTTCTCGATTATTCACTAGCGTGGTTATTTATCCTACCAAAGCTTGTGTGTGGGTATTTATACCATCTATTATAAAGTCTATTTCCACTATTAGTTATTCACTGTTATTTAATTCTGTAATTATCATAGCATTGATTCTGTAGTTATTTAGGCAAACTTTCACTGAGAAAACTAGAGCTAGTACCTTTTTATGTTGCGCTACAGGCAGTAGCTGAACTGTAAATAATTTCAATGTTGCTGATGACTAGACTCATAATTATTTGTTTATTTTATTGTCAATTGTATTTCTTGAACTGATCACACTACTGGAAAAGTGATCAGTCAATTTCCAACTTATGTATCTTGTTATTTTTCTTATGTTGTTGATTGAGGAAATAAATTCATTTATTATTTTAGTGGGTGGAGAAAAACTGATTTGAAAGATCTCAGACAACGGATTAGATAAGATTGCTTTATTCATGATGAATTTAAATTTTTTTCAAATGTGTGTTTACATACAATATTTTAACATCACATAGTAAATAGTTGATACTATTTGGTTGGTACTATGTACATTTGTTGGGAATTGACAGTGATCTAACGGAGAAATTTAAAGGGAGATGTGGATTTGTATATCCTAAAATGTATAGTAGAATTATTATGTGATGAGACAGTTGGCGCAGGGAGGCGTGGCCTAAGTAGAAGGGACGTAGGGTGGTGTAGGGTGAGGAGGGGGGCAGCACCTGCGCATTGGTCGTCAATGCTTCAGCTCATCCACTCATCAGTTTCATGAAATATTACTGTAATAATTGTACTGTCTCATATTATACTACTGTAATCGAAATCGGAGCTCTGAGAGTAGAGGTTGAGTTAGCGAATGATAAAACAAAATAAACAGAGCAATAATGATTTCAATTTCATCATGAAGACATTAATTTTGAAATGTATTCATTAAATCCACTCAATAACCAGATGAATCCAGCATCATTTGATAGCTCTTACTACGAAGAACATGGGCAAGAATTGAATCGCGGATGCCAAAAACCAATAAAGAAAAATAAGAATTTTAAAGTTAAAATTTTAAAAACATCATTCTACTCAGCAGTAGGCCTAGCAAATAAACAAGTGGACAAACATAATATGAAATCCCATATTCTTTTATAATCTGTATGGAATTGTCAGCATACTGTAGCCTATTACTAAACAGAGACGACATATATATAAAGATGACATTGATGCGCTAAAAGCGATAATCAACATGACAAACACCTTGATCCAGTGCAGACTGATTGATAAATTGCCTGTATTCAGGGTGAAGTTAGGACACATGGTGCTCTCTTACACTCAACCCTTCAAATGAAGTTCAGATACAATTTTGACAATATGAATCATATTAATAAGCCACAATAACATAATGTATCTAAACAATAAGAGATTAATTTATTGAATTTCACTATCTATTGAAAAAATGGCTGTATAATTGAGTATTAAAGCGTTGTAAATATTCATACTTTATGGCCTACTTGAACGTTTAACGCCATTATTTAAACATAAGACAAATAGTGGCATCCCGACACATGTTTCTATAGTGGAAGCCACAAAATTCAGTATTGCCACAAAGTCCAATTCTTTATACTGTATTTGATTCAAGACTTTATAAATACAGTATTTTCTGCAATGTAATTTTTTTTATTGTGAATAAACTCCTCTGGGGGTGCTGTACTCACAACCAGAGAAATTATTATTATTATTATTATTATTATTATTATTATTATCACTTTTATTATTATTATCTCATGAAACACATATTTACAATTATCCACACAAATTACACAAGTATTACATACAATTAGGCAAATAAAATACATTTTTCTCGTGAAAACAATTGTTGAATGAGAGTTTGCTAAACTGTCATTGACCGATTGACCCTTGAATTTACTCGGTAGAGCTCACTATCTAGAGTTCCTCTACATTCAAACAATCAAACTCGTAATCCAATTGATTTTGATTTAGACAAGTAGGCCTAACCAATTTTAAAATAGTAGCTGGCAAAACAAATTTTGGGCGTGGTAAAAATCACAACTCACACCGTTACGCGTTCTAATGTGTTACCACATCGTTGACAGCGTATATTACACTACGTTTCACTTCCACCCGAACTTTCACATGCTGTTTAAACATACTTCGTATTGCATGTAGGTACTGTACGCGCCTAGCATAAGAAAGGTGTGGTTAGGTGGGTGAATGAGTTCGGATAACCAGGGGTCCGGTTCACAAAATCACAAGTAAATTAAATTATGACAAGATTTTTAAAAACAAATTACAAGTACCTATTTCACAAAACTCAACTTGTAGACCTATATTTACAATGAATTTTGACAAAATCCCAAGTTGCTTATTTCGCTCGGAATCTAAAAATATTTGTAGATAGCAAATAGATACATATAACGGACATGACTTGAAACGAAGGTGAGCGGAAGAAGTGTGTTGTTTAAATGCTGTGACAAATGATTGGTCTTCTTAATGTTCTATTTTTAATATTATTGTGAATTTTAAATAAAAATTTACAATATTTACAAATTACAGTATCATGATTCATTCAACAATAAAATCCCTCTCACACCCTACCTATATGTTGTCTCCCACAACGGCCGGGAACTCTGCCACTGCAACTCTTGTTACAAAGAAGGATTTGACCTCTTGAAAAGTATTTCACCTGTCGTCAAAACGTTTTCCTTATACTTTGTGAAACACTCATTATTAACAACATTTTATTATAAGGGCTTGCTCCCAACAATCGTTATTCATTCATTCATTAGACAACATTACGATGAAATGCGAATATGCTTTAATAGATGCTTTTAAAGCCCAAAACTGATTTCTTCACAGATTTATTAACAAGACTTGTAGGTTTGCCACTGTAACTCTTGCCACTGTAACTTTATTATTAATAAAGTATTAATAATAGTGTTATGCAAGTAGCCTACTTCACTTGTCAACAATGTTTACTAATTCTTTGTGAAAAGCTTGTTGACAACTTGTAATGACATGGGCTTGTTCGCAACAATTGTTATAAACAAGACTTCTAGATTTCATTTATTTATTTGACATGAGTACATATGAGAGCACAAAGGAATACCATGCTTGCCCTTAACACAAAAATATAACTATAATTTATGTGGGACAAAAATATGAACAAAAGTTATTATACTTTAGAGAAAAAGAATGCATTTTGGGCCACAGATATATAATATTATAGATATTAGATATAGATAATATTCCGGCAAAGTTAATAGGAGCTAAGTTGTTCCATGACTCGCTCAAAATAGCAAAATAGAATAGTCATGACGTCACTCTGTTCAGAATAATTACTCTTGGCTTGCAAATTTTTTTAGTTACAGTACTCTATTTGTACACTTTTTCCGTACAAAAATGAAGTTTTTGCATCTCAGATTTGAATCTATCTTGATCAGCTGTCCATGATATGGGCTACTCAACTCTATTTATTTATTTATTTGCCAAAATTGAAATAAATACGAAATTGAACTGAAATACGTCATATCCCCACCCTTTTTCAACTCCCAAAAAACGGAACCTTGTTTTTAACCAACTTCCAACAACGAGGAGCTTTTCAATTCGACTTGTCTTTTCTAATACCCTTGGTATTTCGGCATAAAATTTCTGTTCTTATTTATGCATGAAATTATATTTAAAGGAAAAGAATCAGATAAACATGTACACAAACAGAATGTACTTCCGAATCTGTAAGGAATTATCTGTACAGGGTACTGCTGAAACTGATACATAAAGCGGACAATAGATGCGCTAAAAACAGTCATCAACAGGGCAAACACCTTGATCCAGTGCAGAGTGAAAACACCACAATGAGATGCCGATTATTTAGAAGGCATGCGAGTGGAGAGAATGGAGAGGAGCTTTAATGTGTCTATTATGGCATGAGGATGCGGAGTGGACGATGGTCCACGGATCTACATCTACGGTCGAGCTTTTTATGGTGTATAATATGAATGTGCGAGCGCGCGCATCTGTGTGTGTGTGCTCGCGGACTATAAAATGCGTTATTACGAGAAGAGATCCGAAGAACTTGTTCTTCTCTGTAGATACCAGATTGTCGTGGTGTCTGCGTGGTCGATTGAGAGGAACCAGAGAAAGAAAAAGAAGAAAGAGAGGAGCCAGAGAAAGAAAATGAAGAAAGAGAGGAACCAGAGAAAGAAAGAGAGGAGAGAGAAGGAAGTAGGAGAGAGTTAGACTTCCTTCTCTCACCTGAACGCACCTCTCAACGTTTATCATTGTCACAATCACTCTCCCATCATCTATCTCGCTCCATCACCTTGGTGGAGTTCAAGTTCACGGCATGCCTCTCTCTCTAACAGCTCTCTTTTCCACAGTATTAGAACGTGAGACAGGTCATAAATAAATAAGACGGCGGCTGTAAGGGCTAGCTGTGCCCCGCGGGGAGGCTCCGTGCTCTTACACGAAACAAGCTTGAACACTGGGCCCCCTCCCCCCCAAACAAGGCCCCCCTACACCCACTCCACCCTAGAGTAACAACAGCAAAAGAGAGGAAACATTCCTCTCAACTTGTTCCCAGAAAGACACAATATTCTAGAGTACCACAGCAACGTGGAAAGCATTTTAAGAAGAAAAATAAATGTGGCAGACGTCTGGACATCTTATTTCATTACTGGTTCAATTTGAGGTTTGAAGATTTTCAAGCTTGATTAGCTCCATCATCATGTGTTTTACATTCTAATCTGAATCTAAAGAGATAACTTTTCAAGTAATATTACATCTATTCGGCTAGCCGTTACTTTACTTCCCACGTTAAGTAAAGTAGTAAAATATGTAGAACGATTTATTTACCTGTAACTTTGAGTAACTTTTCCTATCTGTAACTTTTCGTTACTTTTTCTATCTGTAACTTTACATTACTTTTTTAGCTTGCTGATAGTTTTAATTATTTATTGAATCCATTTTATCTCGTAAACTTTATGTTTCAGTTGATTCTCTTCTGCTCCTATTAGGTTATAGTATTATGTTTTTTTTTTCGCAGGATGAAGCCCACATAAGTCTGAGACCTGTGCGTGGGTAATGGAATTGGATGATGGTGATTGTGCAAGGGTAATGAATTGGATGATGGTGATTGATGAGTTGGACCTACAGTTTTAGGTGGGTTCCAAACCACCGGGAAGTGAGTTTACAGCAGGAGTCTTTTTTGCTGGCAAATCCAATCGATCACCCTTACAAAGATGGCCCAGGTGCTTCGAAGCTTATCTCTGATTGAACAGATACCTGCTACGGCACTCGGCTATCACTTCCCAAGTCATATATTTGGGATATAAATGAGAGACCTCTCACAAAATCCTATTTTAGCAGCTAAAAATTTCCAGCTCGTACCACTCTTGCTTCATTCAACTAATATAAAAAATATTTAAATTTGAGAATGGAAAGCGTGGTAACTGATATCTATTATAAACCTGGTTATTAAATAATATTTCACCTAAATTATACAAGTAAACTAACAAGCAATGCGCAGTTGGTTGGAGCGCTTGTCTGTGATAAGATAAGGGCCTCTGGCTGGCTTCGTTTTCTACAGCCTTGAGTTCAAATCACATTCAGTCATGGATGTTTCTCATCATTCACCCATTCACCTCATTACACACGCACAAGTCTCCGAACTCATGTGGGCATCATATACAATAAAAAATTTCTAGATGTATTGTAACATGTGAAACACTATTATTACTGTATTCATGTCATAGGTTTCAAGGTTGCAGTATCAAGTGACTTATACAATGAAGTTTTGAACTATTTAGTCTCGGGAAAAATGTAAATTCAAAAATAAGATGCTATTTAGTTATCAAGATTGGCCTGATCAGGCATTCAAATCATTATTTTTAAATTTTTTTCACGGTTGATAAAATTGCGTTAAGTTTTTGTTACGTTAATTTTTGTTCAATTACCAGTGTCGTTAATGTTAGTGATAAGTTAATTTCAATTACTTGTGTTTTTTGAACACGCTAATATTAATATGTCTATTTTATTTGTGTATTTCCTTTCAAAAAGTATTTTTGTTTTTCTCTCAAAATATTTTTTCTCTTTTGTTATTTGTACTATTCTATACAGTGTAATAGAATGGGATTGGTTCAAATTTGTTTTTTAATTCTGTAAGTTGAAATTGTTATCTTGAATGTCATTTGAATCGGATTTTTGCGACTCCCACCAGCGGTCGAAGTCTTTTCTTTTGCTGGTGGTGCCTGAACATAAATTCCATTTTTTTTTTACTTCTGGTTAGTTAGGTTTCTTTTATTTCCTTTATGTTAATATGTTAATTTGTAACCATTAAATTATTTTGTTGTAAAGTTGTGGCAATAAACAATTGAATTGAATTTAATGGTAACACAGTTAAGTACCATTAAAAAATACTTTTAAAATACATATTTCAGGTATCTTAAAGATGTAATACTTATTTATGTGCATGCATGAGTATGCAGAAAAGTAATATTGTAATACAGTTAAGTACCAATAAAAATACTTTTAAAATACATATTTCAGGTTTCTAAAATATGTAATACAGAAAAGTAATTACTGTAAATACTCCGTAAGGGTCTCCCCACCACGAAAAGCCATACGAATTTACTTATTTACTTTACTGTAAATACTGTTCTAACTTAAAAGGAAAAGTACTATTCTCATGAGTAAGTAATACTAAAATCAAACTATTGAATATTGTACGGTTAATCTATGGTGATAAATAGCAGAAACGTTTGAAAAACAACACATTTGATGAAGCTTTCTATGTTGCTAGGAGGAATAAGCTATAATCTTGAACCGGTAAAGAAAGATATCCACATAGAGAAAGACGTTCGTCTTTCTAAAACTGTTCAAGGCATTAGCAGCCAACGTAAAAAAGGTAAATCTCATCCGGAAAATTTCCCCAGTAAATGGACATTCTGTATCACGAGCAACAGATGGCTAGACACGAGATACAAAGAAGACAAAGAAGATGAAGAAGAAAAAGAAGAGGAAGAGATGATGATGATGATGAATAAGAAGAAGAAAAGAAGAAGAAAAAAAAGGGGGAAGAAGAAGAAAAGGGGAAGCAGCAGGAGAAAAAGAAAATAATAAAAAACAAGAAAGAAAGAAGAGGAGAAGCAGCAGGAGAGAAGAAGAAAAAGAAGAAGTGATGAAGCAGAAGTAAAGGCATAAGCAGAAGTAGATTATGAAGAAGAAGAAGAAGGAGAAAAAGAAGAAGAAGAAGACAGAGACAAAGAAAGAGAAGAATAAAAAGAAGAGAAGAAGAAGAAGAAAGACAAGAAGAGGAGGGGAAGCAGAAGAAGAAGATGAAGAGGAGGAGAAGCAGCAGAAGAATATAATGAAAAACAATAAAAGAAGGAGAATAAGAAGAAGAAGAATTGCAAGAAGAGGAGGGAAAGCAGAAGAAAAAAAAGAAGAAAAGGAGAAGAAGCAGAAGAATATAATGAAAAACAATAAAAGAAGGGGAATAAGAAGAAGAAGGAGAAAAAGAAGAGGGGAAGAAAAATAAGAACAGGGGAAGCAGAAATAACGGCATAAGCAGAAGAAGAAAAAAGGAGAAGAAAATAAGAAGAAAAAGAAGAAGAGACGGAGAAGAAAAGGAAGAAGAGTAGGAGAAGCAAAAGAAGAAGATAACTGAAAACCAGAAAATAAGAAGAAAAAAAGGAAGAGAAAAAGAAAAAAGAGGAGAAGCAGAAACAGAAGAAAAAGAAAAAAGTAGAGGAGGGGAAGCAGAAGAAGAAAAAGAGAAGCAGAAACAGAAGAAGAAGAAGAAGAAGAAGAAAAGAGAAGAAAAAGAGAAGAAGAAAGGAGAAGCAGAAACAGAAGAAGAAGAAGAAGAAAAGTAGAGGAGGGGAAGCAGAAGAAGAAGAAAAAGAGGAGAAGCAGAAACAGAAGAAGAAGAAAAGTAGAGGAGGGGAAGCAGAAGTAGAAGAAAAAGAGGAGAAGCAGAAACAGAAGAAGAAGAAAAGTAGAGGAGGGGAAGCAGAAGAAGAATAAAAAGAGGAGAAGCAGAAACAGAAGAAGAAGAAGAAAAAAAGGAGAGGAAGGGAAGCAGAAGAAGAAGAAGAAGAAGAAGAAGAAGAAGAAGAAGAAGAAAAAGAAGAAGAAGAAGAAGAAGAAAAAAGAAGCAGAAACAGAAGAAGAAGAACAGAGATGAACACCAATAATTGAGAGTGAATAAAGTAAATGTACCAAAGAATGATAGTGTGAGAGAGATGAAATAAGACCAACAGAAGGAAAGATGGGTGGGAAGGGAGGGGAAGGTAAGGTAAGGTAAGAAATTAATAACGACTACATGGACGGATAGTGCAGCGTCGTATGCCGGTTGTATATAGATATATAGTACTACGGGCGTGTGTTATAACTCAGGTGGAGCGGGCCAAGACATTTTAATTATTATTTTGGTTAAAACCTAACCGTTTATTACGGAGAGATAAAGTCATTTTCTTCGGGCCGGAATTCTAGACGGGGTGAGGAGGGGAGGGGTACGAAGACGAAGGCCATGGAGCGGCTTGCATGCCCGATCACTGTAACCTGCCCTTCTTCTTCTTTTTTTCTTCTTCTTCTTCACAATCTTTCCATCTTCATCCGACGCAATCCTACACGACTCCACAACCCGTTGCAGCCTCAACATTTATCCACACAAATCACTCTATCATCCTCTTCTTTTTACCATCTTCTTCCTTCTTCTATATTCGCCCTTTCTCTTCCCTCACCGTCATCAGTATTATCCGTCTACCTTCGAGAAATAATCTTTTGTTTGGTGTAAGAAGTTGTAATAAATCCCGTGAACATCAACAATGATTTCAACGCACAGTAGCTGTCACTCACCTTTCCATATTTTTGGAGATTTAACACTGTTTTAAGAGATATTGTAGAACTGTTCCATGTTTTAACTCAACATGCAACTGATGATGATGCCATGAGAATTGAAACCTGGTTTTGCGTAATAAAAACTCGTAGAAATTGACAATATCTGTGTTATTATTTAATTTTTGGAGATTACATGATTGTTAATTTTTTTTTTTTTTGAGGATGAAGCCCACATAGATTTGAGACTTGTGCGTGGGTAATGAATTGGATGATGGTGATTGATGAGTTGGACCTACAGTTTTAGGTGGGTTCCGAACCACCGGGAAGTAGTTTTACAGCAGAGAACAGTGTCTTTTTTGCTGGCCAATCTAATTGGTCACCGTTACAAACAGGACCCACGATAACGCAGCTTATCTCTATTTGATTGAACAGATACCTGCTACGCCTCGCGGCTATCACTTCCTATCATTTCAACGCATAGCTGTCACTCATTTTTCCATATCTTTGGAGATTACATGATTGTTAGTTATTCAAAATTTATTGAACGACCGCCATGAACAAACGCATCCATATTGTTACCAATGCAAGAAAAACAATAGTTGACACTACTTGTTTGTGTAAACATCGCTTTCTAGAGTGGATAATTTATTTAACTTTCTTTGTAGTGGCGAAGGTGATATTGTGGAGGATATCCATAATGAATGAAAATGTCACAACCGCATTTATTAAAAATATTGAGATACTAGTTTCGGGTGTTATACCAGTATCAATCTCAAACAAACTCAAACTAAAGTACAGAGTAGCTTAATATACTAAACATGGAATGATACTATTGACTAAACGAGAAAGAGGCTGACCTTCATCGAAGGTTGTGATTGGCTGACAAGTCACGCCCCCCTGGTGGGAGGAGTAAGATGCTAAAATACGAGTCAAAACAATAACTAAAACCTGTGAACATATTGAAATAAACAAACAAGAAAAATTGAATCAAATCAAAACTGCTGCTGTATTTTCTAGAAAAAGCAACAAATTGCCGCATTTAGTGGAAGAATGATGTACCCTTCTACGCCTTTATCACCTTTTGCGATTTCCTCGCGTATTCATTGTATTTTGCAGATATAATAATTCATATTTATAACATTTCGTATGTGTAGATTTAATTGAAAGGGTTGAGTGGAACAACAGTCCTAACTTGGCCCTTAATAAAGGCCATTAATCAATCAACCATACAACAATCATAAAACTACTAATTTTATTACCAACTAAACACAACTCTGTCATGAAATCAAGTTGCAAGTATTTTATCCTCTTCTGTAGATGTAGAAGAATTTTTTATTAAGTGTGTAGTGAACTGAAGAAAGAGAACAGACGGGACTTGTGAAGAAAGGTGGTACAATACCAATGTAACAAGTGAGAAAAAGTATGATGATAAATGAGGAGAGGAGTGGTGGCTACAAAGTGGCGATGTGTGTGGGGCCAAGAAGGAGCCTTGCAGAACTACCGCAGAAAATATCGAACGAAACGAGTTGTGCTAATTGTTATTTTTCAATGAACAGACAAAAAGAAAGGAAGTCGCCGAACGTATTACTCTATTAGCGGAGGCAGGGGCAGACAATTGCTATTCAATTGACGTTTCCTCTGCAAGTTGGTAGCAGGCCTCTGATCTAATTAGGTCTGCGATGAGACAATTTGTATTCCCCCCTCGTCTGTCGGCTGCCGGGCACCGAAGAAAATTGACCATCTTGGCTGCTGCTGCTTCTTATTTCGAAACTTCTTTCTCACACCAGATCGTGTTCGATCATGGTGGCATTGAATTCATCACTAGCTAGTAAGTAGAACAAGATTGAAAAGAGGTGAAAAGGGAATGAGAAGAAGATGTAAAGGAGTAAGAGAATATGGGAGGGCATGGACGTATAGCAAGAAGGAAAAAGAGAAGATAAGTACTTAATTTAGCTAGTAAGTAGAACAAGATTGAAAACAGGTGAGAAGGGAATGAGGATAAGATGTAGAGGAGTAAAGGTTACGGGAGGGGATGGACATAGTAAGAAGGAAAACAGAAGATAACTACTTTGAAGATGTAATGGAGTAAGAGAATAGGGGAATGGAAGTATAGCAAGAAGGAAAAAGAGAAGTACTTTATTTATTTTGGTTAATAAAGAGACGGATAGAGGGAAGGTTAATAAGTTATTCACGTTAAACAAGAATGTTAAACAAGTTATGTTGTTATTTAGAAAGAAGGAGAAAGAGAAGTACTTTATTTATTAAGGTTAAAAAGGGGGCAGTTAAAGGGAGTTTAATAATAAGTTATCTAGGTTAAACAAGGGACGAGGAAATAGGAAGTAGAAACTAAAAGATGGAACTGCAAATAGGAGAAGAAGTCGAAGAAGAACATGACAGAATGAGAGAAAAAATTAAAGATAAGTTTGAGAGAATTCAAGGAAGTATTGGAGAGATAAACAGCTGTGAAATATAATAGATGAGGACAGCGAAAGGAAATCTCAAGGTAGAGTACGTTATTTAGGTTAAACAAGGGATTAGGAGACAAGAAGTAGACACTGAAAGATGAATGTACAAATAGAATAAGAAATAGAAAAAGGGAGAAAAGAAGTAAAGTTAGGTTTGAGAAAATTAAAGGAAGTATTGGAGATAAACAACTGTGAAATATAATGCGTGATGACAGTGAAAGAAGAACAAGATAAATGTATGGTAGAGGGGAAGACGACATAGAAAACAATGAGAGAAGAATTAATTTGAACATGAAGAGAAAGAGACGAGGAGAAGAAGAAAAAAAGTATGAGAAAAAAAAACTTAGAAATAGTGGAGAATACAAGGGAAATTCGTGAAAGTAGAATAGAGAAGTGGAAAGAGATGAAATAGAAAATATAAAGAAAGGTAGGAGTGAGAATAATAGGAGGTGATATATAAAAGGATAACGATAAAAAAAGTATTACGAGACGACAGAAGAAAATATAGTTATAATAAATAATAAACAGCTACAACAGATTTTTATAAAACAGAAGAGTGGAAAGAATGAAGTGAGAAAAAACAGATAAGTTGGAGGAGGAGGAGGAAGATGATTCAAGGATAAAGAGAAAGGAACAGAATAAAAGAAAACCGAATAAGAAGTAATGGCAGAAAATAGAAAAGTGGGAAAGGAAAAAATTGAAAAAAGAAAATAGTGAGAATAAGGAGGAAAAAAGAAAATAGTGAGAATAAGGAGGAGGTGGTAGAAAAAAGGATAACGATAAAAAGAAAAATTATTTAGACTTCTAAGAAAATACTATAGTTGTTATAATGAATAATAAAACACCATAAAAATTGTTATAAAACAGAGGATTGGAAATGATGAGGAGACAATCTGGGGGAATGGAAGGAGGAGGAGGAGGAGGACGAGGAGAAGGAGGTGGTGGAGAAAGTGGAAGAATAAGAGGTGGAGGAGGAGGAGGTGGTGGTGGTGGTGGAGAAGGGTGAGGGGGAGGAGAAGGAGGAACAGTATATAAAAATTTTTTTGGAGGATAAAGCCCACATCGGTCTGAGACTTGTGCGTGGGTAATAAATTGGATGATGGTGATTGATGAGTTGGACCTACATTTTTAGGTGGGTTCCGAACCACCCGATTGAAGAGAAAGGAATGGAATAACAGAGAATAGAATAAAAGAAGAAATGGAAGAAGAGCAGTTGTATTGTATCCAATCAGTATTACTTCTAATAGCGTCAATTTATTGTAAGCAGCTCAAGAATCTCACCATGCCTCCATTTAGTTAATTAATTAACTAACATTCAGGAATGTCTACGACTCTTACCATTTTTGGTACCATCTACTAAAGTGAACAATTTCTAAGGCCACAAGTTGGTAAGCCTCATGCAAAAAGGAAATCTAATGGTGAAGACTTGGTCACATTATCTTGGTCTCACATGTGTGCATGGTATTGGTAAGTGAACAGCATTCTATGCCAGGCATTTGTCATGCCTTTTTGGGTACTGATGCATCGGTGGCAGGTGAGAGTACTGCTATACATTATTTATGCCTAGTGTAAATCAGTTCAACGTTTTTTTTTTCACTTGTGAACCTTCCACATAAACTCATTTTCTATTGTATTCGCCTCATGTTTCTAAGAGACGGAATATGCACAATGCACTTGAACTAATCAATTGGCAAGTATCTACAGAACACTTCTGGAATGAACTCCGAAAAATATCCAAAAATTCACTTAAAATAACTAATAACAAGATTAATTCCTATAAAATTCAATAATAAGCAAAGTACTAACTTAAATTGATCAAATTACTATATGAAGTAATTTGATCAATTTAACTCATATAACATATAACTTATGGATCGATCCATAGAACAAACGACAGGCCTTGGACCAACGATTTATCTATTTTTCCACACTAAATTTCCACCAGATCGGTAAAGTTATGAGCAATTTGTTGCTGGACAAACCTTTTAAACTGGAGAGGAATTATTATTCACACTTATATGAGAATAATTAGACTATTATTAAATAACAGTTATATTTTGTAAATAAATTTTATTATACGTAAATTTTTTATTTTACTATTAATTATAAAAATGACGAATTATAAATTCACTTTTAGTAATTTTTAATTTTCTTATGCATTGTATAAACAACGTCTGAAAGTAGGCAATTTCAATACGACAATTCAAATTCAAATTCACAGACCAGATGTAATCTAAAAATATAGATGAATCTTACTGAAGATGTCTGTTTTAAAAGGAACGATCATCCACTATAAAATGACTTCGATATTCACAAAGAACTAACTTTTGTAAAATAAAAAACAAATCAACTTCAATACAACGAAGTCGATTTTCCAGGCCAAAAATTTGCTGTAGGGAATAAGTTATAAGTTTTGTAAATAAATGTGTGTGAATTTTTAATTTTACTATTAATTATAAAATTTCTAATTTTACAATTAATTATAAAAGTAAAGAATTAGAAGACCACTTTTTGTAATTTGTAATTCCTTTTAAAGTCCACTTTTTTTTAGTTATTCGTCGTCTTGCCAAGATTGCAATATCAATGTACACCATTAAAATTATTCACGTAGAGGATTTCGTTATTTGGAAGCTCTTTATGTATCTTTATGTATTATGAAGCTCTTTATGAATTTCGACTGTTTATGACACAGAAAGTTCGGAATTATCTTTTTAGTTATGTTTATGACAAAAAATCCCGGAATTAGTATTTTTTTATTGCAAATGAATAAGAAAGTCCGGATTAATATTTATGTGAATAACTCGAAAGTCCGGAATTAAATGTTTTGTTGACTGTATATGACTAAGTCCGGAATTAATATTTCTGTTGTCTGTATATGACTAATGAAGTCCAGAATAAACTTTTTTGTTGCCTTCAAACATGACCGCACGAGCAGAATAGAGTGGAAAGAAGTCTTTGTCCTCGAGTTCGGAACTCAGTAATTGCTGCCCAATAATTCAGTTGCGGCCCGGTTTGGCCCGGTCCTGCCCACAGCCCACAGCCGTGCGGCAACAGTCATCGGAGCGTGGATGACACGTCACGTTTAAAAAGCTGCTAGAAGAGCAGGAAATGCGAGATCGCCACGATCAACCAACAAAAAATGGATCGTAAATAGTTATCTGCTCGTGTTTGAACTCAATTTGGTGTTCGTAAAATGCGTCAAAAGGTTTGCCGTGGAATTAGTTATTGAGGGGTCGGTGCATATTTAATTGTGTTGCTATAATGAAATAGTTGAGAATAAATAGAATAAATTAATTGATGTTTTCTTGGGAGTTTTGATAAAAAAGTGAGTTTCATGTTTGCTCAGAACGAACTAATTGATTGTTTCAATATTTGGGACTGTATTTATGAACGTCCCTTCAGTGAATCTTACTCGAGGGACTCTTGACCTCTATTCTAAACGCATTATCTATTATAAATGTCCATCCAGTCAAGAGACTCTGAAGGAACGTTCACAAATTCAACAGGAAATTCAAACAAAACCTTGAAATTCTATAATTATAAATATAATTGAAATTCTGTGTAATAAAAATAATATATTATCCACGAAAAAAATCTTCCAACCATAACTTAGTTTGTCTCCAAGTATTTTGTCTTGTAAATGAGTAGATAAAATTAACTCATCACTAAATTTAAAAACTTGAACTATCAAATTCTTTCGTTCTATACGTTAATGGGAAGGCTTCTCGCCAAGATTACAATATCATGAGTCATCACAAATCGAAGATTTCAGAAGACTTTACATGGAAGATTACATATTTGGAAGCTGGATTGTTTATTTCATTGTAATTTATTATCAAATTAGATACAAATTAAAAATAATAAACCTTAATTATCAACCAATGAAAAATGTGGTGGTTGAGATTGCATGTGTTTGTATCAACATTATAAGAATATTTGGAAATAATAATAAAATTGATATCCACCTAAAACTGTCTAAGACCTATGTGGGCTTCATCCTCAAAAAAAAAAAAAAAAAAAAAAAAAAAAAATTTCATTCTCCGTTCAATAACAACTGTACATCACTCTTTCCAGTTCTGAAGACGTTTCTCAATTAATTCCTAATTTTGATAACAGAAAAATGTTTGATAGCATTTATGTTGCTGTTTTGTTAGGTATAGTTGATTTTCATGATAACTCTATTTAGTATTTTGACCTGGCTAAAATACTAAATAGAGGTGAGCTATGACGTCTATTTACTAAATAAGAGAGGTTAGTTCTGCACAGCAAGATTCTACAAATTGATACAATTTTTTTTCAGAATGTCAGTTCTGCACAGCAAGATTCTACATATTAATAGTTATACTGCAGTTCACGAAAAATTGATAATCACAACAATTAGTAGTCTATTTTGTCTGTAATGTATTTCATGAAAAATTTTAATGGAATATTGTTTTAATAGTCTACATATTGTACAACAACCAGCTCATTAGTTTTGCTTTTATTTTATTTTTTATTTTTAGCTTTACATTATGTTGAAACTTCTGTGCAATTAAAGAGCGCTATTAAGTGTAATTTGTTTTAGAATCCATGATCTATATTTCTTTAGTGTATAAAGTTTTAGTAATTTTATATATTTTTTCTTTATTGATATTTATTTTTATTATTTATTTCACATTAATTTAATTGGAACATGTATTTTAGTAAGTTTTCTATAAGTTAGTTGCAACTCTTGGATCGTTTCTAAAAACATATTTAAATTTAACGTAGTTGTAATATTTATGATTGTGTCATGAGGGCAAAAATGGGATATTTCCTAGAGTCATCAAACATTTGTATTTTCAATAAATAAATAAATGATTAATACTCTGTTGAGTAATAAAAACTTAAAAAAAAAAACACTCAAGTAGAAATTGTGACTCACGTTATGGCGTAACGACCGTTTCACTCTGACGTTAAGAACATCGTCAGGCGACCCACAATACACTCTGATGATGTCTGAAGATGCTCTTAACATCAGAGAGAAACGGCCGTCACGCCATAACGTGAGTCACAATTTCCACTTAAAAGTGTTTTTCAAGTTTTTATTATATAATATTATTATTTTATTATAATAGTGGAAACAAGATGGATCTTCAACATCACTCTGTTGAGTATTTATCATGATTCAATGCACCGATTTTCATAGTTCCTGTTTTCCTGGGCTGGTTGTCTGTAATTCATTCAAAAAACTCCCTAACAAATGAACTAATAATTCAAATGACGGTCTACAGCTGATGAGCACTTAATTGGAGGTGGCAATTGGTGTAAGAAATCAGTTCAACAAAGAAGAGCCGTAAAGAATGGGGTGCCAGTTTAAAGAAATGGCTTCCGGTGAATGAATGGATGGAGAATAGAGGAACTGAAGATTGGAGAAGTATGCGGGTGAGTAGTTAATGTTGTCTCTTTCCTTTTTCCTATATTCTTATCTCTTTCCATCATTTCGTGCCAGTAGGCTGGTGGTTGAAGTTGGTAGTAGAAGCAGAACTAGGCTATTATGTGAATGAACAGTACAGGATGCTTTGGCTATTAATTTCAAGATCGTGACAAAACAGTAGTTTCAAGTTCATAAAAAATGTGGGGACAGCCAGTGCCATCTTGAGTTAAAATCTATCATATCTTGATCAAATTTCAAGCGTGAATCAGTGGAACATTAGTTATCGATTTAGATTTAGTTTAGATTTTACATGACAGTGATCTAGAAATACAAACTGTTCATACATCATATTATAAGGTATACTGAATTTAGTAATACATAAATAATTATAGAAAATACTTTATTAGTGAATTTCTGATGTTTTCCAAGACGAAATACTTTATGATCAATCTAATATCAAAACTCTCACTGTATTTCTATCTAATATATGATTATCACTCACTTATACTAGAGATACTGGAGGGATGCATTTCACTTCTAAAGAGAAGCTCCATCGGAAACCGAGGTGATGAACTTTTTCGTGTGTTGGCAATTTCGCATTGTTGTAATGCTTCCTCAGACACGGCTAGAGGCCTACTCAGTAGGCAATCAAACGAATATATTGAATATAACCAAGCGCTAGATTCATTAAAAAAGCATTTTCTATAATTATTTGTGTTTAAGTAAGAAAGTGATATGGAGCTACATCACACTAATAATAGTAAATCAAGAAATGTGCAAAACATGGTTTCTGGCAATTTAATGCTTTCAATTGAAATCTCATTGTAATGAGTCATTGGCAGAAAGCGCGATAGATTTTGCAATCTTTTGAAAAAATTTAGATGAAACATATAGAAAATAAAGGTGTGAGCATTGGTAATTGAGAATCTTAGAAAAAAATAGAAGAAACATATAGAAATAACAGGTTTGAGCATTGGTATTTGGGAATATTTGAAAAAATTTAAAAGAAACATATATAAAATAAAGGTGTGACCATTAATATGAATTAGAGCATACAGTTAAAGAGTTAAGCAAGCATCATTTAGAGAAAAGCAGCATTGTTGGAGTATTGGAATAATTTTGTATGATCCAAGCACGAATTCAGTACCTAGAATGTTCAAGCATGATCTATGAAGTACAGATGACGTTTAACAGGAATAAATGATTGAGTATTGCTCGAGAACGGTTCCAGTGGTACAGTGCGAATGTTTTGGAATAATTTATTGCTTTCCTTGGTGTCATACGAATTTTGGGAGAGCTTAATGTGAAACTGAACAATTTTTACGCTTAAATATCCAGTTTTTATCTACTTTAAACACAACTCACTCGGTTGATATTTTGCTTCAATTATTTGTTCAATCACAGTATTGTAATTAAATAACAATAACAATTTTGTTATTTTTTTTAGTCAATTTCACACAATTGTTAGGATTTCATCTAATTTAAACACAAATTACTCTGTTTATATCTTACTTCAATTATTTGTGTAATCAAACAGCTGTAACAATTAAACATCATTCTTGGGAAGTGATAGCCGAGTGCCGTAGCAGGTATTTGTTCAATCAGAGATAAGCTACGAAACTTTTGGGCCATATTTGTAAGGGTAACCGATTGGATTGGCCAGCAAAAAAGACTCTTTTCTCTGCTGTAACATCACTTCCTGGTGGTTCGGAACCCACCTAAAACTGTAGGTCCAACTCATCAATCATCATCACCATCAAATTCATTACGCACGCACAGGTCTCATACCTATGTGGGCTTCATCCTCAAAAAAAAACAATGAATATTTTTAATCAATTATTTTTTTCTTGTTGGTTATCAAATAAATAATTAAACAAATTAAAACTTATGAGCGATCAGGACGCAATTTTGCTAGAGAACAATTTCAATCTTGACATCATTCTTGATGCGCCGATAACAATTTTAAATGGTGGAGAAATGGAGCATAATTCCTTCATATCTAACAAGCGATTAAATAAAAATAAATAAATATTTTATTTCCATTTAAAACTAAATCTAAACAAATACATTTACATATAAGACTACATGACTAAAACTACCAAAGATTACATTTTTATAAACATTTTTTTTTGCGTGAAAATTAACCTACTCTACTATGGCATGCCATGTTCTAGAGCAGGTTTGCAATTTAAATTTTTCAGGATTCAGTGTTTTAATATCAGGTTAGTGAGCTCACATATTGTTTGAAATTATGGTTTCTATGGTTTGTCTTCCTATGTTTATTATCCAGTGATGTACATTGATTTTGAATTTCTTGCTGTGTGGTATTTCCTGTATGTCTCTTGGAAGCAGATTGTAAAGTTTTGGTGCTAAGTGATTGAAGTGCCTCTGGTATAAAGCCTTTTAAGCCAAATTTGCAATAAGAAGGTGCCTATTTCTTGTGTTGTAACTGTGGTTCCTGAGTTGAAAATGTGCTGTGTTTTTGTGTATTCTGTAGATTATTTCTTTAGAATATATCTGTCTTGCATCCATCACACCGAATTCGCTGAAAATGTGCTGTGTTTTTGTGTATTCTGTAGATTATTTCTTTAGAATATATCTGTCTTGCATCCATCACACCGAATTCGCTGAAAAGTTGATCTGATGGATAACGCAGTGGTTTTTTAATTATGATCTTCATTATTAGTTTCTGCACTTTTATAAGCGGGTCAATGTGTGCATAACTTGTTCCACCCCATCCTACTATCCCATATGTCAGCAAGGACTGCACTACAGAATAGTAAATTATCTTCAAACACCTCAAATCAACCAATGACCTCAGCATTCGGAACTTGTAGATGAGTTTTCTCAGTCTCTTGCATAGATCATTTATGTGATGGTCCCAGCGCAGAAAAGAATCCAATGTAACTCCATAAATAATGCAATTATAATGACTTCAACTGTAGGTGTTGAATTTTCAAATGAAGAACAATGATAAGTTCAAACTTAAACAGCAGATGTTGAATGTGTCCAAGCACACGTGTACTGTGTGGATACTGAACACTGAACGAAATCGTATCTGCTAGGACGGATACGTTTCGGTTGAATAGAACTGAAGAAGACTTCACCAGTCCAAGTACTGCATTCAGCACATACAAAGAAGACGTTAAGTAACAGCTTTCACCTATTGTCAACGTGTCCTTGTACGGTACGCCAAGCCAAGCCATCTACAGGTCCAACTTTGAAGGCTCCTTTTATCCTTGTATATTTACCCTTTTTTATTTTCCTTTTCCTGTATCCTCTTCTAGTTCTTCAACAATTTCTTATTCTTCTTCATCTTTCTCCTCTTCTTTTTCTTCTCCTTCTCCTTCGTTTTCACCTTATTCTTTTTTCTTCTTCGTCTTTTTATCAGTGGCGAGGCGTGGAATCCTTCACCGGTCATCGCAGGGGGGTTCTCCCACCAACGCCCAATGGGGTCAAAGGGCTCTCCCCAGGAAAATGTTTAAAACTTCGAGGCAAACAGGTGACTTTTGAAGCTTTTGAGAATCTGAAATCTCTCCTCTGAATAGGCCTAACAAAAGGCAAAGACCCAATTCAAGAGGCAGAGAACTAAAAAGTATTTTATCCAATAAAATATTCCTCTTGCGTAATATATATCTTCCTCACTACCATAGACCGACGATGGATAATATAGGAAAAAACGCAAAAACAGCCGAAATAATAGGCTCTGATATGATGCACTCACTCGATCTAATTTATTAAAATAAATTTAACTATCTAATGAATAATAAATGGTGTAATAATAGATCACACTCTAAAAATATAAAAAAGTTTAACTAAATTGCAAAACAATGATAAGCCTATTGTAAAAGTTGAATAATTTAGCATACGCGAAATTCCCGTTGTTTCCACAACGCTGTAACTGAAGCCGAGTGTGGACTGTGGAGGAGTAAGCATGAGGAGGCAGCTACCGAGAACCCACGACAGTGGCCGAGAACGCACGAAGCCTTATTCATCGCAGCCGATTGCGATGTATCACAAGCATTACTAGAATGGTTTAAAAACTGATGACACGGGGCTCCGAGCCGGGCGCGGGATGGGACTGGTGTGATTCGCAAGCCTTTTGCGCTTCATTATACATATTGAGCGTCTACTCATCATATTCTTATTGGTTTTTGATACAATTTTCACTGTTTTTGAACATATTTCTGGGCTTTGAAGCCTACAAATGTCCATTATTTAAGAGTTAAGATTATTTCAATATTATTTATTATTTGTCCAATTTCTCTACTCATCGCCGGATCAAACGATGACCGGACGCCTCGCCACTGCTTTTTATTCTCGTACTCCTTCTCCTTCATTTTCATCTTCTTTAAGGTTTTCCAGCACACTCCGTTCGAAAGCTTCACGTTGATCTCAGTCTCTCGTGAAAGTCATATAAGAAACTTTTCAACGATCTTCCCACACAACGTTTCTATCATGCTGATGCTACCTGGCAGTTTCTCTATATTTACTTCTATTAATCATATCAATCACTTTCAACTTCATGAAGTTAAATTAATTAATTATGTACAATACATATTATCGGAATAGCAAATTTTTGGAACTAAGTTTCAGAGTATTGTTCATTCATAATAGTGGTGCAATATCTCTATAGGAACACATTTCAAATAATTTTACCAGCTATATAACATACGGTATCCTACCCCTTAATTTGAATGCACTGGGTGTTTTTAATTATATAGGCTTTGTTTCATGTAAATAGTAGAATTGAATAAGAAATTTGTGTGGTAAAAGTGCGTTTAGGACTTCTTCATCATTATTAAAAGTCTGAAATTTTCGAACCACTTATTTTTTCACAAGAAAATGTTTATAACAAACACATCAATTATAATTATCGATTTGTCAACAAAGTAAACTGTTGTAAACCTAACCTTCAACTATATTACAGCTGAGGATGCAACAAGTAAGCTGAGAAGCCGTGGTTCTCTGCCAAATAAAGTAAGTAGTTCGACAGTTTCAGACCTTTTTTAATCAAAATTGAATAACTCAGCAATAACTAACTGATTGTTTCTTATACTTGGAACTTATACTAGAGAATAACCTATAGAGATACATTTTGAAGAACATTTACTAGAGAATATCATACATATTATATTACCTGAACCTATAAACAGACGTAATTCGAAGAATGACACCAGTTACATAACTTACCCCTTTAATTAGATTGTAATTAATGAACATTGTTGCAAAACCAGACACATTTCGAAGAGTAATGGCAGTTGCATAAACTGCCCCTCATTAAAATGAAATTAGGGTAGGAAACAATGAGCATTGTTTCAATTGTAGGAAAAATTTAATACTTTCTTAGTAATGGCGAAAAATTTAATAACTTGACAATAATACTTGTTTGTTACTTAGAGCATATTAGAACATATACCTGAGCATAATCTAGGGTAAGGAGAACAGAGCAATTTTTCTCGCCGAGAATAATTAACTCTTCCTTAAATAATTTGTCAAATGATATGACATTTATAGTAAATATTAATTAAATTCATATTAAGTTAACGCGGTTGCCTATTCAACCCCTTCAATAATGAGAAGGTAGTACCGGTGCATTATAGATTGTAATACGTGGAGGCTATTATTTCATGATCTAAATAAATTAGCCGATTTTTAAAATAGCCTAAAGTTAGACCACTTTTGGCCAATTTGGAAAACAGTAGATAGATAAAATTTCGATTGACTTATTACATTAATTTGATTGAATGTAATTATGATTGGTAATTGACACCATTAACCCGACTGCCAGGTATCAAGCCTTGTTAATCATTGCTAATCAAACCTTGGAGTCACTATTTTTTTATATTTATCAAGCGGCCACTGACCACCTCTCATAGGGTATATGGACTTGTCTTATTTTTAAATTGATAATTTACACAATTTATTTTGAGTAGATAAATTAAAAAAAAAATAGCTTGGTTCGATTTCTGTCAGAAATTTGTGCTTACATATTTGTGGAAAACATGTGGAATGTACATTCAAGAATAATAACTGTGACTAAAAATAATTATTGATGTATTCCTGTTTTGAATAAAACAATTTGCTTCTAATTCTGCTTTCAAAAAGTTTTAATTTTTTCAAGTGGAAGAGTGGTTATTCGGGTCGGCAAAAAATTCAACTGATTTGTATCAATATCGATTGAATGATTAAACGAACGAATGAGAAACCGGATATAAAACGAATTTTGAATGCGACTTGTCATATTCTAAATAAATGAATACATAAATAATAATAATAATATCGTGTGACCTGGCTGGCTCAGGTCTGGTGTCAGAGTTATCAGGTCGCACCTGAATACATAATAAATACATAAGTTTAACAGTAAGTTAGTAGATAATAGATTAATAACTTCAATAAATAATTAGAATTGATAAAAATTAGAAACTTTCTCCCATTCCAGTTCAATAAATTTCACTTGTAATGTAACAGCGGAGAAAGGGGCTATACAATTATTTGCGGTTGAATAATTGTAAAGCAATTAGTACAGAAAAATAAAATTAGTGTCGAAAGGTTCAACAAAAAAATAAATTTAAATGAATTTCCATCATCATAACTAACTTTAATAATTAGAAATGCAGATTGTTGCCTACCGTGCAGTGAGGAAGTGGGGCTAGCGTGCTGCAGCGAAGAGTAGAGTTCCATGTAAGGGTTGAGCCTGTAAGCGGGGTGGAATTCAGCCTGGGGGTGGTGAGGGGGTGGCAGTACACCACCCCGTCGAGACACCGCTCCCGACAGCCTAGAATTAGAAGAAATAATTAATCAAACACATTCAAATAATTCAATAGGTATAATAAATTAATATTTGAAAATCATAAACAGAAAAACGTGGTCAAGCAACAAATTGGTGACAGAAAAGTGTCATCAAATATCTGAGGGGAGGAGCCCCGCCCCGTCTGACAATAATCTATAGTCTGTTTTTTGTTTTTGTTTCATTTTGTTTTTTTATTTTGCTATTTTTATGTTTTTATTTTGTATTTTTATTTTTAATTTGATTTGATTTTTATTTTGTATTTTTATTTTCAATTTGTTTTGTATTTTGTCTTTTTATTTTTCGTCTGACAAGAATCTATAGTCTGTTTTTTGTTTTTATTTCATTTTGTATTTTGCTTCTAGCAGTTTCTAACTTTCTTTCTTATAAGCCTTATTTTTCTTTCACCAACCTATTCTTTAATTATATCCTCTTTGTCTTTTGTATATAATATAGAAGTGATTCTATCTTTTCCATATTCTTCTATCCTTCTAATCTATGCTGCTGATCCTCTTTTTCCTTTCATTCAATAGTTCTCCCATCCCTCCTACAAGCATTTTTTTCATTATCCTCCAGGAAAAGCGACGAGTACAGTATAAAAATTAATTTGTTGAAAAGCTGAAAACGAATATTTGTAATGCGATAAATGTCAAGTAGAATACAGTTGAAAATGCAATATTTTTATGAAATTTGATAAAAAAACATCAATTAATTGTAATTTCACTTCTCTATTAAATCAAGAGAAACATAATGTACCTTTCAATTGCAATTTGAATGTTATAGTTGACTATTCTCATAGTTATTTAGTTTGTTCAATTGCTCCATTTATTCATTCATGGTATTAAGCATGGATTAAGCCGTGTGGACTAAAGTGTGAAACCAATACGACTCCATATTTCAAACAGAAATGACAAGTAGCAGAAAAATGAAAGACGGTAGGAGTATTTTTCTTGAATATGACTGAATAAAATCACCTGTAGGCGAGGATGAAGCCATACGTTCAATAAAATTATGACCATAGACGTCTATAGAATAGCACTGCAATAAAATGAAAGGCTGGAAGCAAGTTTATGGAGACGGAAACTGTAAATAAAAACATATTTATTCATTCATCTGCAGTCGTTATTATTCTGTGTTAGTAATGCTTGTGCCGGTGTCTTGAGAATTTCAATAAAAAGTGAAGAGGTTCGTTCAAGCACTGGCTGCCGTATTGAAGAGTTCTTGCTGTATCATAAAAGCATCTAAGCAATCGTTTCGGCATTTATTGGAGCCTCAAAAGCCGACATGACACTAGCGCAGACGCACCGATAATTTGCGTCTGTTTGTAAACAGTTTTACGGCGGACCCATAAAAGTCTATGTCAGGCAAAACATCTCTGTTTATGACGGACACAGATCGGTGTAAATGGGAACGCAGACAATGGACAACGCCAGAAGAATGGACGGATAAAGTGTGCAACTCAACATGAGTGCAGCTGCTGCTATGTAATACCATAAAAACGGAAAGAGTTCCAAGTTCTGAGAGTGTTTATTGAGACTATGAACAACACAGGTACTACACTAGAGGCAATTAGGAAACAGTAATTTTTTCATCAGTCACATTCTTCATCAGCACAATCAACACTGGAACTAATCCATATTTATATTCATATTAAATTAAATTTATAATTTTTCTTCTAAAACTTTGCATATTTTATAGAAAAGACAAAGAATACTAAAAAAATATTAAAAAACAAACAATAACCGTATTCATAAGGATCTAGTAATATAAACGATCAGTTGTCCATAGACGCAGGTTAATAGAGACTTAAACAGAGACAATCATTTTTGTTTCTTAATTCACGAATTATGCCAAAGTCGACATGGCTTTTTAAAGTCTAACAGCCGGTTACACAAAAGCCAATTAAATCTAATCCCTATAAAATGACGTCATTCTACGGAGATTAACCTTAATGGAGAAAATCTAGTTGCACAAAGTACAATAATTACAAGCGAGAACACCGATTAGGATAAACGCCCGTTCACTGAGAATTAAATTTCAGGAACTCCTGTTAACACGTTAAGCGCTATACAGGTCCCCCGGTTCCCGTACGGATCGCCAACCTGTGCTATGCTATAATTATATGTGAAAAAGTAGCCATGGTGCTAAATGCTTTCTATGCATTATTTCATCATTAAACACGTTCTAAATAAAATTACCATCTTTTCTCTCAACAAATAGGTCTTGTAAGCATAAAAATCAGTACGGGACTTTGAGGTCCCGTATGGCACCAGAATGATGAACTTGTTTTTTTATAGGCTTATTACTTCTCAAAATTGTATTACTTATTACTTCATAATATTGCTGGCAGTTGGTTGAAGATAATCGAAATTACATCATTAGCATTTTCGTAACAATCCATAGCCTATTCATGGAATTTTATTGTCAACTGGAACACATAAAAATGCCTTGACTGCATTTCAATGAGCTTAATTTTCCAAGTCAAAATGATTCAATTCTATCCTAATTTACTTGTGTATTATTCTTTTTTGTTACTTTCTATATGTTCACGGTTTTTAGTTCTTGATTTGATTCTAATTTTTGCTTGTTACTCCTCCCACCAGAGGGCGTGACCTGTTATGGTCTTCAGCCAATCACAAACCGTCAAAGAAGGCTAGCCTATCCCTCAGCGCTCAGCCAATAGTATCATTCCGTATATAGTATATATACTATTCTATAGCTACAGCTACTCTGTACTTCAGTTTTAGTTTGTTTCGATTGACAACGGAGTAACATCCGAGACTAGTATCTCTATATTTTTAATAAATGTGGTTGTGACAATTTCGTCTTATTATTCATTATGGATATCTTCCACAATATCACTTTCACCACTACAAAGAAAGTTGAAGAAAAATATTGCACAATGAAAACAATTACTTTCTAACCATTTGTCGTTCGTGTGATCGGATTCTAAATGGTAATAAAATTACGAATAACAGTATATTGTTGCAAGAAAAAACATATAGGCCCTGATGCTCAAAACCTGGGTTTATACAGGAAGATATACAGGAATGAATCTGGTGATAAAATGGATCATAACGAAACCGGGAAATCCTCCTCCTTCCCTTTAGTGTGAATCTTGAAATCAGTTTCAATTAGCGAAATCTTGTGAAACATAAGCTTGTAATTTTTAGGTGAGTGTTCAGAGGTATTTCTGACAGTGAAGTTATTGTCTTAGCAGGGTAGCCAACCCGTTGAAATGCAAGTATAGCACAAGTTAGTTTATTATAGTAGACGGGAATTAAATCAATTAACTAGACAGTATGGAGGCACTGGTGACTGAATTCGACTAATGAAGAAATACATCTAAATCTATAATAATGCATTAATATTCATTGAATTACAAAGATCTTTGTCTTCCATCATTAAGTTGATTATAAATCAAAAGATGTCATTATTATAGCGATCATAAATGAAAATGTCTTGCTCCAAACCTGATATAGGCAGAAGACTACTTTCTACCTGTATTGATGAAAATTTTACAATATTTTTTTTCAATTAATCTGGATCATGCCAGTAGAATATAAATTGATTTATTAATGCTAATAGTCATTCAATCATATTATATTTAATTATTTATCAATCGGGTATAAGGTTTCTAGAGACGAGTAGAATAACAAGTTGATAAGATTGTGTACTGAAAATTAGTTTGAGATAATGAATCGTTGGATGCTGATGAAGTTTTCGTTTCGAATTGAGCCCATTATACACGTAATAAAGAAGTTATTCACGCTTTAGCAGCGGAGTGAGTTTTAGATGAGAACGAACATTCGGGAACGAAAAAAGCGCCGGCATCGGCTTCAATTAACGCAGTCGAAACCTTGTAAAAAATAAGTTGTTCAAGTACCTTTTTGTCGGTAAAATTTCCGATTGGAAGACACCAGTTCTGATCGGCGGCCAGCTTCGACATAATGAATAAATCAAAAGTCCAGAGCGAAATCGGAACTAATGGCTTTTCGGGCAGGAATTCTGTTCAGAGAACGTCGCTTCTAACTGCTACATTCCTTAATCCTTGCTCAATCAGCGAACCAACCGACATTTGAAAAATGCCCCCTGATTTGTGATCGCGCTCATCTCGATTGTTCCTTCCTTTTCCAACGTCCAATCATTGTCTTTTTCTACTCGATCCTTTTTCCACAATCTAAATAGACAGAATTTATAGCCATCTCCTTGTGAATAAGAAATGGATACAATTTGCATATACCAGCACCGAAAAGTTATTATAGACATAGAATTGGTTTTAAGATAATTCACCAGATCAAAAATGTTTAGGGAATTGAAGATTTGGTGAGAACTGGGAAAAATCAGATAGAAAGCAGATCAGATAACTCTGGTTTGAATTAGAAATTGCTGGAATAAGGGTCATGATCTTTGGAGAATCTATAGATGCGAGAAATTGGAATTTATCGCCTACAGCAATTGAAGGTAAGGTAAATTCCTTAGTCACAGGTAACGTAAGTAACAAGAAGGTAAGTTACAGTAGTAGGTGGAACTAGGTACGCTAAGGTAGAATATACTCTGCATAATAAAAAAGCTGGGAATTATTAAACATAAATAATTGTTTAAAATATTTTACTGGCGAATTCAACACAAACATGTGTTATTATTTCACTTATGATTATTATTACTATTATTATTATTATTATTATTAGTAGTAGTAGTAGTAGTAGTAGTAGTAGTAGTAGTAGTAGTAGTAGTAGTAGTAGTAGTAGTAGTAGTAGTATTATTATTTCATAGATTATCTGTGTTGTCCTGTATTTTTGGCTGTAAATAAATCATCTTCATGAGATAATTTCTAGATAAAAAGCTAACCGTCATCAGTACAATTTATCCGTGTTTCAAAGGACACGTTAAGCTGTCGGTCCCGGCTGCCTAAAAAAACAGTCGTTAAGTCACGTCAGAGGCCCTGAACTTATTCAGGTGCGACCTGATAACTCTGACACCAGACCTGAGCCAGCCAGGTCACACGATATTATTATTATTATTAGTACAATTTATGCACAAAGATGCTGTAAATATTACTGTTTATAACGGTTCCTATTGGCTACCATCCAATCATTTCAATTTTATATTTCTGTTTCGAAGATTTCGATTTTAATCATTTTTAAAGCAGTCAGGTATCTGATGTGACTTCGAGATATCCTCAATTAAGTGCTTTTTTATGACCAGTTAGGGAAGAAATCGCCGAGTTAAAGATTGGTTAACAGGCTAACGACACACTTAAAAGCACGTTATATTTTTTGAGTACACAGAAATTTATAACCAATAAATTGTGACCTTTACTTTGGGTGACTTTCATATTTGCACAGATGGACCAATCTTAACACTTTGGCATTTTGGTAGTTAAATACGGTATTTTGGTTGAGAACAAGAATTGCCGTCGCATAGTCCTTGTTTTGCGAGATGCCTTAATGTTTTGGAATTGTTCTTTAAAAGAATTAAAAGCTAAACTTGAGTAACAATTAATATAATGCGTTACTCATTTAATAATAAATAATAATTATTGAAAATAAAGTTTACTAGTGGAACTTAACACTTTATTATTCATGTGTTTCTCATTTCTTATTGTTAATATTATTTTCATATATTTAAAAAAAGATTTATTTGATAAAAACTATTAAAAATAGATAGCCTAATTGTTTATCGATATTGAAAATATTATTTGTTTCTTTATTTTGTTTTTCTGTTAGCAAGTATAAACTGCTGGATATACTTGCTGTTTACTGTCCAGAGCTGTACTATAATTTCTTATTGAGGATATATTAACTAAACTTCACAGTTATTAACAAAACTTAGACTTGATACTAAGGATATTTGATCACTGTAACATTTAAACACTATTGCATAGCATTATTGTGTGATATGTTATTAATATAATTAAAGTTCCCATATTCTTTACCTTTCTTAGCATTCAATAATCGTCAAGTTCTCAAAATGTATTAAGCCTATATATAGTTTCCATTCAGACTTGGAATAAAACCTTTTACGTGCAAAAATTCATAGATACTGGAAGATGCAGTTTAATATCAGGACAAGAGAGAGACACGATATATACTATAAACAGAATGCAGTATTTAATTGCTTAACCCAGGGGTTCTCAAACTGTGGTACGCGTACCCCTTGGGGTACTCGAAAATTTTCAGGGGTACGCGGGGCAGGTTAATAAAAAATTAAAACATTTTTTCGTGTTTCGCTATCACACAAGGTTATTATTTAAACAGAATTTATTAATTTCGAATTCCTTTAATTGCTATTTGTTTATGTATATTTGTCAGTTTATTCAATTGTCAGTCACTTCAAACTAACTTGTTATTATTTAATAATGAAATCTAATAAATTGAATACTTTGTGGTCGAGTTACTAGGAACCAACAAGTGCAAAAGTTTTGTATAACAAAGGTTATACGGAGACAAGATTAATGTTGGGGACGATTTAAGGTTTTACCTTGAGGAACTATGTTAAGAAGCAATCTCATCCTTTTCATTAATTTTTTGTAATGGGTTTCAAATATGTTTCCAAATGTATTGTGTTTTTTATGTAAAAAGGTTTTTTAATTTAACCGTCACCCCCCCCCCTCACCAAACATCTCCTCGCGGTAGCAAGGGGGTGCGCTAAATTTTAATTTTCCATTAAGGGGTACAGTCCTTGAAAAGATTGAGAACTCCTGGTTCAACCAACTAATAATTGCCGCTACACAACAAACACAGTACAACCAACTTTGAATGCAGTATTGATTACTGAATGCAGTATTTGATTACTCAACTGTTCCCACACAACAAATACAGTCTAGGAAAAAACTCCAGAAAGATTCCGACGTTGATTCCAACTACAACAGAGACATGCATCAATTAGAATTCAGGGCATGGGCACAGCTCGTGATAAAAAGTCTGGAAAAAGACATAGAAATGTCGGCTCGGAGCAAAGAGATGGCCAATGATTACGAGCAAGCATGCTGTCCTCCTAAAAGGAGAATTACAGATACCCGAAATCATTGGAGCTGAAGGAGAATAGGAGGAGTATAGGGAACCAGTTAGGGTCAGATTTGAGACTGGTTGAGTGGCTCGCTTTTGGCTGGCCCGCCACAGATAACACAAGATAAAGAGCAGGAGCAGGCAAGATCAAAAGAAGAACACCAGCTCCAACTCCAATAAACTACTCAGTCCGTTTGATATGTTTCTCCAAAAGTATCTACAGATTCAGATTTAGGTTAAATGATCGTTAGGTTAGGTTAAATGAAATGATAGGTTAGGACCTGAAAGTTTCCAACATTCAGCGGCTTGATCCGGAGTCGATCAATGGGAAGTAATCGCGCCTATTGTGTTGCACCTTCCCAACATGTGACTATACTGCTGGCAGTCATTTAACGGTCCACTGAAATAGAACTCTGAGTTTCCAGTGGAAGCGATGATTCAAGTACAGTTGTAGTCGGGAAAGATCATTGCAGGAAAGTTGTATTATACTTTTCTATTATTAATCATCGCATATCGTTCTAATACAAATAACTAATTAATTGCACTTTTTTTCGGAGGATGAAGCCCACATAGGTCTGAGACCTGTGCGTGGGTAATGAATTGGATGATGGTGACTCATGAGTTTGACCTACAGTTATAGGTGGGTTCCGAACTACCGGAAAGTGATTTTACAGCAGAGAACAGAGTATTTTTTGCTGACTAATCCAATAGGTCACCCTTGAAAAGAAGGCCCAGGAGTTTCGTAGCTTATCTCTGATTGAACAGATACCTGTTACGGCAGTAGGCTATCACTTCCCATTTTGGTGCATCCCAACCAGTTTTATGGCCTTCTCAACCAAAACATGAAAAATATGGGCAGTACTACATTCCGAGGAGGGGTGAACGGGTGAGCCCGCTCCTCGCAAAAAGTCTCAAACTAAGGACAAAGCCTTGTTTTTAGGCTAATTTTCCAATTTTTGGGGGACAAGCAAAAGCCTTTTTTTAATTACAAACTTTTAATGGAAGCAACAGGTATCATTACCGAATTATGCCTCCTTAAAACAGGAACATGATACAAAAAGTAATAAATAGCAAAAACATTGTACAACTTAAAATAAGGGGGGGGGAAAGGGGGAGCAGGGATGAAATGATGAGAGAGATGAAAGATGTTGTTGAGGAGGAAGACGATAGTGCTGATACTGATAATTATGGATGAAAAAAATATGTCATGAATAAGATGATGATGTAGAGATTTAAGAAAGAGAAAAGTAAAATAAAATAAATGTTTTATGTAAATTTACAAAATTCCGTTGATTGATTAAAAAGCATGTGAGGCATTTACGAAATAAGGGCGAAGTCTGGACAAAAAGTCGTCCATTTAATCTTGACCTCGATAACTTCGAACTTAGAGACAAAAAATTTGTAATAATAGAATAAAATCTAAATACAAATTGAAAAAGTTCTGAAGTGATTAAACACAATACCTCTTGTGACTGAACTACCAGGTCACAGGTCAGTTATTAATTTTCTCTTTAATGAGTGTTAAATGGGTACTTATTTATTGTGACAAATTTACAATTTACAAATTTATTATTATTTATATTAAATATATATTGAATGAGTATAAAATTAGAATTTATCTCTCTTCATTGTTTCCAACTCCCTTTATTTGCCTTCTCAATATCCATATTCTTCCAGTTTTTGTTTCACTCTCTTTTGTTCTTTTTTCCTTTTTTATTTCCATCTTATTTTTCTTCTCCTCCTTGTCATTAGTACCTCTTTTGAATGAACTGACAGGTCAGTTATTAATTTGTCTCTTTCATGAGTGTTAAATGGGTATTTATTTATTGTGACAAATTTACAATTAACAAATTTATTATTATTATTTATATTAAATATATATTGAATGAGTATAAAATTAGAATTTATCTCTTTTCATTGTTTCCATCTCCCATTATTTGCTCTTCTCAATATCCATATTCTTCCCGATTCTATTTCACTCTCTTCTGTTTTTTTCATTTTTCCTTCTTTATTTCCATCTTCTTTATTCTTCTTCTTCTTGTCATTAGTACCTCTTTCGACTGAACTAACAGGTCAGTTATTAATTTGTCTCTTTCATGAGTGTTCAATGGATATTTATTATTATTAACATTAAATAAGTATTTAATGGGTATAAAGTTATAATTTATCTCTTCATTATTTCCAACTCCCACTATTTGTTCTTCTCAATATACATATTTTTCCAGTTTTTGTTTCACTCTCTTCTCTTCTTCTCCTTTTTCCTTCTTTATTTCCATCTTCTTTTTTCTTCTCCTTCTTGTCGTTAGTACCTCTTGTGACTGAACTACCAGGTCACAGGTCACCAGGTCAGTTATTAATTTTCTCTTTAATGAGTGTTGAATGGGTATTTATTTATTGTGACAAATTTTCAATTTACAAATGTATTATTATTATTTATATTAAATAAGTATTTAATGAGTATAAAATTAGAATTTATCTCTCTTCATTATTTCCAACTCCCATTATTTGCTCGATTTATATCCATATTCTTCCAGTTTTTGTTTCACTCTCTTCTTGTCTTTTTTCTTCTTTATTTCCATCTTCTTTTTTCTTCTGCTTCTTGTCATTAGTACCTCTTGTGACTGAATTAGCAGTTATTAATTAGTCAGTTATTAATTTTATCTTTAAAGAGTGTTAAATGGGTATTTATTATTATTATTTATATTAAATAAGTATTTGATGAAATTAAATTAGAATTTATCTCTCTTCATTATTTCCAACTCCCATTATTTGCTCTTCTCCATATTCTTCCAGTTTTTGTTTTACTCTCTTCGGTCTTCTCTTTCTTTTTATTCTTCTTTATCACTATCTTCTTTTATCTTCTTTATCTCTATCTTCTTCTATCATCTTCTCCTTCTTGTCATTAGTTTTGTTCGCAGATCATCACCGGAAATGGGAAATGCGGGTGCTCAGAGATCTCAGACGCAAGCAGTGTTGACAACAGCACAACGCCCTCCTAAACGGATCACATCTCAAAAATGAGACAACGACCGAAAGACACAGTGAAAGAGAAAGATAGAGGTATATATCTATATAGATAGAAGAAGACAGAACAGAGGAAGTGGGTGCACACATCACAGTGGCACATGTGTGTTAATGGGCTCGGAAATAGCTACTCGTCGTTGTGGTGATCATGGATGCGGGAGGAAGAGCACACTCACTCCCTTGCTTTGGTCCAGTAGACACTTCAACACTACACAAGAAGCAGGAACACAGTTTGATCCTTCATCACTTTCCGAAATCTCATCTCCACGATCTATAACTACAAATTCTAAACTAATCTACACTCATAAACTAAATCCTCAACTAATCTTCATTACTTAGGAAGCAATATATAGTTTTAACCTGGACTATTAATAATGTTATTGATACAAATTGTATTTTATTATCTACAATCCTTACCTTACTTAAAAAGAATGAGATGTTGTAAAGCTATCCACCAGTTTTTATCTACTACTGTAGTCTAGATACTAATTTTAGTATTTGACTCTAGTACTACTAAAAATTAATCATTCCAACTTGTTTTTAGATAATATCATAAACCAACCATCTTGATTTCCTCATTCTACGCTAATATACACAATTATTTTGCAAAAAATTATAATTATAAATATTTAATGCAAATAATACAGCATTTTTACAAGAAATTATGATAAAACAACCATGGGTTCCGAAATACGTAATTCTCTTTCAAACTAGTCAATACAATGGCGAAATGAGCTGTTATTCATAGTTAAGGCTGTGTGAAGAGTTTTTGTTCATATTATTTTTTTTTGGAAGTTTCTTGTATTGAATATAATTAGGGCTGTGAGAAAAGTTTTTCATCAATTATTTTGTGAATATGGGGTGTCAAAATTGAAATTTTTCGATTTTTGGGGGCAATTTATCTCACCTACGAGTGATTTTAAACGTTTGATAAATTTTCTGTAACTAAAAGACACCTTGAGGAATGAAATGACATATTATTTATTTCAATCTAACAGATAGATTTTTTAAGATTTTTTCTAGATTTTTTCAAATTTTCTAGATTTGAAAAAATGTATTTTGAAAAAACTAATTACTTGATTGGAATAAAAAATATGACATTCTACTTCTTGAAGTGCCTTTTAGTTACAAAAAATATACCAAAAGTTTAAAATCACTCTTAGGTGAGATCAATTGCCCCAAAAACCGAAAAATTGCAAATTGTACCCCCATAATTCACAAAAAAATTGATGAAAAAAATTGTTTCTCTCAGCATTAGATGAAATGTCAAAGCTTCAATAACATACAATACAATAAACTTCGAGAAAAAATTTATGAACAAAAACCCTGCGCTCATCCTAAACTATGAAAAACATTATTGTTGTGGTTATCCATTTTTCGTGAACTGCAGTAGAACTATTCGTATGTATTATCTTGCTGTGCAGAACTGACCTTTTTGAGTCGCGGAAAAACAACTCATTTCGCCATGTTTAAGAGAGAATTAGCCTACGTATTTCGGAACCACGGTTGTTTTATCATAATTTCTTTTAAAAATAATTAAAATTTAGAAATTCACTTCAAACTAACTTGTGAGATACGAGCCGATATGGCCAAGTTGAAAATGATTGCTGCTGTACAGAAAGGTCTCCATGGTCTAGTGGTTAAGGGCGCTCAACCGGCAATTGAGAGATCCGTGGTTCGATTCCCGGTGGTGACTGATATTTTTGTACAGTAGCATTCATCGATTCCCATCAGCTGTTCAATGCTGTTGTCAATATCCGCCATTGCGGAAGTCTTCAGTATAAAGTAATAGCAATTAAAGGAATTAGAAATTAATAAATTCTGTTTATACAAGATCTATTTATCTGAAGATATTTTATTTTAATTTAGATTCTCATAAATTCTACACAATCTTATTTCATTCGTTATTCAATTTTGCACCTCAGTTCGCTCGTACAATATTTCAATGGAACATGAGTTTTCATCAATAACCCTTCAATGCAGATATACAAGATTTATTATCTGAAGATATTTTCTCCAACTAATCTATTGAAATAGGCGGCTCTGATAGCACAGTTGGTAGCAGCGTTTGCCTGTGATAAGATAAGGCTCTGGCTGGCTTCGTTTCCTGCAGCCTTGGGTTAGAATCTCATTCAGCCATAGATGTTTCTCATCATTCACCCATTCACCTCATTACACACGCACAAGTCTCCAGACTCATATAGGCATCATCCGCAATAAAAAAAAAATATTTAAAAAATCATTAAAAATCTTAGACACGCATTTCTAACAAGTATCACAAATTTTTCCAATTAATCTACCTTCTTCAATTAATCAAATAAATATAAAATTCCAAATTTGTTAGAATCCATTACAAATCTCACATTTAAATTTCCAACTAGTATTACAAATTTTTCCGCTTGCAGTAGCATTCACTCACACTTGAGAAGCAGCTCTCCTGAGGTCGCATCTTATTACGATTATTTATTCGAGTTCATAAATTATGCATTTTATGCGTAAAACCGCTCATGATATAAGCCGAATTTATGATGGTCATAAACAACACCGACCTGCACGGTTCTGTCTCTAATGAGGCAGGGCTGGTACGGTACGATATAATACACATATTATAGTAATATATATGTATATACATGTATAATACGTGCAGGCATATAGCGCAGCTCATTGCCTCATGCAGAGAGAAATATACGCTTTATTACAGTCACGATGATAATCATAATACGTAGCTGTATAATATTGTTATTATACATCGGGGGTTGAGCTTAAACCGTATTAATATTTCAGATATCATGCACGATCCACTCCAACTGTGTCATCCAATTCCCCCCCCCCCCCCCCCACCCACTGATACCTGATCCTCAAGTTCAAGCAGGGACATCATCTTCACTCCAATTTGCAATAATTTTCACTCAACGTCCGATCTCCTAGAAAATAAAAGCAGAATACCTGCTATCGAACAGTTGTCACATCAGATGTCCCGTAAATTGTCACACAAACAACTTGCAGCCACCTTGGCTTGAATAGATGATTTGCTAATACGCATATAAATCGAAGGATTTGTTCAATTAGTTGGATCTACATCATATAGGTGTTGTTGCCTCCGATCCCCAGCTTCGTATGCTGAGAAGGATATACATTAGAAAAACGTGCAATCCGCATAGAAAATTCGACCTTGAAAAGGATTCTAAGAATGGCGATGGACTCTGAAGGACACATAGGATACGTATGAATTAATGAATTACAAGTTGTGTAGATAAGGGATTTCATTATTTGACATGTCCCTCGGGCTTTCCAACTGATCGCTTGAGGTTAATATTCCATAAGACTTCACTGAGATTGCGTCAAGCGACTCATTAAGTTGTTTGTACGACCTGATTAGTAATAGATTTTTCTCCCCATTTCTCCTATCCTCAATTGATTTGCATGTTCTTCTTTTAATTCCAGGAGTTGTCCCACATTCAAAATCCCCAGAAGTAGAACAGTTAGTGGTTATTACTCCCTTATTTTCAGGGTGCTTGGACCTTGCAATAAAATGAGCCAAAGGATGAATATATTCAAAAATAATAATGGATTCAGAAGGGATCTGGAGATGGTATATTCCTGACTGCTTTCTCAGAATGCACCCAGATTATACAGAGTGCTGGAATTGTTGTTGTCTACGGGATCTTACATATTATTATTTGCAATAGCATACTTTATGCATAGTGTCTCTGTTCTCAAAATTATGATTATTACTTGATCTCCTAAATGCTCCTTATTGTTACCTAAATGTTCTGAATATTACTTCTTTTGATATTTTTATATCTTTAATATTTTTTCAAATTCTGTAATAGCTTCATCCAAATATCTATTTCACACCTTTGTCATGAATATCTAGGCTATAATCAATGTATCTATTATGATCATGTTCATCTATTATTTTTGAATTATCTTCTTTATATTTTCAGGTTACGGTATTCATAATTATTTTTCTTGTAATCTTTGAAATTTGTATTTTGTTTTGTGTTATGAAGACAATAATTGGATCATCCTGGTATCCTCATTGGTTATAATCTCTTAATAAATAAATAAATGTTGTAAATATTTTTGGATTTTTGCTATTTATCGGGAGTGATTTGTTATTTCTAGTTCCTATTGACTCAAATTAACATCATTTCTAAATGGTATTGGATAAATTAGTGTCATTGTATTACTTTCCTGGAGATAATTGCTTTTTGGCTGATGATAAAAAAAGGATTATTGAGAATTCTTGGTGAAAAAACACATTGTGTGAACGTGTGAAGGGACACACCCATCGACGATAGGACCATCGCACCTGACCTGATAAAAAAACTCCCATCCACATCACATTATCAAGTTAATAGAGATTTGGAAAAAAACATAATAGATCAATTTAATCAATATGCTCTAGACGTCTAGACTGAAGATGGAGGAAAGTTCTATATCACCAAGGAGAAAAATATTTGACATCAGATAAAGTCTCACCTTTGTCCTGTTAAAAGTAATCTTAAACCTTTACATCCGAGTGTTCATCGTTTCTGTACGTACCTGTAACAGAAGAGATTAACATTAGATGTGCTATAAAATACCCATTATCTCAGTTTTATGATCAGCTTTCAGTAATAAAGTGAAGACAATAAACACGAAAGAATGACCCTAATATTCAAATAATAGCCTTATACCCAGTGGTTAACTTCAAGCCTGACCACAAAATTAGTTTTATCCCTAGATTTTTTGATGAAGTAACTTTTGTGATAACTGCAATAATAATTAACTGATTGAAATCAATAATGTAATATAATACTGTGCAACATTATATAAAAAATTTAAGAGGAAATTAGAGATAAATCTGGTATAAGCCTAGAAATCCGTCCACCTAATAAATAACTTTTCAAAAATGAGTGAATTGAAAATGAAATAAATTATCTAAAAAAAAGAGTTAAGTATAGGATGATTTAATGATGGTTATGATTATCAATGCATATTGATACGGAGTGGCCGTAGCCGAGTGGGTTAAGTGCTGGTTTGCTAGCCCAAAGGTCCCGGGTTCGATCCCAGTTCTGACCGAACGTTTTTACCTCGGGCCACTCCCGTGTTTCGGAGGACACGTTAAGCTGTCGGTTTCGGCTGCCTAAAAAACGTTAAGTCACGTCAGAGGCCCTGAACTTATTCAGGTGCGACCTGATAACTCTGACACCAGACCTGAGCCAGCCAGGTCACACGATATTATTTATTATTATTATAATAGATTTGTATTAACAATTTTTTAAATTTAAATCTGTTATAAGCCTAGAAATTTTCCACCTAATAAAGTATTTTTCATTTTAGTACAAGTGTTCTCTAACAATACTAACTCGTATATTTGTAAAAAAATGAAACATTCAAAAATGGAATAAATTAAAAAAAAACACGAGTTAAATATATGATTGATTTCATGATAGTTATCAATGTATATTATAATAGATTTGTATTAAAACTTTTTTTAATTTCACGTGGTTGATTAATCATAAAAAAATGGGTTAATAGAGAGATTGGAAAAGCTAAGTTAATCATAACGCTAAAATTGACCTGAACTCTGCGTCTATGCATATGCCTGCTCTACAATGTATTGCATTTAGAGGAGGCTGATGCAGAGTGTTCATAGCATTAGCGTTATCGTTAATTAGTTTTGCCCAAACCCTCCATTATTCCCTACGGGTTTAACAAAACCCTACAATGTTTGTAAATTTTGAAAATAAATTTGATTGATTGATTCTTCTATATGAGTCTGTAAAATACTAAAAAAAATTAAAGGAAATATTATCTAACAGTTATGTCCACCAACAACAGTAGGCTATACAGTCTCTACAGTATATTTAGAGCAGGCAGACGCATAGTGTAATACTGGTTAGTATTAGCGTTAATTAGTTTTGCCCAACTCCACTATTAATGCAAAATATTCTTCTATTTGAGTTTATAAATAATTGAACACAAATGAAATATTACCTTACAGTTGTATCTATCAACAACAAACTTTACTCTGAATAACAATTCATGAAATCTAGAAATTAATTTAAGGCAAATAAAATATTACCTAACAAATGTATCTATCAACAACAAACTTTACTCTGAATAACAATTCATGAAATCTAGAAAAAATATGAATGACAGGCGAAGATTAATAGTTCTATTTCGAGAACAAGGAAGAGATTCTACACGAAAAAAACTTTAAAAGAACCACGAATGGAGCGTTCTGACAGCAGTTTCTGCTTCAACTTCTCGTGGCCTTTACTTCTTGTTTCGTGGGAATCGATCACTGATATTCGATGTTGGAAGATCGACCACCACTCAAACCTTCTCTTGTTACCATTTAATAGTTGGTGCCATAATGGCCAGACAGTCTGTTGAGCTTCATAAGCTGGCCGCGTGACCCATCAAATTATGAACTGGATCATGTTGTCACGTTGTTAAGTTCATCCATGAAAACGGCCATTACCGATCCATTATAGACGATTGAGTGGAGTATAACCTTTCAGGTTTAAATTGAAGGAAGCTGTTCTAGAAACTCATACTGCTTTAATCATAATCATTCAATTTTGACAATGAGGGAAGTTTTCAGTGGATCTGACTTTTTCTTGTGGTTTGCTCAGGGTTTTGATAATGCCACCAAGTCAAAATTTGCAAAGAGAGCAGTTATGGACTCTTCTGAATCATTGCATTTATTTGCAAATCTACAATCTTTCATTTTTTCTACTGGAGTACTCACTTAGATTTACTATTTCAATCATGTTTGTTTTTACCGCTTTTTATGATTGTATTTATTTTGAAATTGCTCATTTTTCTGCAACTCACTGCCAACACTTAAGCTAAGCTTTTGTTGGCAGTGCCAAAATATTTCTTTCTTAATACAATTTAGTGTATGTAAGAGTTTTGTATATAAATGTACTCTACATTGTAATGCTTACTCTACATTTCTTTCAAGATTGTTGTAAGAATTTCTTTAATTTCAATTTTACATTTGTCTTGATAAATGAATTACAACAAATATGAAAATGGAATGAGCTCTGTTTTTACGTATTATTGATGCAAATTAAGCGGAACTACCTTTAGATACAATGAAAACTTCTTGTAAAAAAAATGTCATTTACTGAAAGAAACCTTTTAAACTGCATGTACCCTAGTTTTAGAGTCACAACTTAATCTGGTGGCTCTGGTAGCACAGGTTTGTGATTAGATTCTCTGGCTTAGTTTCCTTCAGGCTTTGGTTCGAATCTCATTCAGCCATGGATCTTTCTCATAATTCACCCATTCACCCCAAACACATTTAATTAGAGCCACTTTAATTCTAGTAGATTGTACAAAATTGCAATGTACATCCAGCCATGGATGTTTCTCATTCACCCATTCACCTCATTACCCATGCACAAGCCTCTAGACTCATATAGGCATCATTTCTGGAGTTCGTTAGGTGGAACCCCCTTGTGATAAATTTCTGGATAAGCCTATGACTTGAATTAATTTGGAGCACGATATTCTCTTTCTCTCTCTCTCTCTCTCTCTCTCTCTCTCTCTCTCTCTCTCACTCTCTCTATCTCTCTGTCGTCTTTAGATTTACAGTTCGCTGTTCGCATAATGTTTACATCTATCTTGATCAAAATTGGATTAGAAGAAAAGGTGTTCCTTCACCCAGTAAAGCTTATCGTAGACACGAAAATTTCACTATACTACGCTTATTTTTATTTCCGCCTAGTACCATAAATTAACACTTGGTTTTTGAACCAGTAGAATATTGGTTAATCAGTGCCCGTACTCTAGTATAAAGGTTAAAGGACGGCTGCAAAATACATGTCACGTAACAGTCACTAACGACTGGTGGAGGTAAATATTCACATTTAATGAAACGTTGCCATTAATAATAATCAGTTTACCGATCAACTCATGAGAGTGGCACAGAATTTAATTGATCGAACAGACTCAGGCACGGCTGTGTCAACCCGTCGGGTCAGCTGATCTCTACCAATGCCTCCACCAATCAATTCCTCTGGCTGAGAAAGAACTCTCCTATAGCGTGCAGACTGCTTTCAGATCGTATCAGAGACGTCGCAGCTGTAATGCAACCAACTTCCTTAACCTCAAAATTCAACCTCTTTGTTCGTGATACTTTGTTGGGCCACAGCTCAATAAATACGCTAACATTTAGCAAGAATGTAATCTATTTGTTTCTTCATCTCGCTTGTCGACATTTACTTGATTGGTTGCGCTTTTCTATTCAACAGCTCTAAAAGTAACCTTTTGATTCTTATGCTGAGATATTATTTTGGTTGATGAAGTATTTATGAGCAGACTGAATGCAAAAATACTTGTTCCTTAAATGTTAATAAGAAATAATGAAACTTGGTTCAACTTGTTTCTGGCCGGCATGTGATAGAAAATTGAATTGTTACACAAATACCCTCCAAACACTCCACTCAATTCTAGAAATGTGCAATAAAGTAACATTTGAGCAACATTCCGTAGCATTTTCCTTTAGTGCGGATGATGTCCACATGAGTCCGAGACTTGTGCGTGGGTAATGAGGTGACTGATAACACATAGATGCCAGACGGAGAAGCGAGATTCGAACCTTCTTCTACACTATAAAAATGTAGATCTTTTGGGTGCTCAATCCTGCGACATTTGTAAAAAATAGGCACTAAAAACAAATATTTTAAGCAGTTATGTACCCGAAAAGGGATGCGGTTAGGTTAGGTAAAAAGTGTGATCAACCGTGTATAATTGGCCATAGGGGCAACATGCGCAGTTGGACCATAGCCACAGGGGCCCAGAAATAATCCGCTTAGTAATTTCTTAACCACATGCGCAGTTCAACCCTGCGGCTTAGTTCAACCCAGAAATAATCCGCTTAGTAATTTCTTAACCACATGCACAGTTCAACCCTATCCCCAAAAAGAACTGAACTAAATATACAAATTCCCTTTTAAGAGCACCCAACAAAAGAATTTTAATATTGTACGGATACGCATGGTGAGATGCGGACGTTGCTTGTTATTATTGTTCAAAACTAAAATTTCTCAAAGAAACTCAAGCTTTTCATTAATTTTATTAAAATGTTGTTTATTCACTTGACATTACAATAATATGATGTATTCAAATAAAACAAGACAATATTGGTTGAGTTCCTGGGAGCATTATCGGAACTGGTAACTTTATCGGATTGGTATTTTAAAATTTTTTCAACGTCTATGAATTGAAGTAGACCAATCAGACGCCACCGGCAACATTCACCGGTTACCGGTCAAGCTCCCAAGAACTCAAGCATTGTCGTCTGCAACAGGAATGATAGTCATTAGAAATAGATTAATTTATAAAATTGAAACAAAACAGAAGTTGTCAAATTTCACTAAACTAACAATTTGAGTCACTGAACCATGGTTTTGTGTTTTACTTACATCTTCAAATCGTTAGTTTAGTGAAATTTGACAACTTCTATTTTGTTTCAATTATGGAGAGATTTCACAATATCAACACCAGTTCTACTATTTTTATAAAATTATAAAAATCCAAGTGTTATTTTTAAAATTCTTTTCTCTTGCCTCATATAAATATCTACCCAATCCACAAAATCCACTTTATTACTTCAATATTATGTTGCATCGTTATCAAACTTTTTGAAAAGTTGCATGAAAATTTTTGTTTGACTTTTTGGTAATTTAAAATAATTATTATCACATTTTGATATGTTATGATTAGTGTTTTTTATTTTGTTCTTGTGATTTGACTGTATGAATATGACCTGCATTTACTGACTAATCCTCAGTTTCTAGTTGAACTTCAATATAACCTAAAATTTGTATTTTCTTGTTCAAAATTTGTAAAGAAAGCAGTAGTGGGCTATGTTGTATCTTTACTTGATTGTGGTTCGTGTAATTTTAATAAATGAATAAATAAATAAATAAATAATGTTGTAACAAATGTTTAGAATGTAAATGAATTCAATTTAATTCAATCAAATGTTTTCAATCCTAAATTAATTTAAAAAATTCAAAGCTCGTTGTTGAAAGTGGAACATTGATCGAAGACGAAAACAAGCATGGTGGCGGAACAATTGGACGTGCTGTACAAGGGAAAAGGGTAATGAAGAAATTTCATACAAAGATGAGAGTAGCTGAGACAAAAATAAGTTATTATCTGGTGTGTTGGAATCAAAAGGCTGGGTAGGTGAGGAGAAAAAATGAACGATTACTGGAGGATACGAATAGGAATATTTCCGATGACGGAGAAGAAGAAAAAGAGATGTAGATGATGATGATGATGATGATGATTGCGGTTGAGGAAGGAGCGATGATTGACTGCGGTCAGTTATTCGGTGTGTACACAAAAGATGAGTTATAATGATACCAGACACGGCAGGCGAAAAAACGAGCAAGACACGATCAAGCATGAAGTGGAAGAAGACGAAGAAGGGTAAAGAGAGAAAGAAGAGTGAGCCAGAAACTGAAGGAGAAAGAGATAGTGTATAAGAGAGGAAAATGAGGGGTCGTAGGAGGACAGAAATTGACCATGTCGAAGCTCTCGACTATTATCCCAGGAGTTCACACACAGAAAGTGAGATGGTCGATTACTGCGTGGGATTGGGGGAAACATTGATCTGTACATTGAAAAAGAAACATACATTGAGAGAGAGATAGCGTGAGTGAGAGATGGATAGGAATAGAGAGATATATATGTAGCGAGAGATAGAGATTCAGATTCAGATGGCTTTATTTGTGTAAATTAACAATGTATATGAATGATAAAAGTATCATTAATATTAGCAACTCTCAGATCCCCTAGTTGAAGTTAAGTACAGTTATTTTTGAAAAGTAAACATAATGGTTGAATAGTTTGAGTAGAAAAGATTATAAATACAACTATATTAACTATTTTAAGGTAAAGTACAGCAGAGAGAGAGAGTGATAAATAGAGATTTAGAGAGAGATGGAGAGAGTGAGAGACAGAGAGAGTCAAAGAGAGAGAGTTAGAGATAGAGAGAGTGAGAGAGATAGAGAAATAGAGAGTGAGAGAGAGAGATTGTGATAAAGAGAGAGAGAGAAATAGTGAGAGAGATATAGAGTGAGAGAGAAATAGGGAGATAGATAGAGAGAGAGAAAGAGAGAGAGAAATAGAGAGTGTGAGAGATAGCGATAGAGAAATAGAAAAATAAAGAGAGAGAGATGGGAGATGAAGAGCTGAATACAGAGAAAGAAAGAGAGAAAGATAAATGCAGGGAAAGGAAAGAGGAATTGAATAGTAGGGGGAAAGTGAATCAACATATAAATAGGTGAGAATTGTTGATAAAGATTGTAGATGAAGAAGGTAAAAGAGTGGAGATAACTGATGGTAATAATTACGTAATTAATAATACTGTACTGTATTTGGACGAAAACAATGGGAAGAAAAATAGAGGAAGAGATGGAAAACGGGAGAATTAAGAGTGGGAAAGAGAGATAAAAGAATAAAATTAGATAAAAGTGGGGAGTGGAAGACAGAGGACAAAAAGTAGCACAGTGAGGAATGAGGAAGAAAAAGTTTTGGTCAAAGAGGAGACAACGATAATTACCTCCAAAGTAATGAGAGATATGAGGATATGGAGTTTTTGGGTAATGGGTTTTAAAAGGAGATGAACAGCGAAAAAGAAGAAGAAAGAGAGCAGGAGAAGAAATATATGATGAAGAAGAAAAAATAGGGACGGAGAAACGATTAAAGATTAAGAAGATGAAGGAAATATAGGGAAAAAAAAGAAAGAAGAAAGAAAAAGAGAGAAGGAAGGAGAAGGAAGAAGAAAGAAGGAAGAAGAAAGAAGAAATATGGAAGAAGGGAGAAGGAAGAAAGAAGAAATATGGAATAAGGAAGAAGGGAGAAGGGAGAAGGGAGAAGGAAGAAGGAAGAAGGAAGAAAGAAGATGGAAGAAAGAAGGAAGAAGGAAGAAGAAAGGAAAATAAGAAATTCGGGGCTCCCAAAAGTCTGATACGTTGCCTCGAGAGAATCCAACGAGTATACCTTGAACGTGCGGTTGATAATGGGTATGAAGATGATGATGATGGTGCTACATAATTCAGGAAAGGTCTAAAAATGGGGGGAGGGGTAGAATCGGAGTAAGACTCAGAAGAGAGAAAGAATATTGTAGACAAGGACGATGCGGCAAGGTGAAAAATAAAAAAGATGCGTGTGAGAGAGACAAGATGATGAGTAAAGGTGGAAAAAGAAGTGAGAAAAAGAAGGAGTTTGGTGGCTGGCTGAAGAAGGTGATACTGTTGTCGATGTAGGATGCGATTATGTTGTTGGAGGAAGAGAGAGGAGTGTAAATGAGAGGGGATTGAGTGAGTGAGGTGAACCAATCTAGAATAACCTCTTCCTCATCCTCATTTTTATCCACACGGGACTTGGGAATTGAGTTATTAATGACTGTAATAGGTGAACAGCATCCCAACGCAGCTGAGAAGAGCGTATCTTCTTGTATGCTAGCGCATGCTTATCCGGAGTCCCTTTGTCCGCGAGCAAACAACTCTCATTCATTGTGCTTTCTCTTTTATTCTTCTTCGTCATTATCACTCTCACAATACACACAAACAGATACTCTTATTTCTTTCCTCCTGTTATTCTTTCTCTGTTAATTTTCTTCTTCTTTTCATCTTGTTCTTCTTTCTCTGTTCATTTTCTTCTTCTTTCTCTGTTCATTTTATTCTTTTCATCTTGTTCTTCTTTCTCTGTTCATTTTCTTTTCATCTTGTTCTTCATTCTCAGTTCATTTTCTTCTTCTTTTCATTTTTTTCTTCTTTCTCTGTTCATTTTCGTCTTCTTTTCATCTTGTTCTTCTTTCTCTGTTCATTTTCTTTTTCTTTTCATCTTATTCTTCTTTCTCTGTTCATTTTCCTTTTTCTTATCATCTTGTTCCTCTTTCTCTGTTCATATTATTTTTCTTATCATCTTGTTCCTCTTTCTCTGTTCATATTCTTCTTCTTTTCATCTTGTTCTTCTTTCTCTGTTCATTTTCTTTTCTTTCTCGGTTCATTTTCGTCTTCTTTTAATCTTGTTCTTCTTTCCCTGTTCATCTGCTTCTTTTCATCTTGTTTTTCTTTCTCTATTAATTTTCTTTTTTTTTCATATTTTACTTCTTTCTCTGTTCATTTTCTTCTTCTTTTCATTTTTTCTTCTTTCTCTGTTCATTATTTTCTTCTTTCTCTGTTCATTTTCGTCTTCTTTTCATCTTGTTCTTCTTTCTCTGTTCATTTTCTTTTTCTTTTCATCTTATTCTTCTTTCTCTGTTCATTTTCCTTTTTCTTATCATCTTGTTCCTCTTTCTCTGTTCATATTCTTTTTCTTATCATCTTGTTCCTCTTTCTCTGTTCATATTCTTTTTCTTTTCATCTTGATCTTCTTTCTCTGTTCATTTTCTTTTTTTTCCTTTTTTTCTTTCTCTGTTCATTTTCGTCTTCTTTTAATCTTGTTCTTCTTTCCCTGTTCATTTTCTTCTTTTCATCTTGTTTTTCTTTCTCTGTTCATTTCCTTTTTCTTTTCATCTTGTTCTTCTTTCTCTGTTCATTTTCTTCTTCTTTCTCTGTTCATTTTCTTTTTCTTTTCATCTTGTTCTTCTTTCTCTGTTAATTTTCGTCATCTTTTCATTATGTTCTTCTTTCTCTGTTCATTTTCTTCTTCTTTTCATCTTGTTCTTCTTTCTCTGTTCATTTTCTTCTTCTTTTTACGTTTTTTCTCTTCGAATGTCGATTCTCTTGCCCATCTTCTCTTTGCTTTTTCCCTCATCATCCTACTACTCCTATGCTTTTTGTTATTTCCCCTTATCTCTTTCTCCATTATCATCTTTTCCTCTCTCCACTTCTAATCAGCCTTTCTCTCCAACCCATACTCTTTAAATTTCTTATTCTTTACCCTCTCTTTCCCTTCTATAGTTTGTGAAAATGTTCATTTAATCTATCATAATGGTTTTTTCCTTATCTAGAAGCATTCCAAAGTTTTAATATTTGTCTTTCTTTTTCCTTTACTATCAAATAGATGATAATTCATTTTCTTTGGTTTTTCCCCTATTTTTCTTTCTTTCTAATGAAATTCATACATTTATCAGTATTTAGCTGGAAGCCTTAGAAAGTATAGTCAGAATTGTATAGGAAGGTCAAGTGTAAGAGAGGACCGGCTGCGCCCTAAGTTCGCCCTCCTAGGAGATAAATAAAAGCAGCCAATCAATCAATCCCTCTTTCCCTCTTCTCCAGCTTTTCTTTTTTTTCACTTGTCCGACCTCTGCTTCCACGTCTTTTTCATCTCGAGCTCACATTAATTTCGTCTCCTCTCTTCATTTTCGTCTAATCATGCTATTCACCCCTCATCCTTTCCCTCTTTTAATCTCTCATTCTTTACCCTCTTTTCTCGTACTGCTTTTTCTTCTTCCTCTGCTCATCCTCTTCTTTTTTTTCGTCCTCAGCTCATACTCCATCCATTCCACTTCTCATTTTCGTCTCATCACGATTTTTTCCCCCCATCATCACCACTTTTTTTCTTCTTTCACTTCCTCCTTCTTTACCACTCCTCCTCTACTCCTCTTCCTCCATCTGTTATTCTTCTTCCAATTTCTCCTTATCCACCTATTCCTTTTCCACCTACTCATCCATCTCTCACACACTCTCTCTCTCTCTAGCTCACTTCGTGGTCATGCACCATGTGATTACTGCGGTGGTCGTGTAGTTATGTTCCGTGAATCTCCACCAGAATATACACGATTTACTATTCCTACAAGCATGCGCGATTGCTCAGGTTTCAGGTTCCACGACACATACTGAAGTACAGGGTTTATATCATAGCAATTGCGTTGAGTTGATACCGTGAGTTACTTACTAAATTATTCAATCACTTTGAAAACTCAGCGTTGTCCACATGACCACAAGAAGAAACGGACTAGCAGAAAGAGAGAAGAGTGGTAAGAGAGGGTATGAGGGAAAAAGAGTAAGGGGGAAGAAGTGTGAGATACTCAAGAACAAGGAAGAGAGCAAGAGATGCAGCGAGAGATACGTTTGGTGACGTTTATAGGGGGAAAAGATGTTGAAAGGAGTAGAAGAGAAAAACCAAATAAAAAGAACCAAAAAGAGAAGAGAAAAGAGATCAAGATCAAGATTTAGTTTTTCGTTGTTTATTTTTTGAGAACAAAACCTCTCTTTGCTGTATAATACATATACAGTAATCACAAGGTGCAATCTCACAAGATTTACATTCACTAGAACTCAAACGACATCTACATTACTTTTGCTCAAACAGAACCATGCATCAGCCCAACCTTTTCATGCATTCAACTTTTTTTTATTCGTCGGGGCAAAATTTTACAAGTAAGTTGCACAACAGTTTGTGTGATAACCGAAAACTTAAAACAGAAGATTTTTGTTTCTGTTCCTTTTCCAAGAAGCATTCATAAATCGAGAGATCAAACAACATTCCTAAGAGGATGAACTCCTAAACTTGAAAGCATCTTTTAACTCAACTGACAGTAGTCCACACTTTAATATCTCACCTATCTGTACTTCCATGACCATACATACCTCTAAAGTTAATCTGCAGTTTTGCCATGGTAATTCTTATCTGGTTTCATCAAACAATTTTAAACATTTTTTTAAATGAGCAGTTCCCAGTGGTTGAGTTCATGGGAGACTCACCGGTAACCTGTAATCGTTACCGGTGGCGTCTGATTGGTCTTATTCAAATTCACAGAAACTAAAAAATTTGAATAAATCAATCACGTATTTACTGGCTACTGGTAAGGCTCCCATGAACTCAACCATTAAAGTTTCATTTAAGTTTCTAATTAAAGTTTCCATTAAAGTTTCTAAACATATTTTTAGTTTCCAAAGTGACAAACTCACGAGTCATGGTGAATAAACATCATCATATTGTTCATTAAAAACTATTTTAAATTGGAATAGAATATACAGAATCTTTTTATCCTCTTGAGAAAAAACATGTTTTACTTCATTGAATTTTGACCATCATAATAGGAATACATACAAATAAATGTACATAATACATTTTCATAGTATCTATTATTTTTTTAAGAAGAATGTTATTATTTAACATAATAATTGGCATATGAACTGTATATATAATCAGTTATACAGACATTGACACTAATTTAGACACACTTCATTCACAAAAGGCAAAAAACAAAGTTTTAGAACAACATGGGATTTACAAACACACAAAGCAGCAGCCTGACAACATTTAAATGATCAACTTAACTTCTTCTCACATACACTTTTCGACAAAATAATCCCAATTTCAAACCTCCCGCCTACTCATCCCCCACCCCTCCCCCCTATCAACATCCATAACCCTCAAACTCATACCTTGAATCAGTGTACTGTGGGTCGTCTGACGATGCTCTTGACAACAGAGTGAAACAGTCGTCACGCCATAACGTGAGTCATAATTTCCACTTAAAAGTGCTTTTTCAAGTTTTTATTATAATCAGGAGTAAAATATACATAACATTTAAAGAGTAGGTTGAAAGCTAATTCTAATTAGAAGGTACAAAAAATTTGTACTCGAATTTATACTAGGTACTTGACTATTTAAATTTTTCCATTTTTCAGTAAGAGAAGAAAAAGAAGCAATTAAAAGAAATAAAGATTATAATACTGAATTAGTTTTTATTTTTTTAAATTTTATTTATACAGAATATATCCTAAATTAAAAAAAAAAATGATACGGTGGTAAGGCTTAGTATACGACCTGATATCTTCGAAGAAAACCAATGAGGACAAAAGCTTGTCTGTATTTTCAAGAAAATTACAAGGATTTTAATACTGATTATCTTTCTGGACATCGTGTACCTAAAATACATTTTTTCGAAGTAAGTAAAATTCTAAGAAATATTCAATATGAGGACAAATATTCCAAATCTAGTGGCATCTACTTTTCTAGGGAAAAAGTCAAGTTCCACTTTGTCCAGACGAGTCAGCAGACACAACCAAGAAGAGATAGAGCAGTTTATTTCTTTTTGAGGGTCGAACCCCATCCAATCAATCTAAAAGATTTACATAGTGCTTGAGAGCATGTTTTATCCAGAGAGCATCAGCCTTTGTATAATTAATTTAATTTATTGTCTCAGCACAACGGTTGGTAGCCGCGCCTTAACGAAAAAAGGCCTCACTGTAAACAAAAACCACGTCCGAGATAAAGCGAAACTTACGATTCCATCTGTCTCGAGAAATTAATTGGATCAATTAATGGTTGTAACAGCCGAAGAATCGAGAACTGTAACGAGTTGATTTCGAGCCGGCAGGTTAACTGCGATCTAATTAGCTCTAACTAGCCGTAGACTACGGCAGATGATTATCAGCTGATTAAAAAAGCCGTGAAAACATGGGTCCCCAAAATCGTCCCGAAATTCAATATTGAAAAAATATTGAAACACGATGCTATAGTTGGATTCTAGGATAGATATTGAAGAGCAGAAGTGGAATATGTATCAAGAATACATCCACTAATTATACAAAAAAGACTCTGTTCTCTGCTGAAAAATCACTTCCTTGTGGTTCGGAACCTACCTAAACCCAACCTACCCAACTCATCAATCACCATCATCCAATTCATTAACCACGCACAAGTCTCAGACCTATGTGGGCTTCATCCTCCAAAAGAAATTATATGCAACCAAAAGGCCTAGGATTTTGGTATCACTTTGGTATCAATATCAACCAACTCCATAGTACTACTGCATCAGGAGAATGTATGGCTGCTGTCCCATATCTTCCTCAAAGAAATCGACGAAGAGAATCGATAGTCGATATGAAAGGACCGTTACGTTTAGTTAGGGTTTGGTATAGATATCGATTATTAAAATGTTCATTCGATTGTTCCGGGGAAGATACGGTACTGCAACTGAAGAGGAATACTTCATTAGCCTACTCATTTTTGCAAGTAGAAATGGAACGATATTTTCATCTATCCTTGTTCAAGCTGTGCAGGCGATAATGCTAAATTAATTATTATTTATTTCTTGTGACAAATTTACAATTTATTATTACAAATTTTTAATAACCATCAATCATTTGTAATATTGTAATAATAATCAATCACTCTATCAACAGTATCAACGACGATTTGAACACTCTATTTTACCCATCTCACACAGGAGTTTTTTTTAAGAGAAATATCCACTCAAATGACAAAGACATAGCCGAGTGCCGTAGCAGGTATCTGTTTACAGATAAAATACGAAACTCCTGGGCGCTCTTTGTAAGGACCAGCAAAAAATACTACTCTCTGCTGCAAAATCACTTCCCGGTGGTTCGGAACCCACCTAAAACTGAAGGTCCAACTTATCCATAACCATCGTCCAATTCATTAATCAGAGATAAGCTACGAAACACCAGGACGCTCTTTGCACGGGTGACCGATTAGATTGGCCAGCAAAAAAGACACTGCTGTATTATCACTTCCCGGTAGTTCGGAACCCACCGAAAACTGTAGGTCTAACTCATCAATCACCATCATCCAATTCATTACCCACGCACAGGTCTCAGACCTATGTGGGCTTCATCCTCCCGAAAAACGAGAACTAGTTGACTGCTCATACAGTCTGTATAGCTTTGTATCATGTCAGATTTTAATTTCTCGTGGTTATTCAGCCTGTAGTAATAGTCAGTACAATAATAATAATTAAATGTGTCCTATTAGTAGATTTATGATTGATGTTGTGGAACTTCATCATAGAAGTAAACAAGGTTAATGCTTGCCAATTCTCATGTTCAATTGAGCACTGGACCGATTTCGTGGCCTCAATAGTCAAATTTTCAACAGTAAGTTTTTTAATTAATTGTGTTTTCACTTGGTATACCAACTTTTAACTCTACCAAATTAATCGATAACTTTACCACTATCAATTTTAATCAATATCATAATAATCCTACACTGATTCTTCAATACACTATTCCAGAGTATTACTCTTTCTTATCGTTACTGGCTAGAATATTACTTTTTTACCGTATTGGCGTGTTTTCACTAGGTATACCAATTGTAACTATCAAATTATTCAATAACTTTATCACTATCACTTTTTTTTTTGTAGATTACGTCTTGGAGACTCCAGTTAAGGAGTATAAGACAAGTCAGATCAACAATATTATACACACTAGACATCATAATTACTTCAATTAAATGAGGTGAGGCTTAATTTTGATGTGAAAGGATCAATATTATAATAACCCTACACTGATCTTCTACACAGTATTCAAGAATATTACTCTTTGTAATAGTTATTGGCTAGTTTTATTACTGACTCCTTTGTTGAAGGATGTGGGAAAGCCCGCTTAAATCATACAGTAGTATAAATTTGTTTTGTTTCATTTCCACTTGTATACAGAAAACCGTAGCTGCTGACATTGTAGTACTCAAATAAAAAACTTTTTGTGATGTTGAAGATCCATCTTTTTTTTCACTTTTTCAGTACCTATATAATAATAACAACATAAAAAACACTTTTAAGTGGGAATTATAACTCACGTTATGGCCGTTTCACTCAGTTGTCAAGAGCCGTTACGCCATAACGTGTATTATAATTTCCACTTTAAAGAGTTTTTTAAGTTTTTATTAAAAACATTTTATTCATCAATGAGAAATGAATTATGTTTATTTATATAATATTACTGTCCAAAGTAAATTCAATTTCTCCAGTCGAGTAATCAGTGCAACAGGACAGGCACTTCAACGAAGAAAAAATGAGAAATACCGGTTTATACGTCAGCAAGAGTATACTGTTATAAAACGGGTAGAAGCTTTTTCTTGAAGCCCTCGATAACATCATCCGATTAGTAGGGACTGTTTTGGACGTTGAACAAACATTTCAATTCATTCTTAGACCGAAGTTTGTTCGATAATTCCTAAAACAAGCAATAATCCGGATGTTGAAAGAATTTTAATCCCCCAGACTGCCACTGAAGACATAAAAAGTAAGCCAGACTTGTTAAAAAAGAAATGAAGCAATAGAATGAAAAAAGTAAATCTGCTTTAAACTCCTGAACGAACGGTCTTCTACCTGTTCGAATAATTCCGATAACAGCTATTGGAATAAAACATATTGAGCTTTGGGAAAGAAAGGAGCTCATATTTCGTTTTCTCAAACTCTTAATTTAGTACGTCATGAGTTCGTTACATTACAGTACAAAAATCACATAGTACAATGGCTTTTGTGTTTCAATGTGTTTCAAAGAGAAAATTACTTGTAGCCAACGGTAAATGACAGAAAGAAAATTAACTGTGGGCCTTTATACGACAAAAACAAAACTACAATGTTAACCTGATAATTCATTCAATGTATCTAAACTTAATGTAGCCAAGAGTCTGAAAAAAGGTCTTCAACTGTTAATAAAACCATAAAAAGACATGTTAAAAACATCATCTCATACAGTATTTACATTCTGCATATTCATAATTCTAGGCTCTACTTGGAATTATTTCATTACTTTTGGAGTCTGAAGGCTAGAAAACACACTGTAAATTAATATAATATGGAATGAGTAATTAACAATCTATAAATTTCAACTCTATCATTTAAATCTGTCAGAAATCTACTCATTTATGAAATTAGTTTTGTACAATCTACTAGAATTAAAGTGGCTCTGATTAATTTACTGTATTTGAAAATCAACTAAAAAGCGGCTTACTATAGAAATCGATAATGGAAAAATTATTCGCATTTCAATAATAATAAAAACTGTCCAGAATACATAACGGCATTCTATTAGTAGTTCTATTTTATGAAATTCTATAAATATGTCATGAGTTTGGCAGATTGAATCTAGTGGTCCTCCCACACAGACTTGTTACTTTGCTATTACGAAAACACACGAGTGAAGCATAAAACTCATCAATAATTAATTTTTAGAATCATTTCGTCACAAATACATTAATTGAAACAAAACAGAAGTTATCAAATTGCACTAAAGTAACAATTTGAGTCACAGGACCATGGTTTCGTGTTTTACTGACACATCGTACAGCCAAAGATGAGCGAGAAAAAACGAAACCATGGTCCTGTGACTAAAATTGTTAGTTTAGTGAAATTTGACGCTTCTGTTTGTTTTAATTATGGAGAGATTTCACAATATCAACACCAGTTCCACTAATTTTAGAAATATATCATTTCAAATACACACTTTTTAACGTATATAAGTGTAGGTATTTGATGAATTTCTCAATTCTAATAATTATAATAGAGCATATGGCTTAATTTTAAGATTTAATCTCTAGTTCGATGGAGACGATTGTGATTGATGATTAATGGTCCAGGATGGAGCAACTGACAGCAATATAAGCATAGTTGATGAGGTAGAAGCATAATAGAGCGATATACCTGATCTCATCAACGGCAAATCAAGTTTGAAGTCTCGTCAACGCACTAAGACGATTCAATCTTACAACAATGTATGTGATTAGGAAGATAATGAACTTGACAAGGAGACGATAAAAAAAAGATGAAAAAGAAGAAAAGGAGGAGGAAGAGGATAAGGAGAAGAGCCGCTGAGTAGCTGAGGGTGTGAATAAATAATTTAACGCAGCTTTCGATGAGAACAAGGCCTGACCTGAAGTCAGGTTGAAGTTCTTTAAGACTACGTTCGTTAGCTTCGAATTAAGACTTGTACTGCTATAAATAAAAATCATCGAAATAGCTGCGTTAATTGTAGAAGCAAGAGAAAGGAAGATTCTCTCTATCTGTAGTTATTGAATAATGTGTAAAGTTATTTTTATTCCCGATTCGGATAAACTATGATGATTAGTGAAATTATTTGTTACATTTATAGCATGTTTGAAACGTTCAATGTCTCAAGTTTAATAAACCGATACAAAGGAGTATCTAAGAACCCGACCAAATTAATTATACATAAAATAAAATTATTACTATTATTATTATCATCATCATCATCAGTTGTGCTGATAGGCATATGCACCATTTAACTTCTTCAATTACTATAAACGTCATTTGCTTCTGGATTCACAAAGAATATGCACATCGGCAGTTCTTGAAAAAAAAATAATTTTATTTTTGTTCTTCTTCTTGTTCAACAGATCATAGTATATCATGCCTCAATATTTGATGTATTTTTCTGATTTATAAAAAATAAAGAAAAGATTTCAACACATTTAAAAATGAAAACGTCAAGCTTGTACTGTAAAAATAAAGTTGATAATTGAGCTAAGCATCAGCCTTTGTAATGTCCAATGTTTTAATTTTCAAATGTAAACAGCATCCAGCACCAGCTGTCCAATGTTTTGATTTTAACTAGCCTCAACTAACTTAGAGCCTATAGTAGAAATATGTTTAACATCACCAATCAATCAATTTATTTACAGCATCCCCCTAAACAAGTAGGTTTTTCTGGAGGTGCCATGTATTGATTTAATCTTCTTCTTCTTCTTGCTTCCAAGGATTAGGCAGTTGCCTGTTCCGACTCACAATTATTTTTATATTCTGCCCCAAACTCTAAAATCAATGGTGGTATCACTTAAACTAGGAAGTTTACCAAATTTCAAGAGTCTAGAATCTTCCTTTCAAGCACTAGAACACAGTTGGACGGACAAGGGCACGATTTTCATAAGGTCCTGTCCGGTCCTCAATAAAGGCCCTATTTTACTATTATTTGTTCATCCTAAAAGTTATTTGATATTTGATAGTTTTGGATTATTATTAAATAAAGTATGATGATCAGTGAAATAGCTTGATTAAAAACGTTTAGAAATTACTAGGCCCTTTACTGCCCTTTATTTAGGTATACGTTTTTAAGCGACTTCCAAACAAAAGGAGATTCTCAATTCGACATGTTTTTTAATTAAATTTTTTTATTTTGAGAAAAATACAAGATGGAGACTGTCTGTTGCTATTCACATAAGAAAGATGACTTGCAAAACTTGGCAAAACAAATGACATCCAATAAATTCGCATGAATTTAGTAAGTACCTTTCGCAAGTGCAATTTGTCAAACACAAAAGAATATTTTGTAAATTATGAAGTCAACTGCCTAATAAAGTCTTGTGAGGAAACGCTGGACAAAGGCTACCCGAAACAAATTTGAGAGGACGCCCTAGAATTGAGTTAATCAGTTTTATTACCCTGGAATGGCGCAGAGGAGGTTTTTAATTGTGATTTCTGAACTCTTTCGAAATTGTTCTTTCCAAGGACCTTTCCTTAACTCTTTATGAACTTGGTTAAAAAACTTCCCAGTTCGCACTTTGCTGAATTTTGTCCACAGAATCTTCGTTTCAAATGAATGGAACAAATATTAAATGAAAACTTCAACATTAAACTTACTTAAGTCTTACATTGAGTCATGACATCGTCTTACATGAATGATTTCCCGTTTTTAAGCATGTAGGTTAATACCAGGAACAAAGTTCTACAATTAATTTATTTAGAAAGCGTCTTCATCTGACAAATATTGTAAAGGCTATTATGAATATTATTACTTAAATACTATGAAAATATTTGTAGATTGCCAGTAAAATTTTTCAATTTGTAATCTCAAAAAAAGAATTAATCCTGAACGTACGTTGGGACAATTTCTGAACTACATTTCTTGTTTATGAAAATATTTGTGGATTGTCAGGAAAAATGTTTTAATGAGTAATCTAATACAATAAATAACTTCTGAACGTAAGCTGACGATTTTAGAACTATATCTCTTGTTTAGAGATGACTACCTTTTTTTGATTATTCATCAGTAATGAAATAACCCATAATTTATTTAAATTAGCCTTCTTGTGTAATTCTTCAATTTATTACATGGACTTAGTCAACTATATTCCGTCAACCCTGCAGGTGGTTACAACGTTTCTTCTTGTAAAACGTAAATAAATGAGTTCGAGTGTTTCCTATTAATTAATGTAAATCAGTAATCCATCTTTCAAGTGACTTACTTCTGTTGAGTTTGAACAAAACATTTTCCTAAAGTCATGACTAATGGTTGTTGGGTCTAAAACAGTGGGATAAGATAAAAATTCTTGCTTTACTATTCTTCAAGGTGGGTAGAGGGAAAAATATTTTATACCAGGATCAAATTTTAGAATTAATTCCTCTTCCTAGAAATTACTAATTAACAACTTGAACTCACGTTTCTATGCCCCATAGAATCATGAGCTCAATTTGTAGGGATCAAATAATATTTTCTAGAAGAGGAATTGATTCTAAAATTTGATCCTAATTGAAAATATTTTTCCTTTCCTCTATTTCAAGAGAGTAATAAGAAAATAAGATCTTAAAATTTATTTCAATTCTACACAGGCCTCAAGCATGCATGCATTTTGCTCATGAATACTGAGGATAAGAATACTATGTAACTGATTTATTGTTATTTTACGCATCGTCTTTAATCGTATAAGTTAGTGAGTTTTGGTAAATTTGGAAGCATCAGTGTAAATATCTAGTTATTAGAGACAAGTTATTGAGTTTTAGTTATCAGGGAGAGCTAAAACAATATGAAGTCGTTCATTTTTCAGTACTTTGTACAATTTTTTATATTGTGGAACCCACTGTTTACCTCTCCTATGATTCGGCCAATCCATGTTCACAGTATGGAGTTTGTAGATATCTACATTGTGAATAGTGTATCGAGCTTGTAAGTGCCTCATGAAATGCATCCTACTTTACAAAGCTTCTGTCCAACTTACTGATACATATAACTCTCCCAAACTTCCCCATTTCACGAACCTACCAGGAAAACTCGATGAAACACAAAGTTTAATTATTGTTGTGGATATCCATCTTTGATATACAAAGTTTAATGTTCCATAATAATTTTATAATCTCGCGGTAGATCCTGGGAGGAGACACGTTGGACATTCAAGCTAAGTTAGGTAAATTATTAATAGATTACTAATAATTGTTGTTTGTTACTGATCAGCTTAATGCAGAGTGGTTGTTTAACCCTAAATGTAGGAAAGTATATACTTTGAATATATAAGGAACATCACGTTAGTTATGAAATTCTATTGTTACATTGTTCTGGCGTACTCTTTATTTCCATTGGGACCTATCAATGCCCCTCAACATACAAGACGGACTGAATCTGTTATAATAAATATGTATGTATACAGTACCACAGCCGATACGACTGTAGGTGACTCTTCAGACCTTAATGCAGACCTTAACGCGTTGTGTTTTAGTCTGAAGAGCGTACTACACTAATGAGGAGTGAGGTAGTTTGCAATTGTTTGTGATAACACACCGCGATTAAATCAAAATAATCCAACAATTCCTTATAATCCATTTATCAAACAATGCCCCACAATAATACAAAATTTACCTGTATTCTTGAGATATCAATCCAGCTGTCCCTTCCAGCGGATAACATAATCAGAATCCTTTGCCGTTTAAGGCGGTCAGGCAAGCACACAACACTGATAATAGGAGAATTTGTGAGAAGGGTGGTAAACCTCAACAGCGATATCTAGCTTCATATTTTAACAAAGAACTATTTTCAATAAAAAACAAACGTAGTAGAAACCTTGTTACACGCACGTTATTAGAATTATCACATATCCACAAGGTCGCTCTGGTTTTTTGGGTAGAATATATGTTTCGACTATATTGTTTACTTCAATATTCACGATATTTGTTCACACTTGTATGAAATAAACACAACAAGAACATGCACAATTCACAAGAGAAACACACGAATTGAAATTATGATCGGCGATGGAAACACTTGCACAAAATTCTTCAGTGATCAACACGGTGTGGTAATTATTCCAGTGCGGCATTCATGTGCCAATTAAATAATTTATGTGATATGAATTAGAACAACATAAAATACCCAAGTTTTTCACGAATAAAGAAACGAATTTTAAAGAGTACAATGTTTCCACAGCCGCGTCTAGATGGATACTGTAAGAAGCGTGGTGCGGTGGACCACCCATGATGTTCCGACCAATCTGAAAGCCGCTGACGGACAGAGGTGGGGCACTTGGTGAGTAGGAGAGGGGTAACTGTCTCTGTCTCACTCTTGCCACTGCAGCTGATAGTAGTTGTGTCTCACTCACTCCTTCGCCAACTTGGATGAAATTATTAAGTGAAACAAGCCAATCATTGGTAACATTGGAGCGGTCTCTATACAGCAGAAGAAGAGCGGTCGGTGGTTCAATTAAAGTCGCGGCCGATAGATGAAGAAGAAGGAGGAGAGGAGAAAGAGGAGAAGAACTCACCAATACATTCTGTTCAGTGCACTCGACAAAATGAAGATGGAGTGAAGATCAGTGTAAGAAGAGAAAAGGGGAAGGTACATGAAGAAAAAAGCATCCGTCTGTTTCCACCTGGTCCTTTGTTTTGTCTCATCTTACTTCCCTCTCCCCTTCCCCGCCGCCTCTTTCGCCTCTCTCGACATGACTTCATCATCAATGTCTGATACCTTCTTATTAGACCGCGGTACCTTCCCTTTACCTCCCTCTACGCTTTTATCATCTCAATCGCATCTTCTTTCACAGCATCTACCTCTACCTCTTGTTCAGTATGTTTTGTGAGGTTCCTTCTCACGATGGCTAAATACCATATGGACGAGGTAATCTTTATTAGATTAATAAATGAATCAAAAAATACACGGGGAATTCATGTATCTACGCGAATAAAAATACCAACATAAGGTGCATTGTTGAAAATTATAAAACTGACATTGGTATAATTATACATGTATTAAAAAAACACGATTTTGGAAACATTGGACATGCGGAAATGAAATTAATCTTCACAATTCAAAGCTAAAAAAAAATTTAACTGTTCATGAAAAAAAATTTTTTAAATCCACTTGAAAGAGGTATATTAAAGAAGCTGCTCACTATCTTTGAACATTATATTTGTTTCTCTCATTTGTAGTTTATTAAAATTGTACGTAAATTGTACGCTCTTTGGACTATAATATAACGTTGAGGTCTAAAGAGTCACCTAATGTCGAAATACATTATGTATTTGTATGTAAATGTATGTATCTATGTACATAAATTTGAAACTAATTATTTGTAATAACATGGAACTAGCGCTAAGGTGAATAATGAAAAGAACACCAGAGGTGAAATTATTCCTATAGCAAATTTTTTATCATACTTTTCTATCTGCAGCCAATAGAAACAGACATGAGAATCTGATACGTGAATAATGAAATGTGAAAATTTTAATGAAGAGGAATTATTATAAATAGTTTAAACTTTTAAATTGCTTACATTCCAAGATTATCTATATTGTTCAATATAATAACCCACTGGTAGTCAAATTAGAGGCGGTTTGAATTTCCCCGACATAAAGAAATGTCTTATCTTACATCCCCTCCCTTCCCTTAAGAAAGAGTAAGTCGAAACTACCAATCATTTTATAGCCTTGGTTCAGCAAGAATATTTTCATCCTATTTTGCTATTACCTTCTCAATTCAAATATTTAGTTGAATATTTAGTTGTAGCTTCACAATCAGCATAAATCTTTTGAAGCCACAAACATATTCTGGCTAGGTCGATAAGGAAGCGTCACTAAAAGTATTAGCTTTAATATATTTGATTTCAATAATTTGTAAATAAAATACAGAGCCACAAATTTTTATCATAACCCAAATAATAAATATAGGATTTTTCGCTTAATTACAAATAAAATTTCTAATATGAACTGTCAAAACTTATCCATCAACATATAGTTTAGAAAATTAAACATTTATTACTGTTGAAAATGTGACATGTAAGGCCACGGAACCATGGTCCAGAATGAAAATAAACAGTGGAATTGACAACATACAGTTTCGTTCTATTTTATTATGGAGTTCCAAAACATCAACATCAACAGTTTTGTTCTATTTTATTATGGAGTTACACAGCATCAACAGAAAATCTACATATAAATTAATTACAAATACTTTGTGAGCTTGTTGTACTCACTGAAATAACGAAAAAAGTACATACAAACATAAGGAAATGTAGCAGAATTCCGGAAATGCTTCATTAGAGTAAATAAATCGTGAGTAAGCAGCTAGCCCCATCAATATTTACTCATTAAGAAACTGTAGAGCCTTCATTTTACATTTGACATTTTGCCTTTATATTTTGGTCAGGTTTAATGTAAAATGAACTGAAAATCGAATGAAATACGAAAAAAGACGATAACTAGAGTAATTTTCTAAATAATCAACAAAAATTTTACGATTTTTTCGAGTTTGAACTGGAACAAAATCTGCTTCAAGTTCCTTTGTTTCGGTAATCCACCTCAGGCCAAATAATTACGTCTGCTTGGTAGCCCAAACTTCGCCTTCGAGGAGTGCTCTCTGTCGTAGATCGAATAGAAACAATGCTTATTACTCATATAATTTTTATTTTCTATCTTAATAAGCAATACTTTTCAATTACCGGAGCACTTCGGGGGTTTTGTGTCGTTTTTCAGGGGCACGCATTGTTTCAAATCGAAATGGAATTCTTCGGCCATAATATTTTTGTCTTATGGTGACCTTTTGTCCAATAGAATGCTGCTGGTCCTCCCAATCGTGTCCTTGCATTGTTCAGCACTCGTATGTTATTGGCCCCCGAATTATTAATGCCAGCACACGCTAGTCTACTTCTCTACTTGCTTCTGTTGTTTTGTACCACATCATTGTTTTTTGCCCGCAGGTAATGAGAGAGATATAGAATGAGAGAAAGGCAAAGAGAAACAAAACGCGAAAGAAAGAATAAAGAAAGGAGCATACTTCATAGAAAGAAAGACAAGAAGAGATAATAAAAGTAGAGAGTGGGAGTGTGAGTGCAAAAACTAATTTAATTGGCAGCTCCTGTTCAATTATTATTATGAATATTATAAATTAATATTATGAATGTTATAAACTTTCTATGTAGTGATGAAGGTGATATAGTAGAAGATATAATGCATTTTTTTTTTGAGGATGAAGTTCACATAGGTCTGAGACCTGTGCGTAAGTAATGAGTTGGATGATGGTGATTGATGAGTTGGACCTACAGTTTTAGGTGGGTTCCGAACCACCGGGAAGTGATTTCACAGCAGAGAACAGTGTCTTTTTTGCTGGCCGATCTAACCACAACCACATTTATTAAAAATAGTAAGATACTAGTTTCGGTTGTTATACCATTATCAAACATTCTCAAACAAACTGAGCTTCTTTGAGATTGATGATGGCATAAGAACCGAAGCTATTATCTCACTATTTTTAATAAATGAGGTTGTGACAATTTCGTCTTATTATTCATTATGAATAATTATTATAAACTATAACATTGTGAATATTATAATATTATAACATTATGAATATTACAATATTATAAATGGTGGAGTGCGCATTAAGCCTTTCATTGTATAAGTATATGAATATTCAAAAATACAATATAATATGAAGTTATACATGATAAATATATCTACATATATAAATAAATATGATGAAGAGTTGAAAAATCTCTTATCTTATAAACTAATATATACTTCATATCTTTCACTAGCCGTGAGTCGTAGCAGGTTCTGTAGCAGGTATCTGTTCAGATAAGCTGCGGTCTCCTAGGCACTCGTTGTAAGGGTGAACTATTAGATTGGCCAGCAAAAAATAAATTGTTCTCTGCTGTAAAATCACTTCCCAGTGGTTCGGAACCCACCTAAAACTGTAGGTCCATTGCATCATTCACTATCATACAACTCATTACCCACGCACAGGTCTCATCCTCAAAAAAAAATGTAGGTCAAGTCTGCTCACAGCACTTATGCATTGCAAAGTTTGTACAGAAAACCAATTATTTATGTATCTGATAAACAAATGAATAAATCGAAGAAAGAAAAAGTCAATCATCCATCTATCAATAAAATATTCAAATAGAAAATTGTAATAGATAAAACAAAGATATGTTTAATAAAAAAATAAGATAATTATTGTATTATAATAACAACCTGAATGAATAACGAATGATTAGTTGTCCAGTAATTATTGCTAAGCTGGAGGGAAAAAAGAGATACAGTAGCATTAAAAATTAAAGCGATGATAATAAATTGGACTCAATTTGTTAGTCTACTTTAAATAAAAATGTCTGCCATGTGAAATGCTTCGAAATAACACTATCACAGTTGAACTTAATTAACACTTATAGGGGTGATAATTACCTAAAGTTTCAACTATTAAATTACCTAATTATCTAAAAATTTCTAGGTTCAGTACTGAGTTTTCTAACAGATATGAAAGTAATAATTATAATAATTATGAAAGTAATAATAAGTTTTAATTATTAACCAATTATCACACAATAAGTACTACAATAATTACTAAATATTGAATTAATACCAAAATAATGACAAGATAGTGAGTGATTGATAAAGGTGAAATCTGCCAACAGAAATTCAAATGGAGATATAAAGATGATAAAGATGGAAAGAGCTGTTTGATGAAATTTAAAGAGAGAAGAAGCTCTGTAAAGAGTAAATAAAAATAATAAAGTGAAGCGTAAAGATGGGAGCAAAGGAAGAAAGATAGTTTAGTGGTGAGCTGAAGGAGTAGACCGATAGTTGAGACAAAAGTGAATTGCCTGATAGTTTGAACGTGAGACGTGAAGCGTGTAGCCTACCCACGCCGTGATTACAATCACAGAATTCTGTCAATGACAATTCAGTAATGAAGGCCGAAGTTTGTCTTTTCAATATTTTCTCCCTTCAACTTATAGCGGACTGTAATTATCAATTCTTAGAATTAAAATAAACAAATAATACTATATTCAAATAGCTCTGTATATGTTCAACATTGTTTGATTGCCTTATCAAAGGGGACTAGAACATTGCCTATTGAATGTAGTTTTGGCATGTTTAATAAAATATTAATGATGATGTCCATGCCTGGAAAAATTTTAAGGCTCATATTGCGACCATCATGATGGTATTCTCAATAATTTCTATATTGTATAGTTTATTGTCGTATGAAAATACATTTTTTTCAAGTGAAAATGGAGAAATATTTTCAATTATGAAAATATTGACAGTAAATAAATTTAAACATTTATTCGTTTCCAACTCTTTGACAGTATTCACCAAACACATTTTTTTTAATCCGAAAAGAGGCCCTATTTCACAAAGATTGGGGAATAAAATAATGAATCGCAATTCACAGACGAGATTTGATTATGTTGTTTGATTTTAAACAAGTCCACAAATTAAACAGTGACCACCATATGGATAATGATGGGACCAGTGTGTGTTACAAAGGACGTATAGATGGATTGCATGGTTCGAAGTGTGTACTTTATGTGCTTATAATGTTACAGACTCAATAACTTTTCCTCTTCCCCTCTACATAACATTGTTTATCCTTTTCCTTCTTCTCCTTCTCCTTTTCCTCCTTTTTTTCTTCTCCTCCTTTTTGTTCTTCTCCTCCTCCTCATTTTTCTTCTTCTTCTTCTTCTTCTTCTTCTTCTTCTTCTTCTTCTTCTTCTTCTTCTTCTTCTTCTTCTTCTTCTTCTTCTTCTTCTTCTTCTTCTTCTTCTTCTTCTTCTTCTCCTCCTCCTCCTCCTCCTCTTCCTCCTTTTCTTCTTTTTTTCTTCTTCTCCTTTTTCTTCTTCTCCTCCTCCTCCCTTTTCTTCTTTTTCTTCTCCTCCTCTTTCTTTTTTTTTCTTCTCCTTCTCCTCCTCCTCCTCCTTTTTTCTCTTCTCCTCCTTCTCCCTTTCCTTCTTTTTCTTCCCCTCCTCCTCCTCCTCCACCTCCTTTTTCTCCTTCACCTCCTCTTCTTCCCCATCATCACCATCTTCTTCTTTTCCCCTTTACATCTTTTCCCCTTTACCTTCTTCTTCCTTTTATTCTTCCCCTTCCTCATCACCTTTTTCTTTTTTGTACCCCTTCATCCTCTTACACCTCCTAAAGTGAAGACAGCCATATTTTTCTGTAGAGAAATCTCTTATATCTATCGGTAAAGTCGAGCGTGGGTGGAAATGTGTATAAAAAAGACAAAAAAGAAGTGTGGTAAAAGAGGTATGGAACAGGCAATGTTGTAGGTTCTCTGGGTACGATCTTTGGGAGAATAATATCTTCTGGCGCGACCACAATACAAGCTCGGTAAGAATCTTATCTATTATCTGCTTCTCCGAAGTAATTATTGTAAAGAAAGAGCGAGAGGGATTGACAAGGGAGAGTGAGACAGAACAAAAGAGACAAAATGTAGGAGACAAAGAATGAATGTCTTGTGTGTAGAGGGAAAAGGCAAGTGAGTTATATTCGCTAGTGAGTACACCTATACACACACACGCACACTGCACCAAAGGCGCACACAGCATCGCCAAACATGTTGTTGTCTTCCACCAAGATGCAAATGTTCTCGCATGCTCAGACCATATCCAGAAATAGCACAAACGAAGTGGTTGTTTGCGCAGAATATTCGCAGATGATCTCAATACTAAGGAGGCCTTTGTCTGCACGTGGTCAATGTGCCATGGATTACTTCTCTGGAGCCAATCAAGGTGTTAAGGTCAAATTTGATTGTGAATTGCAATCATTGCAGTAGCTGATCACGATTTAATTTTTTAAAAAACTTCATTTCTATGAGATTTGAGGTGTGATTTGATGGAGAAAGAAAAAGATATGTATTCGATTTGATTGTGTATTGCAAAAGCTGGTTACGATTTAATTACAACAAAAAAAACAACATATTATTTGAGATTTGAGGCTTGATTTGTTGGAGAAGGAAAGAATAGGCATTACATTTTTATTGGGTATTTCAGTAGCTGGTTACGAATCAATTAAAAAAGAATTTCTTTGAGATTTGTGCATTTTAGGTCAGATTTATTGGAGAGGGAAAAGAATGTACATTAGATATGTATTGCGTATTGCAGTAGCTGGTTACGATTCAATTAAAAAAAAAAAAATGCTTGGAGATTTGAGCATTTTAGGTGAAATTTGATGGAAAATGAAAAGAATATGTATTACATTTGATTGTGTATTGCAGTAGCTAATAACGATTTAATTAAAAATTTATTCATTTCTTTGAGATTTGGGGTGTGATTTGATGGAAAAATGAAAACATATGTACTACTCGAGAAACGATTTTTAAAATTATTATTTGAGATGTAATTTGATGGAGATGGAAAAGAGTATGATTGGTGCTTCAATGTGACATAGAAACAATGCTCAGGAAATAAGTTAGCGTAAATAAGAAAACCTGAGTAGTGAATAATTCACCTTAGCAAAACACGAATGAGGTAACAGCTGCCTTGACGGAATTCGAAAATAAAAACTAACTACACACATTTTTAAAATGTAAAACATTGTGAGTGCTCTTCCAATATATATTTGATGAGTAAGAGGAAATTAAAAAAAAAAAATCATTTATACAAGTTGTTCACTTGATGTAAATAAAAGAATGTCTTGCACAGCTGAACAATATATCACATTAATTATTTCATTTCAATATACAACTGTTCTTAACCAAGTTATTCGCCAATAGTGATCACCGATTTTATTACTTCATTCCGATAAACAGTTTACAAAGTTATCAACCAACAGTTATCACTAAAAAGTAAATGCGTATGGTTTTTATTGGTGGGGAGACCCTTATCGGTAGTGCCACCTCGCCGCTTGAGCCATGTTATTGAAAACATGGTGGACCTACAATTTTAGGTGGGCTCCGAAGCACACCACTTATCACTGATATTTTTTCTCAACAGGTCACAAACTCAGGTACCAATCAATACCCCCGTATTTGTGAGCATCAACAATGGTATTGGGAACAGCCGCAAGTTTAATTAATTTATTATCCTTTTCCCTGCTGATCGATATTTTCTCAATCGTCAGGGGTGGAGCAAATCACGCTTCTCGGCTAATTAAGCGGACAAAGGTGCTTGAGAAGATCAGTGAGGAATGGCAATGGCACAGTGCATGGTGAGAGCAGCAAATACGGGCGCCTAATGAAGCCGCACTAATCTTCAGCTGGCATCTCTACTGTTGCAGTGCACGATGAACGAAGCACGCCGCGCGGCCAAGAAGGCCACTCTATATTAACAGCTGTTAGCTCATCGTTGTTGCTGTTGTTGTTGTTGTTGACCACAAAGCGCGCTCCGTTCAAATCCTCACGAACTGAGTCACGCAGAATCGCATTGAACTAAAGAACTTGATCACAGATAAAGAGAACATTGCAGGAATAAGACTTATTTCTGTGTACTTAGTACACACTCAGCTACTGATCTAATGATCTGGTCGGATGATTTTCAATGGAAGAAAGTTACTGGAATTTGCTGCTGTTAGATCAACTTTTATGGATTGAGGAGAGAATAAAAGGAATTGTTTTATAAAAAATGAGTTTTAAATGTAAATTTTTCTTTTGTCTATGGAAAACTGGAAGTTCTCAGAAGTTCAAACGAAAATTCTTGTATCACGAGAGACTTGTTCTAATTTGTTTTGTAAATACAAAATATATTTGTTTTTCTATCTGGAAAAACGGAAATAATTAGAAGAATTCTGTGCAGTGCAAGTAAAATTTCTTCTATCAGGTGAAATTTTTTTTTTCTAAAACAGACGTACATTATAAAGATACCATGTTTTAACCTTTTAAACTTTGATGGAACAAAATTTCTGAGAAAAATCGTGCGGTACACCAATTTTGGATTGTGCGTGTATGAAATGCATTACCAATATCTCAATTGTAAAATAAAATAACCCCTTAAAACTTGCAGTGACAAAGAATAGGACAACAATAATATCAACAACAACCGTCCCAATCAATATGATAGAAATTTTGTTGAATAAAATAGCAAGTTTCCTTATGCATAGACAAAGCTTCATGTTATGCATAGACAACGCTTTATGAAAAGCAAAGCTAAATAATATAGGAATAGTAAAGACCCTGATACTATCATAGCTAAAGTTCGACTATACATTCAGCGGTCGTAGTTTCGAATCCCGCTCCTCCGTCTGGCATCTATGTGTTTCATTCACCTCATTACTCACTCACAAGTCTCGGACTCATGTGGGCATCATCAGCAATAAAAAAAAATATTATTGAGTTTATTTACTTTATTATTCATTCATTACACAAAACACAATCAAGTAACGATACAACAGGTACAACCCACAGCTGCTTTCTTAACCTGACAAATTTTTAGGTTATTTCCAAGACTAGAAATTTCACTCAGAAGTACAATTACTGATTCTTTCCAAATCAAAAATCTCAATTTGACTTCAAAAACAATCAATATTGGATAAAACTGTGCAGGTTATATAAATAGCAGGATTATGGACTGTCTTATGATCTTACAGGATTATGACCGTGTTTCGGAGGACACGTTAAGCCGTCGGTCCCGGTTGCATATAAAAAAAAAGCAGTCGTTAAAAAAGCGGCGAGGTGGAACTACCCGTAAGGGTCTCCCCACCACGAAAAGCCATACGAATTTACTTTATGGACTGTCTATATAGTGTATGAGATCTTTATTCTTGGATAATTGAGCTTTCAACTCTGTTACAACCAGAAATTACATAATAGGCCAACATTTATTTTCGACTGGGAGATTTTTTCTTAAAAAATCACGAGCAATTTCACCATCACCAATATTGTGTTGCCGCGGTGCACCATTCTACAATTGGTGCAAGTACATCTGAAATGGACCTTTAAACTTTGTTGGAACAACAGAATCACTGTTCAGTTGCGCGGGTTTGAAATTATACCGCCTGCCCGGCGATAATTACAATTATTATTGCAAGAAGGCGCGCGAGCTTCGTTCCAAGGCAATATCGCGGCTCTCAAGTTCATTGCGAATGTTAATGGGCCAATAAAAAGACAGCAGACAGCAGTAGATACGACCAATGAACGTCCAAGATACGTTCAGACAAACTTCCAGCGAATACTTCAGCATTCGAGACGAAAGAAACCATCAGACAGGAGAAGCAAGACCAGTGTGAGAAAAAGACAGCTGCGCTTTTGTTATTATTATTTTTACAAAAACGGTAATCACTTCTTTTTCCCCCTCCTTCCTTCCTTACTACCGCTCCTCACGTTCATCCACTTTCCCGTTGTATCTACGTCCACGGCTACAGAAGTGCAAGGCTCCAATAAATCTGCCCAAGCATTCGAACAAGTGAACACTCGCTTTGAAAAATATTTCGTTATCGTAAACTTACAGCCCGAAGCGCAGCTATACCATTTCGGCTGTACTCATTTCCACTGTGGCTGTATATCTTTATTACCGGGGACGATCGCCATTGCCTCAATCAAGCCCCGTCTCCCCCCCTCATAACTTGGCCAGCCCCCTCATAACAATCTACAGACTGCTTTTTCAGTTCGACAATTTTTCGTGAGTGCCCCGGGCCTCCCGGAATGCGAGGTTCTCGAACTCGTCTTCCACTACCACACTCCACCACGCTTTCTGTCTTTGTAATAATTTGATGCATCGGTGGTGCCATCTTCTGTTCTCCTGGTGTAAGTCAAGGAATTAGGAGCGGTTCTTATGACCGGATACAATTTTATCAAGCTGATTAATTGAAATGATGTGAATTACTCTCATTCCTGAATATTACCCTACAAATAATATAATATATAACATACGAAAATAGTATCCAATGGTATCTTATAACAAAATTAAAAATAATAATAATAATAATAATAATAATAATAATAATAATAATAATAATAATAATAATAATAATAATAATAATAATAATAATAATAATGATAATAATAATAATAATAATAACAATAATAATAATAGTAATAATAATAAAGATCTGAGAGGATGAAAAAGTTGAGACTGCCTGTGTGGGTGCAAAATTTAATGCAGAAAGCTGTCATATTGTGCACAACATCAATAGTAAGGTGCTTCCTAAATATTCCGAAATAGAAAGAGTTTCATTTTTCTAAATTAGCCAATGTCACCCTCTTACCCAGTAAAATGGATATTAAAAAAAAAATAATAACACACTCAGTGTACTGCGGGTCGTCTGACGATGCTCTTGACAACAGAGTGGAACGGCCGTCACGCCATAGCGTAAGTTAATTTTTTTCACTTGAGTGTTTTTCAAGTTTTTATTAATAATAATGATTAATAACGCTTATCATAGAATATGCTGAGCCTGTCAAACTGTATGGCATAACCTAAATCAACCTTTTTTTATTATTGCTGATGATGACCACAAGAGTTCGAGACTTGTGCGTGGGTAATGAGATGAATGATGACACATAGGTGCCAGACGGAGGATCGGGATTCGAATTCGAACCCACGACCGCTGAAACGACAGCAAGTTGAAGTTGCGACGCCCCAACCAACTGCGCTAAGCGGCCCGTCGCTATTTCTATTAGTCTATTAATCTATCCCTATTATCATCTATTTTTAAATAGTTATATTAGTAGAGATTCACCACTTTCTCGAAGTGAATAATAAAAATAATCTGATAATAAATTTAATAAGCATAATTTCTATGGAACGACATGGGGTGGATTACATTAAGGTTCGATTAATTCTTACATAGTTCACTCTATGACATTTGAATTCAAGGATTCCACACAATCATTTTGTCTGGAATGAACAGAAATTCAACTGCCAAGTAAACAAATATGGCAGATAAAATTGTTAATTTCACACAGTCATTCAATTCCCTTCCCAAGGATAGAACGTTTCGTTATATTGTATTAGCTATACAATATAATATTATTATGCTACCTGGGTTTTCTGCTATCTAACTAGTTATACCCTTCCTTCAAACACCTCCTCATGCCTATACTAACAACTTCCATTGGCTACTAAAATTCACTAACAATTTAATTCGATTAACAGGATTCCTCAGATCCATCCTATTGACACGAGGTACTAGATCCAAGTTAATTGGATTCAACAGCTTGTAGCCTTACAGCCTTAGTTAGTTACTAAACTTATTAATTTAGTGCTTCTATAATGTATTTTATTCTATTATTTTTCTCATTTGTGACTGTTTTACTATTTTACTAATTTGTGACTGTTCGTAATTGAATATGTTTATTTTCATTTTGTATATTGACAAGGCAGAAATTCTTTACGTTTCAAAAATGATAGAAATGAATGAAAATGCTAATTAAAAATTGAAATTGGAATTGAAACAAAATAGAAAAATAACTTTAAACTCTCTCTATGTGATTTCCATTATTTGAAATTCTATCACGTTGCCAGATAGCACATGTATTCCTAATAAGTAGTGTATCTAGTAGATGGGTAACAATTCTCACAAACAGAAAAAAATAAAAACTTTGGAAATTTACTTCTATGAAAAATGAATCTTATATGATCCCATACTTAGTTTAGGATATCAACAGTCAATTAATAGGAAAAAGTTAGTGCCAACTAGGAATAAAACCTAGGATCAACTGGAAGAGAGACAGGTAGGCTACGTATTTTACTTTATTTTATTACTTTTTACAAATGAACAAATTTTACAAATTTACTTTTATTACGAATGAATCTTACATGATCCCATACTTAGTGTAGGATATCAAAATTCAATTGATAAAAAAGTGTCACTGCCAACTAGGAATAAAACCTAGGATCAACAGGAAAAGAGACAGGTAGGCTACGCGATCTAAATGAGCAAGATGGTCGGACAGTCTACTTGCTTGTGTAATAACTGGATGCTAGGACTGAAGATAGAACAATTATTTAACTGGTCAAAGCAAGACGCCCATGTCTTCTCACCTCTCGAAAGACTATGAAGAGAATAGAGAATGAGTGACTATGAGAGAGAGAGAGAGAGAGAGAGAGAGAGAGAGAGAGAGAGAGAGAGAGAGAGAGAGAGAGAGAGAGAGAGAGAGAGAGAGAGAGAGAGAGAGAGAGAGAGAGAGAGAGAGAGTGAGAGAGAGAATGAGAGAGAGAATGAGAGAGAGTGCGAGAAAGAGAGAGCGAGTGAGCGAGAGAGGGTGAGAGAGTGAGCGGGCGAGTGAGAGTGAGAGAGAGGTAAATGAGAGTGAAAAAGAGGAAGGGTACGGGAGAGAGAACAGGCAAACGACTTATTCGCGTGACTGAGATGCCTCTTAAAAACATGACGGTTCAACATCACCAACAACAATATTCGTGTTATAATGAAAGCGCATCTTTGAGAAGTTTTAAAAGTTCTTAATGATAATACTGTAATGATCAGTTGAACAGAAGAGGAAATTGGAATATTACTGGTTGGGCTGCGTGGCAATTGACGGTTGTCATACTGACGGTTATTACATCTCTCGGAAGGTAAAGTGTAGAGAGGTGATAAAGGATAAAGCGAGGAGAGAGAAGTGTGGAAATCCCTTCAAGGTGTTTTATTATGCTCAATAAAGTTTATCGAAATGTGAATGTGAATGTGGAAGTGGTTCAATTATTTCTGTTATGAAGGGAATTCAGATTTGAAGTTCATACCCTTTAAAAGTCTTCATTTTTTATTTGTTTGCAAAAAAATGTATACCAATGCATATGTATTTACAATGCATATTTAGATCTAGTTTATATTAGATTTAGACTTCTGGACTGGTTTAGATTTTCAATGCAAAATGATTGACGACTAGAATAGACTTTTTGGGTCGTTTAGCATTTTTTTGGGCTCGAAGTTTTTTATATTTTGAATTCTTTTTAATTGTTTTAGTATTTTATCGAGTAAACTTTTAAAATCAATAGCCTTTAAGTGAAAAGAAACTAGTCGTTTTTTCGAATAGGGATTTTCAGTGTGGAATAACCTAAACGTTTTGGATGAAAAAAGCAAAATTTTTAGTGAATCTAAATTCAAGGTGTGGACTAACCCAAGAGTTTTGGATGAAATATCAAAATTTGTGAATAGAGCAGTTTTGGACTCGTCTGTTGCATATTTGCATTTATTGTTGCTTTGTCTATATAAATAAATAAATAGTGAAAATTTTAAATAAGGGAAAATTCTGAGTGTGACACGTTTCATCCTGCCAGAGTGAAAACGTTATCAAAGTTTACACCATACTATTGCTGTAAGTTCATAACCCTCACTTTGCAAAGATAATCTCCAAATTATTATCATGTAATCAATGTTGAAACAAAATTAATTGCTGCAGTACTGCATTGATAATGGCTTGACAGTGTATTGTATCAACTATTAATCAACTAAACTATTTTCATCAACTATACCTCAATCCAGGATTCAAAATTCACCAAACAATCAGTACATACCTGAAACAAATAAAACATTGAATTAATTATTGGGAACTTGTGTCATTATTGAAAAATATATTACATTAAAATGGATACAATTATTGTTTACAACTGATGTCATACTGTATGATCTGCGCAATTAAGCAATAATTATATAAAAGAAGGTTCTATTTGGTTTGGAATATTAAAATTCAAAAATATTTAAGCAAACCTACATATCGGGAAGTTAATGTTGTATAACACAAATAGTGGAAATCACCTCTAGTTACTGAGGAAGATGTTACATTTTTGTTTTACTGCGGAATGTAAACAAGATGAATATCAAAATTCATTCCTCAAATTAATTTCTAAATCAATTTATTATCTTGAATAGTGGCAGATTGAACTCAGTGATCATTATTGATTATCTGATTAGAATTTATACTTTATTATTGCTAAATGTTAGCAAGATTAATTTCAAAATTCATTCTAGAAATGAATTTCAAAAGCAATTATCTCAATTAGTGACAGGTAGAACTCAGTGATCAGTGATCTGATTAAAATTGATACTTTCCCCAGTAGTTCTCAGGATATAAATTTTCATTAATTCATTATGACAAAATTACAATAAATGTAAAGACTCAAAATAAATGTGAAATGCAACAGATAATAAGTCCAAATGCTTCTTCACAAATTTTGAATGTGCTATATTGGAAACTTGCTTGAAAACAACAGAATTTTTTTGAGTAACTAGGGCGTTCATCATTTTTAAATCTCCATCAAAGTATATTCTCTACAAAAACAGCATGTGAATGAACCTGATTATGTTCAAGATCTGGCTCAAGAAAGACAAGAGAGTGAGTGAATGGTGTGTGTGTATAGTGAGCCTACTAGGTACAATACAGACAAGACTCTAGCATCCCCGTGGTGCAGCGCCCATGTTAACCTGCCCACGCATAAATTTTCAAGAAAGCACACACCCACCCGATGCTATCTGCCCTGCTGTCGAATTGACCTCTCTTAATCCAACTCTCTCTCTAATCCGACAGGAAGGTGTCTGCCACACGACCCATCGATATCTTGACCCTCTAGATCACACGGCACAGAATGACACACGTTGCCTTCAGGCGATTCTGTCTTGCAAATAGTTGCAAACCATACACACGCCACAGAAATAAGACCGTGTTTTCGATCCGTTAGGTCGTCCTATAAATGCATCTCTATACGGAAACAAGAGCAAGGACATTATGGTTTACAAACTAATAGAATATATATTTTTTCACGGAGGATGAAGCCCACATATGTATGAGACCTGTGTGTGGGTAATGAATTGAATGACGGTGATTGATGAGTTGGATCTACAGTTTTAGGTTCCGAACGACCGGGAAGTGATTTTACAGCAGAGAAGAGTCTTTTTTGCTGGCCAATCCAATCGTTCCATTGCCAAGGAACTAAGAAGTTTGACTATACAAGAGGAAAAGCCACTGTTTGAATGTAAATGAAAAACATACACAGAGCTGATTAAAATATTAAATGTGTCGTACATCAGAATAAATATAGTAGGTGTAATCTAGAGTATGAGAAGGAGAAGTAGGAGGAGGAGGAGGAGCAGGAGGAGAATGAGAAGAAAAAGAAGAAAGAAAATGAAGATAAAGAGGGATAGGAAAAAATAACTACAATTAAAATTAGTAAAATTGTAAATTTCATGTTCCACATATCCAGATTCAATTAAACTGGCAGCCCGCTTATATTCTAATAACCTTACAATTCTTTAATATCTTTGATCCAGACGATTATCATGTAAAAACCACCACGTGATCTCCAGAATAGGGACATAATTAATAAAAAAAAAAAACCAGAGACCATTAGTGAGTTATTGGCCACGGACGAACCGATGACCCCGACAAGGCTGAATGAGTCTGTCTCTTTCGCTCCACAAGAGAACGCTTTCCTGTTCTTCTTATACTCCCACATGAACGACGTTATCATTTCTTCTCACTCTAACACCATATATGTTAATAAGTTTCACGATTGGAATAACATCGTGAAGTAGAAGACTCAATGTTTAGAAGTTCGTGTGGAAGAGAATCTAAGGATATCCACTTTGAGCTGTATCTTCTTTCCTTGTCTTCATTTTCATCATTCATCCTTGCTAACTCCAATATAAAGTTGCAGCAGAACGTTCCAATTAAGACCATAGAGCGCTTAATTAAACAGAATAAACAAGCACGCCTATGAATACGAGATGTTATTGGGAGAGAGTAGAAAAACATCATACCAAAGAGTAGCAGTGACTAATATGGAAATATTACTAGTTCGAGAGTGATGATGTAGGAGAAAATAAAAAAAGTAAAATAAAAAATGAAATAAAAATTGGGAAAAAAAATAAATAAAATAAGAAGTAGCTCAGGGGAGGGTGAGATATAAAGGGGTATTTTTATTACTTCTCACCTCAGAGGAGTAGGATACTTGAAGATGTAGAAATTATGGGAAAAAAAAAATTTTTATACATATTTTTAATATATAAATCAGTTTTTTTAAAATACGGGAGGACTGTATAGAGAAAAGCACGATAATATCATTACATATCAAGAAAATTACAAGTCAAACCTACCAAAAATCAAGTGCTAACTGAATTATTAGTGTTTTGTCTATAAACTAGTGTAAGTTTTTAGTTATTACATGTAGCCAGTGTATTCTCAGTGTATGAAAGTATTTTTATTATTTCAAAAACACACTAAATTGAAGCTTCAAACACCACTCATGCAGCATGGGTGGTGTTTGAAGCTGAGGAGGTACCAGACGTCCCGTTGAAAACGGGACGGTCCCGTTTTTGAGAGGCATGTCCGGTAGTCCCCACCATATTTGTCAGGACACCGATTTGTCCCGTTTTGGCAATATTAGTTACTAATATTCTACTTCATGAATAGGCTCTTTCATTTTTCGATAATTGTTATTGCTCTAAATGATCTAAAAGCTAAACTTAAGTTCTAATTACAATTAAACCGTAGCTCCAAAATCCCTCGTTATTATGAGCGGACTTTTATTATTCTACGATCGTCTTCGGATGGTGAGCATCGATGGTATGTGAGAATGTGAGAATGACTACAAAAATATATTTTTACCCAGAGACATGGGCCATGCTGTAGATACAGTTCAAGAGCATTGAGTAAAGAGAATCACATTACACTCATATCGGAGCAATTGTAACGGCCGGCCACCTCAGAAACAAACATCACGCTGGGATTCCATCGCGCAGGAAGGCAGGCAATTGATTGCAGGGTATCGCCCGTTGCGGTAACTTACGCCCAACATTCAACAGATTAAATAGAGGGAGGAGTCCACGGTGTAGTTGCAATAAGAGATGAACAGAGTGAGAGAGCGTAAGAGAGTGAGGAAAAGGAAAGGTGAGCGAGGCAATAAACCGATCGAAGGAGATTGTTATTTCCAGATTGAACGCCAAGTTCCTTCCATCGAATACGGACCCAGATCTGTACAGAGCTCGATATTGAAGCTGAATATCTATATAGGTGTTACTTCTATATAGGTATATAACATCTATATAGTGTAGATGAGGCCTGATAATCGACTAGAAGAGTGGAGTTCACTCGGAACGTCGTAGACTATCACCGCATAGCATGCGATCGTCACGCCAACCAGAGTTATGCGGCCGCAAATTGAATTAATTTCTTTATCGGCATTAATTGACGATAAATTAAGCTGCATCCGATCGGAGATCGTGGTGGTAAGTGGGTGGTTGGGGGGGGGGGGGTAGGGTGAGAGGGCTCATGCACGCCTCTCAATGTTCACTTCAGTTTAAGAGGAAGATTGGATTAGCATTGCCGATGAAATTACTGGTGCAATATCTAAGGCCGCATCAGATTTATGTCGTGAATAATCATTCGATCCCATTTGCAATGTTAACAGCGTCGAGTGTTATTTATTGACTAATAACAATTTTGTCTCTTCGTGCTGGTCTGGACGATTAAGAAGTCACTCACCGTAATTAAAATATCAAAAAGATCTTGTGAAAGCTGCTTACTTTCTCTACTCATTTTTACAATTTTCTGAACAATGACATAAAGTAGATAAAGATTTCCAAATAATTAAGTTTGAATTTTTGAAAGTTACTGTTTGTTTTTTGTTTTTTTTATTGAGGATGAAGCCCACATAGGTCTGAAACCTGTGCGTGGGTAATGAGTTGGATGATTGTGAATGATGCAATGGACGTACAGTTTTAGGTGGGTTCCGAACCATCTGGAAGTGATTTTACAGCAGAGAAGAGTTTATCTTTTGCTGGCCATTCCAATCGGTCACCCTTACAAAGAGTGCCTAGGAGACCGCAGCTTATTCTGATTGAACAGATACCTACTAGGGCTCACGGCTATCACTTCCCTGTACGTTGCTCATTCATGAGTAGGTTGAAAATTATCATAACTTTTAATTGCTAGAAACGTTGCACTGTTAAACGTTCGTTTTTTAAATATAAATAATTAATATAATTTTTAATTATAATTGCATTTACAGTCTTTTTAATTTTTGTTTTTTATTCAATATATACTTTGTTGTATCATTTGTAATATACTCTGTTGAAACTTTGAGCACGTAGAACCTGTATATTGGAAAATAATATCTCAAATAATTTTAGCTTAGTGGAGAGACTAGACACCCTTTTCCAGCTTAAACTTATAAAATGAGGAACAGAAAATGATCTAATAACCTTTGCATCAATTCTCATAGTTTTCAAGATAATCATAGATGCGAAATCAAAGACATGTTGTGGAATGGTGGTATTTACACTGCTTTATGAATGCTAAACTGCTGAATTTACCAGCATGTGTTTTATTTCACATCTATGCATGTGAGTACTCTGATGCTCCGTTGTACAATAAAACTCAAGTAGATGCTTCCTTCAACACTCTTAACTTGTCACAGTCTCATAATTTTTGTTCGGACACCCTATTAGACGACAAATTAGAAAAATTATGTTGAAATAACTATGCTGTAATCAGTTGTAATTGTGAATGGAAAGTTAATGGTTAGTCTTCAAGACTAGTTTTAATGACATTTGTTAAGAAAACTTAGAATTAGAGAACATCGATGGTTGTCAAATGTTATGGGTTGCATGGAAAAGAGGACATTGAGTCCTAATTCCGCCCTCGATAGCGGAAATTTATCTATCTAATCTATCAGATAAATACATTATTCCAATACTTTCTACTTCAGTTTTCAAGTGCAATACCCTTTCATAAATGACTGAAGTACAAACTGAATTGATCAAAGAATCAAGAACAAGCAAAAAACAAAGCACAAAACCAAAAAAATAATGATGCTCAAGATTCATCTTGTTCCCACTAATATAATAAAAACTTAAAAAACTCTTCTAAGTGGAAATTATGACTCACGTTATGGCGTGACGGCCGTTTCATTCTGTTGTCAAGAGCATCGTCAGACGACCCAGAGCACACTGAGTCATAATTTCCACTTAAGTGTTTTTAAAGTTTCTATCAAAAAAATAAATAAAGGAATTTGAGCAAACACCAAAACCAGTAGTAAAACACCACCTTGGTAAATAAGCTCCATTTTTACCCTGCGATCATTTAGGAGCTGGTGACCAGCGAAATTAGAGATTATTATGAAGTTCATAGAACTTTCATAAGGTGCCCAGTTTTATTGTTTTAAGCCTGAAAGAAAGACTTGGAGTAAATCGTGACTTTCCCAATTGCACTTCTTGCTCATTATCTCTTTCATTCTCACAGTCTTCGTTGAAGAGAAATTAAGAGGAAAGCATAAACAGACGGAGAGAGAGCGAAAGGGGAAATATTTGTCCCGTAACATGCTAATTCCCACCTGCTCGGATAAGATACAAGGGAAAAGGTAAATGAAATAACCACTATTGGCTATCTGCTTTGCTTGTCTTTATTACTCTCAACTATCTGTTTTCCACTATCATTTTCTCTTTCAAGCGCTGTACTCACTGCTCTTTATCAATGTGTGAGACAGAGATGTGCGACTTTGCATAAACAAACATCCATACCAGCTTCGCCTTTTGCGGTAAGAACATGGCTGAGGGTAGTTTGCTAGCAGCTTAGTAGTCGTAGAACTGACTCTAAAAACATTCTGCATAGCTTATCGATTGCACTCGAGAGTCTCACAATCAATTCGAGACACTCAGCCATGGTTTTCCGCACAGTACCCCCTCCGCACCCCATCTACCACTCTAATGTATCTGCTTATCGTTGTCCACTTGTGCCCTCCATGAATATGTTGCTCGTTGAGTCTTATTGCTCTTCTCGACTTGGCGTCTGCAACTTTTCGCAGTCTTTATGGTCATTAGTGGAGCTGAAGTTCGAGTTCACACACGTCCACAGTCCCCCGTCAATGATAAGTTGAGAAGGTCGTGGGTAGAAGGAGGCCTTCAGCATCCCTAACTGATATATTATTTCAGATAAAGATGTAAAGGAGCAGTTAGATGTAGAAATATCCATTAGGCCAATATCTTTCTCACTGATGCAGTACTGATCGTATCAACATGTTTTGAATTCAATAGTTATTACCTTTTGCAATAACACGGTAATGGCATGTTGACCAATATAGGTTTCAGCACCTTCTCAAAAAATACCTTAATATAGGTTTCTATAGATATACATATTATATTGAAAATGGCACCTATCGTTGCCCTGATATACATAATATATATTTACTACATAAGAAGCAGCTGTTATATATCATGGTGGATATATATCTATACATCACGGCAACGATGAGTGCCATTCTCAATTAAATTAGTATTAATATCTATAGAAACATGTGCTGGATGAGCCATACATTGGCAACATGCCATTACCGTACTATTTATTGTTAAAGGTAATTGCTACTGAATTCAAAAACAAGTTGATACGATCCAATGGCACTCATTGTTGCCGTGATATACAGATAATTGTAACAGCTGCTTTTTATGTGGTAAATATTATATCTGTATAGCAGGGCAACGACGGGCGCTGTTTTCACTGTAATTAGTATACTGGTAAAATGGGTATATATGGAACTCTTAGGGTTATAATATGTAATTTTTGTTCTTGATTCAAAATTACCGCCTGCAGGTCTACCAACAAGACTCTTCCACGGTTTTTAATTTGCCTATATACTTCAATAATGTATTATTATAGAAAAAAAATCATATATCATCAAAAAACTTTCTAATCATTCTCCAATTGACAGAGAAAAAAACTTTTTTCAAAGTCCAAAATCGTTTCATAAAGTAAAACGTAATTATTATGGAGCAATAATAACTGTCTATGAGAATTTCTGTTCAATTCGAAGCTGTTCCATATAACCCAAAAATAAGGGATATACGAAACAGCAACAAATGTTTTAAAAAAACATGTGAATATTAAAAATTGATGTTTCTATAGCCTAATTATTATATGGAACAATAATAATTCTCTATGAGAATTTCTGCTGAATTCGAAGCTGTTCCATATAACTCAAAACTAAGGGTTATATGGAACAGCAAAAAATAAAAATAAAAACAAAAACATGTGAACATTATAAATTGATGTTTGCCCTATTGATTCAAGCTAAATTTAGTATCTCATTTTAAAAGAACTTAATTTAAAATATTTTCTTCACTTATTTGAAGTTTTAAATAATGAAAATTAAAAAATATTGTTCCATGTATCCCCATGCGACGAGTAGCCTATCTATAGAAAACTGTCTCAAAATTTGTGTAGTTGGTATTGGCTCATCACAGTTAAGAGCCATTCAAACCTGAAGCAATATAATCAGTATACATCAATAGTATCTACACGGATATCAACCGTGGTATGCAATAGTTGGTTGCGTAGAGCGCCTTCTCTGGCTGCTACTCTCGGGGTTGTGGGTTTGATTTCCAGCCTACAACACCATTTTTTCATCGTTATTCATCTTATTTTCATAATCTAAGCACAAATCTCAGATTCAGATTGATGTGGACATCATCACCAAAAAACTACAAACATTAATGAAATTGAAAAGAACGATTTTTTAATATTAGGTATAGTTAAGAATCTCTTCTCTACAATGCAACCTCTGATTGAAACCTAATAGATTTTATGTAAAATGAGAAACTAATCTGAAATGTTGTAGTTTTTTAGTCAAATACCTATTACAGTCATGTAAACCTTATTCATTATTCTTACAGGATTTGTAGCACCACCTTCATTCCTCAATGTCATACTACGCAACAGATATCCAGTAATAATAAATCTGTATTGTATAGCATAGTATATTACGTTACAAGTGCGGGAAATGGTATTTAGCTTACGAGTATGATAAGTTAAAGCACGAGACGAAAAATATAAACTTTGAGCAAGTAACAACAAGCATCATCAAACATAACCTCAAAAATCCATCACAGTAGTAAAATACTAAAAATTCTTTTGAGATCAGCTGTTTTTCCAAATTCTGAATCAGCTGGAATACGGTAATATCCATTACCGCACTGAAAGGATGCGGTAATGAAAATCAGCTGTTTTTTCTGTAAACAGACGTTTACCGGCTCGATTCAATGCTCGGTAAAGTGGTGAATATGTACGAGTATGACGAAAAAAATATGACAGATGTACAGTAATACATCTGTATTATATGGAAAAAATATGGCAGACATAATATTGACTTACAGGTGCAAGTTGCTGTTAAAAAACTTTTCTAAAATCTAGTTATAACCTACAAACGGCGTTATAAATTGATAGTCCATTATTATGTGCACATTTGGAGAGTGAACCTGAAGCAATGGTAGGCCTGGGATGGGATTGTTATAGCAATAAAAATTCTGAAAATTTAAGAGTATGATTATACAACATTCAAAACAATTTTGAGTGCTAGAAAATTGTTAAGATCGTTGTTCCCATAGCAGGCTAGCCTACTCACACTTCCTTATGATCATGATGTTTACTGTCCCTAGAATTGGGTATTTCAATTCAACTCACACATAAACCCTCTCCAACTGTTTACACTTCCGCTCCATGTGTGTTACAACTGTAAGCTATTCATTTGGAACGTTGGCTCAAAAGTTTTAACGAACCTAAGAGCATGTTTGTAATGGGGTTGAACTAGAATCAGTTGCTTTTAGAAAGGAGCCACAATTGATCTGAGATGAGTAATGATGTTTTTGGCGTTTCATAACATGTTTTTGGCGTTTTTTCATGCAGAGAAATGCAACTTTCAAAATAAGTCTTAAAACTATTTAAATTTCAAAGGTTTTGATCATAAAATCATAATCATGTACAATTGAGATGTGAGTGGTGATATATAGAGCAATACACAGCAATGGAAATTTTTATGAGAATGAATATTATAGAAATTGTTTTGTGATAAATAACTTCAATGATGCATGAACCTGAAAGATAAACTTGCATAAAAAGACGAAGTTTGGACATTTAATCCTTTCTCAACCTCAATTTTAAGGTAACATCATTAGCAAGATATGAGATAATTGTCTCACAATCACGAAATCATCGAGATCGAGCGTCGTATTCGGTATTTAGCACATGAATGAGGCGCGAACCAATTAAAGGGGACATAGGGAAAATATCACACAGAAATTTTCAACCAACACTAAAGTTTATTTTTTAAGAGGTGAACACCTTTATAAGGTGATATTATACCCCGAAATCCATTTTTTTGAGGATGAAGCCCACATAGGTCTGAGACCTGTGCGTGGGTAATGAGTTGGATGATGTGTTGGACCTACAGTTTTAGGTGGGTTCCGAACCACCGGGAAGTGATTTTACAGCAGAGAACAGTATCTTTTTTGCTGGCCAATCTAATCGGTCACTGTTACAAAGTGGACCCAGGAGAACGCAGCTTCTCTATCTGATTGAACAGATATCTGCTACGGCTGACGGCTATCACTTCCCTGAGATATTTTCCTATTTGATATTACCCCTTCCCACCAGAAAATTCACCCTCGATTTCTGGGTTCGGCCCTGACATCAATATTATGAAATCGATAATGAATTGTGATTTTCACATGTTTTCTCTTATTCAAGGTCATAAAGAACAGATTTCGAATGATTTAAGAACAAAATTCAACTCATCGAGAGAAAGTAGCAACCCAATTTATTGGCATTCAAAGTGAAGGGAAGTACACTTCGTTGAATTGATCAGATTTCCAAAAATTTATTGGAAGTTCAACAGTATCGTATTTCAGTAGAAGTGTGGCAAGATGAAGGAAGATAAATGCAAAGAAGAAATGAAAATAAATCAAGGGAAGTGCCAACAAGTTGAGGAATATAGGCGAAAGAATAATAAGGTGATCAAATGCCAAACGGGAAACTTACAAGTTAAAAGGTCAGAACAGGAGAGGAACTGTGTGCGCTAATGGTAGATGACAGTGGGCCGGATCAAGTTACCGTTCCGTTCTCGGTTGGCAATCGTTCGACAGTCACCTTATATGCCTATATATTTTAACCTATAATATAACTGGACAAGGATATATAAACTGACAACGAGCTAGTTTCTCCAAGAAAACTGCAACAAAGTTTGGTCGAATTTGAATCATGTACTTACTGAATAAAAAAAAAAAATGAAAATAAAAGAGCCCACTTCGATATAGAAGTAATGGATGTTCAACAGTATCATATTTCAGTCGTGTGGATAAGTAGAATAATCACTGTTTATTTCAATGAAGGTTGTATTGGTACATTCCTATCATGCACAGAACTAATTTGTGGAAGTGGACGTCAGAGAAGTGTAACTGAGAAATTAAAATTGAGTTTAATTGGTAACAGTGACCGATTAGATTGTCCAGCAAAAAAAACATTGTTCTCTGCAAGAAAATCTTTCTTGAAGCTTATTCTCTGATAGATTAAAATGGCTTACACACACTATTCATAGTATATAGGTTATGAACAAATCACTTCCCGGTGGTTCGGAACCCTCCTAAAACTGTAGGTCCAACTCATCAATCACAATCATCCAATTTATTACCCACACAGCTCAGGTCCTGTGTGGGCTTCATCCTAAAAAAAAATGGGCAAAAATCTATTCTAGTAAAGACTTTTTGTAGTAGCCTGCAAGTTAATTAGAAGAGGTGTATTCTAATTACCTTATAGAGTCACCGTTATTACTTTTATTTCCTAACTAGCTATTGTGCCCGTCCTTCGTACGGATTATGTTTAGAAATAAGACTAAATATGTTTCGGCTTTTTTGATAGCAACGATCATGAAGTTGTTAGCAGCTTAGGCCCCCCCGTTCAAACGATACAGTTTTTTTGCGGTACGGTTTTTTTACTGTACGGCGTCAACTGTACTGTGATGTTCACACGGTCCGGCTTTGCTGCTTATTGCTGTGCTCTCCTCCTTCTTCCATTGAGCTTCCAGTTCAGATTTATTTATTCCAGTCTAGGATTTTTTTTATTTGTGTAAGATTTTTTCAAATAAGTTTCTTACTGAAGGTTTCTCTTAAATTTTGATCAAAGTACGCAAATTCTGGTTTCAATATTCCACACATTTTTCTCTCTTTATTTTTATATTAATCTCAAGTCTTGTCCCACAAGGCGGGTCTCTCATATATTAGAGAAATTAAATTTTCACAATTAATATCTTCCACTTCTGGACACTGGAATTCACTAATAAGAAGATCAATGCTGAAGAATATCAATGAAGGAGATCAATGCTGACGATCTGAAGACTGCTTCCAGCATAATAAGCGTATCGTTTGAACATATCCATTACCGGTACAATACATGTGCCACCGGATAGGGATAGTTATTTTGCGGTACAGCTGATTTTAGCGATACAGTTTTCGAAGACAAAACCGAATGTAGAAATCGGCTAGAACAGCTTTTTTACTGGATCCAGTCGAAACAGTATTGTGTGAACATACAATATGAAATTTACATGCAAACGAAAGCACTGCAAAATAACTGATACAGCAAATTTACTGTACCGCACAAGAACTGTATCATGTGAACAACTTAGTAAACAACTTAGAATGTAAACAATTCAGTGAGAGGCATCGGAGAGAATATTTTTTGAGAACAGCTGATTGATATATCATGATAAATTACGTGATTTTTTCTTACATGGTAATAATAGTGCTACCTGGCGAATTCCCAAGAGCGTGGCACAAACCGCACCTTCTTAAAATGTTAATTTTTGTTTTGATAAATTGAAATTAGAAAATTTTGTTTTTTTTCAACAAAAAAATAATTGATAAAACATAAGATGAGCTTTAATTCACCAGACATGTTTCCTAAAAGACTGCAATGCTCCGACTACACAAGTCTGCAGACAGCGTAAATAACGCCGCGAAGCGCCCACCATTTATATTTGAGAACAGCTGATTGATGTATCATGATAAATTACGTGATTTGTTCTTATTCTTATGTGGTAATGAAACTTGGAAGAAATGTATCCAAAATCGCCCAATACTTGGTTTTTAAACGTTTATTATTCTGTTGAAAAAAAAGTTAATTTAGTTTTTTATAGCTAAAGACATTGTCAATAATGTTTTCAATACTGTTCAATAACTAAAATCCCGATCGATGCTCTCGTTTTTGAGGAGAAGGCCGCGTAAAATGTATCCAAAATCGCACAGTACTTGGTTTTTAAACGTTTATTACTCTGTTAAAAAAAAAGTTAATTTAGTTTTTTATAGCTAAAGACATTGTCAATAATGTTTTCAATACTGTTCAATAACTAAAATCCCGATCGATGCTCTCGTTTTTGAGGAGAAGGCCGCGAAAAATACCTTTGCGGCCGTGACAGACAGACAGACAGACAGACAGACAGACAGACAGACAGAAAGTGAGATATGACTATTTTCGGCTTATTTAATGTATAAAACGTAAAAATAACCAAAAAATATACAATTCTGATAAATGTACAGACAAAACTCTAATTTTATTTATATAGATTACCTAATTTATATTGAGCTCTCTTATCTAGTCATCATGGTATGTTTGAAAAATAGCTACAATAAGTAAAGTAATTCAACAGGAACGTTCTCACACAACAATTCACCACAAACTGTAATCGGTAATCGATAGCTGAACTGAAATCGATAAATCGTTAACGGTTGAAGATCGATGAAACCGTGCACCATTTATTACAGTATCGATCAACCTGTGAACATTGATCAGAAGACGGTTCCGAACCTATCATTTAATAGAAACGCAGAGGTGCTTTTATTTCCAGTTAGCCGGTCATGTCATAAATAGAGAGAGAGAGAGAGAGAGAGAGAGAGAGAGAGAGAGAGAGAGAGAGAGAGAGAATGATTGAGTGAGACCTGCTGCACTGCGATCAAGATCGATTTTCTCAAGATCTTCACAACTACAATTTCACGGATAAATCGACAGGTGATGGAGGCAAGTATTTTCTCATATTGTATTGACATTTGACAACAATTTGAAATTAATATTCGTATAAAGGCCAGAAGCACATTCATGATGGAGTTTTAATCATAGGCCCTTCAGAGCCACTTCAGTCGCGGTCGCGAGCCACAACTAAGGATAAATTACACTAGCCGGGTAAATTTGAAAAATAAATTAGTTGATGGTTCTAAACATGTTATTGCATTTGTGTACATTGACATTGTTGAGCTCGGTCAGACGCTCAGCTGAGGTAATTCAGCCTGAATTGTTGCTCTCGACTGCGACTGAAATGGCTCTGTATAATAAGGTCCTTAATAATAAATAGATGCCACAGCCTACTTTGTTATTTCAATTATTGAATGGCTTCCTCTTATTGCAGGTAGCAGAGTGACGTAGATCCAAGTCCATAAATTAGATATTATTGTATAGGATAATCTAATCACTTATTAGGAATTCTATCATTGATAAAAAAATATTGTTTTGCTACTAGACTAATAGTTGATATTCCAATCAAGATTAATTAAAGATGTTAGGCCCTTATTAGACAGAGTCACTGCAGTCGTCATCATGGGCTACGTTTTCATACTAAATTACACCAGCCGGGTAAATTTGATTTAAATAATCAGCTGTTGGCTTTAAAGAAAAGAAGAGTACGTCTTCGTGAACTTTTGAATTATTGAGCTCGATCAGATGCTCAGCTGATGTAATTTAGCCTTAAAAGTGTGGCAAGCGACGGCGACTACAGTCGCTCTGTCTAATAAGAGCCTAAGATATTTCATGACTTGCTTAAACCTAAACATTGTGGTGAATAATCTGTGATATCCAACACGGTATTGAAGAAGGGCATGTTCAATTTCAGCTACAATTTGTAACTATTTTTTGAAGAGAGGATTGTACTAGCTCCTCCCTCGCAGAAAATTTACTATTTTTTTTTCGGAGGATGAAGCCCACATAGGTCTGAGACCTGTGCATGGGTAACGAATTGGATGATGGTGATTGATGAGTTGGACCTACAGTTTTAGGTGGGTTCCGAACCACCGGGAAGTGATTTTACAGCATAGAACAGTCTTTTTTGCTGGCCAATCCAATCGGTAAACCTTACAAAGAGCGCCCAGGTGTTTTGTAGCTTATCTCTGATTGAACAGATACCTACTACGGCACTTGACTATCACTTCCCCATGGAACTTCAACTTGTCTTTGACATATTTATAACAATCTCAAAATATTTTCAATGTAATGATGTGATGATTTATGAAAAATTTCTTCTAGCATTGACAAGAAGACAAATTTATTAGCATTAAATGAAGATATCATCCTCAAAAAAAAAAAAAAAAAAAAAATATTCCGAATCCCAATTTATCAGCATAAATTGAAGTTATTCCAAAACCAAATCTATCAGCTTACAACAAAGTTTTCCTGAGCCCAAATTTAAGGTTTATATTCTTCAACCATTGCAGAGAATTTTTTCAATTTATGATTTCATTTCATCAAAAACAGCATCATTCAATAGACATCTGATTAATTCTAAATATCTGAAACTGTAATTTTCAGTATTCAGTCTACAAACATCATGAAGTTGAAAAGTTCAAACATCCAATCATACAGTTACAAAGCGGCGAGAGGTGATCCGAATAATTCGACCATAAAGTGAGTCCCATTAGGCCAAACAGCATCCTCAACAACCAGTGTCGATTAGAGTCATAACATTGTCCGTGCCTCACCGCTGGTAAATCAGGCTGCAGAAAATTTATCGGCAGAATAATTAAAGCTGGAAAGAAATTTGAAAGTATAATAAGATATTTGTAGCGAAGCTTATCTCCAATTTAAGACAGAGGGAGAAGAGTATTTGTGTGAGTGAGAGAGCTTGATGAGGTTAGGGAGAAAGAGGGGGTAAAGATGCGCTCTCTGAAGCTGCATGATAGAGCAATTTGAATTGATTGAGCTGGCTTCTGTGGTAGGTCTGCTGACTCCTGGCTGTGTGTAAATCATACAAGTACATTGACTCGTTATTTATTGTTGGCGGCAAAGGAGAATGCAACATGATGTTGCAACATGAACTCAATGTTCATGATGATTAGAGAAATTGTAGATTACTGATTGCATGATCAATTTGACATTAGAAATACTGATTTTGGTAAGGAATGTATTTAGATCAGTTTATCAGTTTAAAATTGGACTTAAATAGGGAATTTGAGAATGTGAAAAAAGGAGAATTTGGTTAATGAGAAATTTTATGATCGAATTCATCTACAATTTGATAAGATAATATTACCAATAAAATTCATAAATCGTATGAATTTATATTTGATATAATATTTAATGTTTGAAATAAGTTGGTTAAGCTTTGAATTGATCTACAATTCGATAAGATAATATCAATATAATTCATAAATCGCATGAATTAATATTTGATACAATATTTAATGTTTGAAATAATTGTGCAATAATTTGATGAAATGATAAAATGAATCAAGTGGCCGGTTATGTAGACCCAAGACAAAAAACGATGGTTAATAATTTACAAAAAATAAGGTAAATAATTATAAGCCATATATTGGAAGTCGGTATTTAGGGTGCAGTGAGACCAGTAGGCAACAACAGTCTTGTCTTGAGGCTAACAAAATTAGAGTACGAATAGAAAGCACATATAAGGCTGAAAAATACAGTAAGTAGTACCGAGGATACAAAGATACATGGAAAAAGAAGATTCACTTTACAAAATATTATCTACAATTCGTAAATTAATTCCAAGTTAGGATCCCAATTGCAAAATAAAAATTTATTTCACAAATAGCTCTTCAATTCATGGAAACGTTTCTAGTTACACACCGGATGAGGAGTTGGTGGAGTATGTGTGTTTCATACTAATTCATTCGTTAATTTTATTTTATACAGACCAAACAAAAATAAACATTTCCATCACATAATATCAAAACTTATTTCTTAGTTAAAACTATTATTACTCAACAATTTCTAATTGTATTTTCTCTCTTTATGAACAGACTTTCCTTAGCAAAGTTCTCCTGAATACTCATATTCAATACTTCATAAAATCTAAATCCAGGTTTGAAACGATTCAAGCTTACAAAAATAATCTAATATTAAAACTGACTGTATTTTACTGTTATGTATTGTTTTACTCACTTATATTGGAGTTGCTTGAGGGATGCATTTCACAAAAGAAGTGAAAAAGGCTGACGAAGCTTCTTTTCAAAAGTGAAATGCATCCCTCAAGCATCTCCAATATAAGTGAGTAGAACAATATATAAAAGTGAAATATAGTGTCAGTTTTAATATTAGATTTTTCATTAAGTATTTCGTCATGGAAAACATCACAATTACACAAATAATTCATGGAATTTTCCGTATATTTAAAAATATATTCTCAACCGTACACTGGCGTTGCTGGTAAGCAACCCCCTGCAACCAAAAAAAAATTCAATTTTATTCATTTTCAAAGTTTTATCTAAAAAAATTGAACCGTTCAACCACTGTCTGTTCACTTATTTTGTCTACATGACGCATTTCAGTAACACTCACTCTATGTTAGTCACTTTAGACACACTTCAACACTTTTCTCATGTTTTAACACAGTCATAAATAGAGTGTGTCAACATTTTAATAATTTTCAGGATCGCGTTTTTTACTTTGACGAAATAATTGAGCAATTATGTAAATGAAGAAGCTATCCATATCAAACCTTTACAATGAACTATTACACAATGAGTACTTGTGTTTGAGACCTGAATTACACAGGCAATGCTTGCTGGGAAGCAATTTGATGATGAAGAGGAGTTGGTAGAGTAATGTGTGCAGACATAGGAAGATGATACTTATTAAATGCCACTACTGTTAATTGCTGGCCCAGCCAGCTCGGTCCGGTTCAACATTAATTACCTGAATGTCGGACCAGGCAGACTGCTTCTTCAGCTGGAATATCACGGCTATAAAAGCGTTGAACATGTCCACGGCTTGTGCCTCAATTGATGAAGGCCGAGTCATGAGGAGTGTGAGTGTGTAGTTAGTGCGAGTGTTGGATTATACAACAACCACGAAGAAAGAAGAGAGTGAAAAGCAGTAACTGATGATAAAGAAAGAAAACCTGGGCCATCTTTGTAAGGGTTGACCTGCAAAAAGACTGTTCTATGCTGTAAAATCACTTCCCGGTGGTTAGGAACCCACCTAAAACAGATGATAAAGAAAGAAAACCTGGGTCATCTTTGTAAGGGTTGACCTGCAAAAAGACTCTGTTCTCTGCTGTAAAATCACTTCCCGGTGGTTAGGAACCCACCTAAAACAGATGAGAAAGAAGGAAAACCTGGGCCATCTTTGTAAGGGTGACCAATTGGATTGGCCAGCAAAAAAGACTGTCATCTGCTGTAAAATCACTTCCTGGGGGTTCGGAGCCCACCTAAAACTGTAGGTCCAACTCATCAATCACCACCATCCAATTCATTACCCACGCACAGGTCTCAGACATATGTGGGCGTCATCCTTAAAAAAAACTACAAAAATATTGCAGTAGTTGAAAAAAGTAGAAAGCAGTGACATGGAGAAAGTAAAATACGAGAAAAGGAGATGAAGAAGAGAAAGAGTAGAAGAAACTGAAATGGAAGTGGAAGGAAAAGAGCAGGAAAAACAACAAGATTGAAGTAGTAGAAAAAGGAAGAAGTAGAAGAGAATGGACAAAAAGAGAAAAATCAAAACAGAAAAAACAAAAACGGAAGGGGAAGAAAAATAAAGAGAGAAGAATAATATTAGAGTAGTAGAAGAAGAAAGTAGTAGGAGGCAATAAACAAAAAATGAGAAAGAAAAAGAACAAAATTTTAGAAGTAGTAGAAGAAGAAAGAAATAGAAGATAAACAAGAAGAAAGAGAAGAAAAATAAAACAGAATGAGAGAGGAAGAAGAAAAAAAGGAAGAAGAACAAGATTCGAGTAGTATTGGAAGAAAGAGAGGTGGCAGAAGATACAGATGAGAGAGAGAAGAAATAATAAAACAAGACTAAATTAGTAAAGAAAAATGAAGTATAAACCGATGAACAAGAAGAAAGTAAAATTCAAAAAGAAAAAATATGAAAAAGAGAAAAAACAACAACTCAACAATAAGATTGAAGTGAAAGAAGAAAAAAGTAGGAGACAAAGAACAATAAGAACGAAAAGAATAGACGCAAACGAAGAAGAAAAAGAAGGGAAAAACGAACAGAAGAAACTGAGGCATAAAAGGAGATGATGGTGATTATATTGTTGCGCGAAAGAAGGAGGAAAAAGAAGACGAGGAGAAAAGGAGGAGGACGAGTAGAAAGAGGAGAAACCCCAGTACGAGAAGAAATACTAGAGGGAAGTGATAAAGGAGGAGGAGGAGGAGAAGGAGGAGGAGAAGGAGGAGGAGGAGGAGGAGAAGGAGGAGTAGTATGAATGTGATTACAAGGAGTGGTTGAAGGATGATGATGATGAGGTGGAGGAGGAGTATGTATGACAAGGAGTGGTTGAAGGATGATGATGATGATGATGATGATGATGATCAGGTGGAGGAGGAGTAGGTTGGAACTCCTTTAATAGCTACAGCGCTGTTGTTGCTTGTAATTAAGACGTAGAATGTTGATAGCATCCTCACTAACCTGATGCTCACATAAAAATTGATTAGCTCCTCAACAGAAGCAGCGACCAGTGAGAATGTTGAAGGTGATTCGCAATATAGAAAGTTTGGTTGGTACTGAAAAGCTGTGAGCAGTATTGCAGGATGAGTACCTGAGGATAGAATGACCTATCGGTGTTTTACCTACTTTTACCCAAGGATGATCAGTTTGGGATTCAAGAATTATTGACTGCACCTTACATGAGGATGATTAGTTTGGGATGTCTGAGAGGATTATTCTAATTTGAAACAATTGTTTGGACAAATTAAGTTTGGAGACGCTGTAAGGAACAAGGATATACAGAAAAAGAAGTTTTTAAATGGTTAAGGAACAATGATATATCCTACAAACAATAAATCCTAATACAATAATGCTGAATGGACTAGAAACCTAGAGAAATAATTGCAAAATTTATTATTAAGAGGTATTTTGGATTTTAATTTAACTAAAATTATCAACCTCTATCAATTACTGTGGGTAATCTACATAACAAATTGTAAGTAGACATGGACATACAACAGTATGGGAAGTGATAGCCGCGAGCCGTAGCAGGTATCTGTTCAATCATAGAGATAAGCTGCGTTCTCGTAGGTCCTGTTCGTAACGGTGACCGATTAGACTGGCCAGCAATAAAGACACTGTTCTCTGCTGAAAATCACTTCCCGGTGGTTCGGAACCCACCTAAAACTGTAGGTCCAACTCATCAATCACCATCATCCATTTCATTACCCACGCACAGGTCTCAGACCTATGTGGGCTTCATCCTCCCCCCCCCCCAAAAAAAAAAAAAAAAAAAAAAAAAAAAAAAAAAAAAAAAAAAAAAAAAAAACTGTCTAATTTCTATCAGATATTAGTATTTATTCTGTGTCTGATTGCATACTCACAAAAACGTGAATACTTATCTCCATACAAAATATTGTGATAAATTCTTAGTCAAAACAACCAGATAGAATCGATAAAATAAATTACTGTATTAATAAATTAATTGAGTTAACTGGAGGATGTTAGCTCAGCGAGGAAAGTAATCGCAACCAACCTCACTCCTCGTTTGCGTAGTACGCTCTTTGGACCAAAACATAATGTTGAATTCTGAAGAGTCACTTACAGTCGAAATCGGCTATGGTACTATACATACACAACTGAAGGAACAACGTTAGGGAATGGACATCCGTAATGAGTCGTTTTTTAATTTGAAAAACCTCTGGATATTCAAAAAGAAACGAAGCGTAAAATAATTGCGACTGTTGGAGCTTGAAACAAAGCAATAATGTTAATTCCCTTTTCTAAAGTTTTGAACAGAAAAACAAGAAGGACGTTTGCCAGGACTGAATAGGAAATTAGTATCCCTTTACTATTATTTCACTTTTTTCTCTTCACCCAGAGCTCTGTAGCGTCTTCATACTATTCAAAACCTTCAAACCATTCATATCATACTTCACCACAGACCATAACAAAGTTCTTTTCAAATTACCTTTCTCAACAATTCAAGAAAGAAGTGGTTTGTACCTTTGTAAATTATCATAAACTACTAGCTTCTCTGCAAGTTTCCAGTGAGAAAAAAATCTTATTCTTTGTCTTTATTTCAGAGCACTGTAGCTATTAAAGTTGAAACAAAAGGATGCAGCCCATATTTAGTGGGTGGAAAGGGGCAGAGAAGTTGAAATAAATACTTCTTTTAAATTGTTAAAGAACATAGCACATCCAGTCAAACAGCTTTCATTGAATTTGATGGATAATGTAAAATGAATTTCCCAGATGAATAAGGAATGAATTTTTTTTAAAAAAATTTCAATGAATTTTAAATTTTCCAAAATGAATATATTTTGGAAAGTGAATTTGGAATGAAAACTTGATGTTTTCATTTCATAAAATCGTGAATTTGCTGTGGATATGAAATGGATAGCTTCGAATTCAAATAATTTTTATTCTAAACAATTACATCATTTTAGACTATTAATACCATACAAGGAATTCCTCCACAAAGACCATATCATATCTGCGTGTGGAGGAGAGTTCCATGGGCAGCACAGTATATTTTCAAAAATAAAAGTACTGTAAAATAATGTAGAAAAAAATAACTTCACAATTATCCATAAAATGCGGAAGGATACGGGATCGCAGCGCACGGGTTTCCGGCAGATAAAAAGAATCAATAAAAATAAAATAAAAAACTGTATTTATATTAATTATTCCAAATTTTAGATACTTATTCACCCAATATTAAAAATAATAAACCTTTTTTCCTAATCTAGTTTTCGAAAACCTTTGTTTTGAAACATTGAAGTATCTAAGGCGATTATATTCAGGACTAAGTAAATTCGTATGGCTTTTCGTGGTGGTGAGACCCTTATGGGTAGTTCCACCTCGCCGTTTTTTTTCAACGACTGCTTTTTTCTATATGCAACCAGGACAGACGGCTTAACGTGTCCTCCGAAACACGGGAGTGGCTCGAGAAAAATATCTTGTACTCAACTGGGATCGAACCCAGGACCTTTGGCTTATCAGACCAGCGATAAGCCAACTCGGCTACGCCGACTCCTATTCAGGGCTGAATGAGATTCATTGCCATTCATTTATAAGTAGCAAACCCAAGTTTAAAAAAAATATATAATATATTCAATATTCTAGATATATTCAGAAGCTATTTCGTTGATTGTTTTCCATTTGTCAGCTACGATTAGAAAATAGATATCCTTCGTGATAATAAATTTCACCTATTCAAAAATATGATGAAAAATTTGACTCCTGTGTCTACAGGGGTTGTTCAGTCCCTGGATCTAGTTGGAGGATCTACCTCCTGGAAGGTTTCAAGAATAGAGTAATTTATAGGATGTGAAAAAGATATATTAGACCTTGAGACACCTGAAAGAATCCCTCATAGGTGAGGGTGTAAAGTATGAGCCCTAGGAAGGGTATATGTTTCCAACTGCTTGTCGGCATTTTTAAAATGGCCACAATATATCACTCACCTTCAACCAGGTACCTGAGTTCGGACACAATGTTATCAAGGAAGCAGAACAGCAACTTATTCCTAGTAGGGTACGGTAACCAGGACGGTATAGTATAATATACTATTAGTAATATAATATACATTTTTTAGTTCCACTCCAACTGAATATCGTACAGGTTCCAATACTTGTTATCGTACAGGACGGTATAGTATATAAGACTTTACCGTCCTGCACGATAACAGTAATCAGTTGAAGTGAAACTAAAAAATGTACACTGCATACAATAGATGAGCTGAATTGTATTAGTCTTATTATTATAGTCTGTGATTATATATACTAATGTCACTGTAGGAGACGACCACCTGATAAACGAAAGAATTGATCAGTTTTCAATTCAATTTGATTCATAAATATGATTTTTAATAAGTAATGGAATGAGATAACGTCCACAATTTGGTCCGTTCTGAAATTACAATGTTATTACCACTCTATACAACAGTGAATCGAAATGCATAATTATTTCAGTAGGAAATAACTATTTGGCAAATAAATGGAAATATTTTCTAGAGAACTATATAAATGTGGATGTTGATCTAATTTTTCAAGGGCGATCCGTTTTATTACTTTCTGTGAATTTTAATATGTTTTGAAAGCTGCTCTTGGAAGAATTCTGAAGTAAAGAAGTACCGTCTGCGAGATTGAACTAATTTAATGTAGGGTATCAGTATTGCAGAAATTTTCAATACAATCTACTAATCTGCATTATCAAATGAACTAATGAATTCATATTATATGAACTAGAGTTTCATTTGTATAAGTACAGAGACAAATTTTGGAAACTATTTGGCAAAATAGCTAGCTATTACAATGAATTTGAGACTGTAAAAATATGATTTTCATCTATTTCATAACCATTTTGAGAAAGATTTATATAGGAATAAAGGTAATTTTATTATTGTCTTTCAAATTTGAACTTACATTTACATAATATGAACATTTGGGGCTATAATTATGATTTTCATTAATTCCATAATGAACATCAAGAAATAAAGTTTATGTTGGACTCATACATTATTATTTTTGATACAATTATCAAGTATTTTACTGTTGCAAATTATTTTAAGAATTGATATCGTAATCAAGTAACAAATGAAAAAGCCCGAAAAAGTTTCCGCTTGCCGCATAAACATACAAAACAGTCTTAATCAAAAATCAAGATTTTTAAAAGCCCATAAAAGTTTTCCCTTGCAACAAAAACATACAAAATAGTCTCAATCAAAAATCAAAATTTAGAAAAGCCCATTTAAATTATTTACCCTTGCCGCAGAAACATACAGAAGAGTCTCAAACAAAAATCAAGACTTAAAAAAGCCCATAAAAATTTCCCCTTGCCACAGAACATACAAAATAATCTCAATCAAAATTTGGAAAAGCCAATTTAAATTTACCCTTGCCGCAGAAACATACAAACGTCTCAATCAAAAACAAAAATCATGAATTGGAAAAGCCCATAAAAATATCCCCTGCCACAAAAACATATAAAATAGTCTTAATCAAAAATCAAAATTTAGAAAAGCCCATTTAAATTTACCCTGGTCGCAGAAACATAAAAAACAGTCTCAATCAAAAATCAAAATTTGGAAAAGCCCATTTAAATTTACCCTGGCCGCAGAAACATAAAAAACAGTCTCAATCAAAAATCAAAATTTGGAAAAGCCCATTTAAATTTCCCCTTGCCACAGAAACAGAGAAAATCACAAAACAGTCTCAATCAGAAATGACGATTGAAAGACCTCCTCGCAGATTGTACGGTGGGGGACCATCATAGCATTCCAGGCGCACTTTTGACTGCCGGCGTTGTGTTCTTTGTAACCAGTTGTTGACTTTCCCATTCTTTCCACAACTTTTTTGTCGAACAGAAAGCAATCGTCATACACTTTGCCTGTTCGGCGTTCTGCTTTTGCCGGTTCAAATTCTCGAAAAAAGTCTTTCGACCTTTGTGTAGCAAACCAGCATTCTTCAGGTTCGACTGTGATTACCTCCTTTGCGAAGTTTGTACCTTTTCTTTTAAAAACCAGTGCAGAATATTTCCAGCAGTGTGTTGGAAATAAATATCTTCTCCCCCATTCTTACTACACCAAGACACAACTTCATCTGCGATGGCTTCGTCAAGATATCTTTGTCCCACTTTTTATATTCTTTCTCCCCTTTCCTCCAAATCTTGCATTTGCCCTCTCTAATCAACAACTCCTTCTCCGGACACCATCAACTTCTTTCGTCCCTCCTTGTTTACATTTTTATTTATTATTTTACTTCTGTATTTTTTCTTGCCCACTACCCTGTGAAACCTTTCGCTGTTTGTAGGCTTGTTTACAGATGCCTAAAACGACTATGTCAACACGCCGGCTGGAACTCTTGCCCAAATCATCTGTTACTACATCCATTCTTCTACCCGTCACATTTCATAATAAGAGTTTTTAATAGAGTACTCTTCACTGCTAATTCAATGTTGGGAAGTTCTCTGCTGTAAAATCACTTCCCGGTGGTTCGGAACCCACCTAAAACTGTAGGTTCAACTCATCAATCAACATCATCCAACTCATTACACAAGCACAGGTCTAAGACCTATGTGGACTTCATCCTCAAAAAAAAAAAAAAAAAAAAATTTGACGTGAGGATATGAATCATGAGTAACAATACCTTTCTTGAAAGTATTTTATAGTATTAACACTTTTATAAGTTTATATTTTTCATGATTGGATACATGTTATTGAAGAGCATCGAACATTTCAAATAAAGTGAAAGTGATCCATTACAACAACGTTGCGATTCATTAAATTAGTTTTTAAATTGGTTAAATTAAGTTTATATTAAATTTAAGTTTTAATTATTAAGTTATTGTCAATTATTTACTTGCAAGTTAGTTTTAAATATTGTAATAAATTATTGATGTTATAATCCTTAGGTACGCTGGGTTTCAAACCAAATATTTCAACAAGAGACATTCTTTAAAAAGAAGGAAATATGTTTCCTACATTATTTATTTTACATGTACATACATGGAATGTGTAAGGGTACTGTTATAAAAGCGATGGATTTTTTACATCATATTTTTTGACGAGTACAATTTACTTCCATATAAATAATAGAAATAAATAGGCCAATGATTGAAAAATGCCTCTGAAATTTTAAATGTTTCTTGTTTCTTGGTAGAAAAAAATTAATAGAATACTGGACCTTGAATAGAACTAATATTGAAATATGTGGATTTCGATTTAAACATAAAATGTTGATTGGCAACACGTAGATTGAACCATGAGAGTAATTTACACAGAATTGAACAGTATGTATAATGAATGTTCCAAGATTTAAAAGACATTTAAAAATACATAGATTGTCACCAAGAACTTGCATGTGATAATAAATAACAATTAAAATATTCAAGAGAATACTAATTATAATATTGGGGTAAAATGGCAAGGTTGGATTGTCAATACCCCTGTATTTACATCAAAATTCGAGATACTTTCAAATAATTATAATGGAAGAAAAATTAAGTTGTTGTGACTTCAAGAAGTGTGGGTTGTAAATATTTTACGAAAAAGCTCAACTGAGAACCATAGAAAATCGTGTTTGTCCAAATGAAGATTCTGTAAACAAGACACTGATAATTCAACAGTGAAGGTTCTGAGAAGTTACTACAGCCCCTAGTTTTAGACCTAAGGTTTTCAACCCCCGGCAACATCAAAGTCTACCTTGGAAGTTGTCTTCAACGTCTCTGCTTTTACAAGGCAACAACAAAAAACGGTTTACAAGTCCTTTTTCAACTCTAGAAACAATAAATCGGTAGGAAAGCCTATCCTTCAATATTTTTGACAGGAGTCAACAAAATTTTTGTCTAAATGAAACAATGGACTAGAAACAGATATGTGAACAATTGAGCAGGTTAGGTTAGGTTAGGTTAGGTTAGGTTAGGTTATTGAGCAGATCCTTTCAATTTATCAACTTTCCTGGAAGGTGTCATCCAGGAGACAAGGTAGATCAATCTGATTTGTCTCATAGTATTCAGAGTGACAGGTGCGTCATAAACATCTCTCCAAACTTCCTAACTACGAACAATAAAATAGAAAGTTGAAAATGGCATGCTTGGCTTTCAATGCTTGTAGCTGACCTGAACCCCTTCGTAGAACTGCTAACTGTAGCAGATATTTCCAGATATTATAGTGTCTCTTTAGCAAAGTATAGTAATTCATGATGTTGAAGATCCATCTTGTTTCCACTAATATGTAATATAAACTTAAAAAAACCACTTTTAAATGGAAATTAACTCACGTTGATGTTTTATGTAGATATTCATTATTATGATAAGAAGTGATGTGATTTTTGTTTGAATATATGAATGTTTTATTATGTATTGTTGACAATAAATAAATTGAATTGAAAATTGAATTATGGCGTGACGGCCGTTTCGCTCTGTTGTCTAGAGCATCATCAGACGATCCACAGTACACTGACTTAAGATATGAGTTTGAGGGTTATGTAAAAAATTATGTAAAATGTTGTCAGGTTATGAACCTGACAACATTTTAAATGATCAACTTAACTTCTTCTCACATACTCTATTTGACAAAATAATCCCAATTTCAAACCTCCCGCCTACTCATCCCCCCACCCCATCACCATTCCAACCCTCAAACTCATACCTTAAGTCAGTGTACTGTGGGTCGTCTGATGATGCTCTAGACAACAGAGCGAAACGGCCGTCACGCCATAACGTGAGTTAATTTCCATTTAAAAGTGGTTTTCTAAGTTTATAGTAATTCAGTTCTCAGTTCTTCAGTTTGGTAGAAATTTAAGCATATTATGGTTAATGTTCAGCCTATTGGATATTTATTTGGAAATTCATGCTAAAAGAAACAAGGAGGAGTTGTCTTTCTTCATATTTCTCCTTCATATTTTTATTTTATTTTATTTCTGTATCTTCTTCAATAAGGATAATGAAAAAACCTATACCTCATTTATTAATTGCATGGTTCTTTTTCTCTAGATTAATATTTTTTTCCTTTCTTTATTCTCTAATAATGATATATCAATTATATAGTTACTCTCACATGTATATATTATGTAGATTAATATTGTTCTATTTAATTTGTTTTGTACCACTACGGGTCTCATCAGACCCAGTGGAAATCATCAACTTGTAAATAAATAAATAACATATAGATTTTCAAAAGATATTGAATATCGGGGAGAAACCAATAATTGAATAATTCTTATCGCCCAAACAACAAATAATAATTGTTGCAGGAAGTAGCTGCACAGTGATAATGAACTGGTAGCGACGAATATACTAAAAATTTGTTAAACTAGACATATAATATACTAGATAAGTATCTTTAAACTTAATATAGAAGTGATAGACTATCAAAGTTGTTGGAAAATGAATTATCAGCCAATAAATTCTACCAGGGGCCTAATAGTGACTACTGTAGTTTGTAGTAGGATATGTGAATCCTATACAATAGACAGCTACTTGTTGTTATCTGTCAACAAAACTCTAACGGTGGAGAATAAGGGATTGAAGGAGGTGAGGAAGACGAAAAAAAGGGGGGGGGGGAATTGAGAGAAAGGAGAGGGGAGAAAAAGAAGAGAAAATAAGAGTATAGTAAAGAATGGAAGAACTTACATTAAGGAAGTATGAATTTATATCGAAAATTCCAAACTAGGGGTTAAACAATGAGAAAAGGAAATTAGGATCATTGACCGATCCTTGAGATTCCACCCTCACTAGTTAAGAAAATAATTACTTAAAATTACTTTCAAAAGCTACTGCAATTATCGATTATTTCTTTCTTTCTTTTTTTCTCACCAAGTTTGTTCAAATGTATTTTTTTTTCTTGTCTCATGTATATGTATATATTTATATATCTATGTAAGTTAGTGCTGTATGGGAGGGTTAAGTGTAAAAGAGGGCCGGCTGCGCTCTAACTTCGCCCTCCCAGGTAAATAATAAAGGCAGTCAATCAAATCAAATCAATTACAGCAGTAAATTATAAGCTTAATAGAGCTAGGAACTGTTATTGGCAATTTATTCCTTTCAAAAGCAAATTTAACCTTGAGTTTTAAAAAGCACTCATTCCTATCGTTTGCTTGGTATTATCCATTTCTTCAATCACGCATGGTCTGGAAATCAATTTACGAATGTCCATCCTATATTTATAGCTGCCAGTTCTCATTAATCTAACATACATGATTATGAGTTACAGTATTAGCAAGTTCTGGAATTTGTTGTTGATTATTGAGGTCTGTAATGTTATATGGAATGAAAATTCTCTTGGAAATCTTGCGTGTAATGCTGAAACCGTAGCACTGTAATGTAAGTAAAGCAAACTAATATATCACTGTGCTATACTGTACAATAATGTAAATACCGGAGTTAGTAACCGAATTAATCATTCAGAGAAATCAGTCTAGACGTAAGATTTGCTATTGCAAATTATTTTGGACTGAAATAATATATGAACACGATTATCATTCAAGGGATTAAAGACAATTGAAGTACTGTAACAAAAGTATATTTTTTCGGGAGGATAAAGCCCACATACGTCTAAGACCTGTACTTGAGAAATTACTTCAATGATGGTGACTCAACCTGACTTGAGTTAGACCTAGTTTTAGGTGGGTTCTGAACCACCGGAAAGTGATTTGTTCATAAACTATATACTATGAATAATATTCTTAAACTGTCGTGTGTGTAGGCCATTTAAATCTCTCAAAGAACAAGCTTCAACTAAGTTTTTGGTTTTAAAATTACAAATATACATTCCATTCTTTAGCTATCGTATGTGTAGGCCATTTAAACCTATCAAAGAATAAGCTCCAAGAAAGTTTTTCGTTTAGAAATTACAAAAAGTACCAAATGTTAATAATTGATAGTGGGGAAGAGAGTGAAAAAAGTGAAAAGCAGTGGGAGGAGAAGGATGTGATGAAGGAGAAAGGAAAGAAGAAATGAAGACAAAGATGGAGGTTGTGGAATTTTAAATAAATTATAACTTCTTTCAAAACTTCAATGCTACTAGTTTAGAAGTTTGGCTGATCGATATCGACTTTTGGTTTGGTAGGGAAGTCACAGGACAGACAATCGATAATAATAATCGACTATCGAACGTGATCACTTCGAGTATTTCGTGCATTGGCCAGTGCCAGCCAGCTATATATATATATACTTTACAGAGGAGTGAGCTACGAATAACGGTCCTGTCAGGAGGCGAATTTTACGATCATTGCTTCATAAGAAATAGAAGAAGAAAAATATGATTTCAAAGAAGTAGGAGAGAAATATAGGACAAAGACCGGATGTCCAAGATGGCATAGTGAGTACCAAGTAACAGTAGTCCTTGTCAGCTCAATCATACAAGAAGTATTTGTTTAGTTTCACCTAAACAGTGTGGAAGAAGGATCATCTTAACAAAACACATGTTTCGAGTCAAAAAGATTTGTTCAAGGCTTTTTTGTAATAAAGCCGACACTTTTTATCATTAGCTTCACATTACATGCTTCTGTATGCTACTGTACCAAGTTCATGACTTAACCCAAGTTCATGCTTCAGCATTACATGCTTCTAGTTAATGTACCAAGTTCATGACTGCGGTTCAAATGAAAACATTGTGATAACTGGATCTATAATGAATAATGTTATGAGAATGATATCATTGAATCTACCGTACAAAGTATTTTATATGATTACATAAATACCATTTATATGATTTAGATGTAATCTTCGTATCTAGATGTAATCTTCATATCAGCTTGATATTTTTTAAAAAAACTATCAAACCATAATTATTTAGAAAAATGTATTAGAATGGAAATATTTTTCCAGCATGGACCTAGAAAAAGATTTTTTCTCTCACTGTCATTCATTCCAATCCATGGTTGTTTTTGATTTTTTTTTAATTGCTCACTTTTTTCGGAGGATGAAGCCCACATAGGTCTCCGACCGTAGGTAATGAATTGGATGATGGTGATTGACGAGTTGAACCTACAGTTTTAGGTGGGTTGCGAACCACTGGGAAGTGATTTTACAGCAGAGAACAGAGTCTTTTATGCTGGCCAATATAATCGGTCACCCTTACAAAGATGGCCCAGGAGTTTCATAGCTTATCTCTGATTGAACAGATACCACGGCACTCGGTATCACTTCCCAAGAAGTCCGGATTGCTTGGCAGAGACTATTTTCTATTTATTTATCAATCAACTTTTTAAATCAAAAATTTTAGTTCTTCCCTGTTGAATACGTAGATTCGTTCATTTCCACCATCATACGGACAAAAAATATTTCCTTAGAAAAACTACCCCTATTTTGTTGATCCGTTTTAATCACCGCCTACTGTCTACAAACTGAGCCAGTAATCCTATTCATATTTTCCCAGCAAGAGCCTTTAACACTGCTATGTAATAGCATATTACCAACCATATCAAGATGCTATGATAATAGATCGCAAAGATTGATTCATTCAGAGTCAATTCTCCTGAAGTGTGCAACCGAAAAGAGGATTAAATTTATATTATTACCTACATACTTGTAACCATATCAACTATATAATTAACTTATATTAACTATAATAATGGAAGTTGGAATACAGGCCAAATTTGTAAACTTACTCATTATGTGAAGACTATCTTAGCTCTAGGTATAATGATTTCGAAGAAAGTGGAAGTTCGACACTTACCTAAAACAAAAAGAAAAATATAATTAAATGATAAAACCAACAATTGTACACATGACAGGAAATTCAAAATTTCTAAATCTGGAACTGGAACACAAAATGGCAAAAGTGAAAGAGTGAGAGCTACATAATTTTTTTCACACACTTTATTACATAAGTAATAAACAGGTAATAACAATCCACAATAAGCACACAAGAGGTGAACACTCTATAACTTCTATATAGATATAATTTTTCATCACACAATACATAACAATAATTACTTCACAACACAATAACATAGTAATTAATATATGGATTACAACACGTATGATAAACAATGAACTTATGAGATTGGACAGTAAAAGGTTAAAGAAATTAATTCGAGACCGAATAAGCTTGATTCCCTTTCAAATTATTTTTTACATTACTATCCTGCAATAATTTTGAACTAAGCAGTTGACCAATTCAACAGCTAGAAATCTTTTTTAAAAGCGGCCAGCAGTGATGACTGAAGAAAGATCTCTAATAACACATGTTTGAAAAATTGTTACTAATTCCAGATGCAACATCGAAAAACGTTGGCGATTACAGAGTGCCCAGACGAGACAGGACATCGAGATGGCGCAAAAAAGAGAAGGAAAGCTGAGAGAAGGAAGAACGAGTGAGAGAGAGTAAGGTGACAGAAGGAAGAACGAGGGAGAGAGAGTAAGGTGAGAGGAGGAAGAACGAGGGAGAGAGAGAATTCAAGAGAAAAAGGATGATGGCAAAGCACCAGGAATTTTTCGTCTCCAGACACTTGAGCGTTTGTTATACGTTCAGCTAAGCAGATTAATTGGTGGCCAAGCAAGTCGTCCTTTGCTTAGTTGAAAGGCTTGAGGGCAATGCTAGTAACATATGTTGGCGGATTATTTTTGTAAGCCGGATTCCCCCCTCCCTGCCTCCTGACTGTCATCAACCTCTTCATCTTTGTCCGAATAATTTACCAGGTTTCAACGTCTTAATTGATGGAAAGCTTGTCGAGTGTTTAGCTGAAATTTTTTCACATTTTCTCTAAACGTCAAAATAGGTGTTCTGAATTACAACCAACGAGAATTTATTGTTATTTTTATACAGCGGTTCATCTGAATTTAGAAACTGTGTTACATGGACCAGTTGCACGAAAGAAAAATAAATTCAACCACCGTAAGATGACGTCATCTTACGGAGCTCAATAGGGAAGCAGCCGTTGCACTGGCTCCGTCAAATGACGTCATCTTACGGTGATTTAATTTAATTTTCTTTTGTGCAACTGGCCCATAGTCCAATATCCATAAAATATTTATACAACTTTTATAGAAAAAGGAAGTTGAAATAGCTCTAGCACTCCTAATTTCTACAGAAAAATATAAATAAGAAGTTGAAATAGATCTTTAGCATCTATTATTTCTAATGTAGGAAAAGACAAATGAAAGGTTTAAATGGATAAGTTCTTAGCTTTTTTTGGTGGGTAGACCTTTCGGGTAGTGACACCTTGCGGTTTGAACAGAGCTTATTAAAAACAAGGTGTTATATTTTCGAGAACTAGAAAGATGGCGGATATCTAAAATCAAACATTACAAGACTAGAAATTTCGCTAGTTGGAATTAATTGCAAATTAACTCAATTTGAATTGAAATATAAATGAAACGCCTATTACATTATTTGATGAATATGAGTTTGAATAAATTAGAGTTGAAGTAAATAAAGTGGATGTAAATTAATGTATGCTCTAAATGAAAAATTATTTTGAAAAAGGCAGCAATTTTGTTAGTTAGATTTAATCGCAAATTAACTCAATTTGAATTGAAATATACCTGAAGCTTACTGATGTTGATATTGTGAAATCTCTCCAAAGGTATGAACAGGAATCACAGCTGTTAACTCAAATTGTTGGTTTAGTGGAATTTGACAACTTCTGTTTTGTTTCAATAATACCTGAAACGTCCAGTACATTATTAAAAATCTGGTGGATCATTTACTTCTATTTACCTACTCTATTTACTTCTATTGGTATTGCAGCGTAGAGGAAATACCTTTTTCCACCAATACCAGTTGTAAGTAATGGTAATTATGATCGTTCAAGTAGAATATCTTACAAATTATTATTATGAGAAAGGGAATGGCAACTTAAAAATGATCTTAATTTTTTTCCTCTTTCATTGTCCTACTGAAGGAAGAGTGCTTGGCTTTAAAGTCGGAAGTGAGAGCACAAAGCTCTTTGAAAAGGACACGGGGACAAGCAATGCCTGCTGAATTATTCGTGAAGCAGTCCAATTCTTCGACTTTTTCTCTTGTTCAGCTTCTCAACAGCCGATTGAGAGATGCTGCAAAAAGTTGTATCGAATGACAGATTTACTACCGCTCGCTAAGACCAGTTTCAATACACTTCTACTGCTCTGCTATATAGCGGGTGAAGTTGAAAGTGGGATGGAGATTTGCATCGGATGTGGGTTTGAGTGAAAGAGTCTGTGAGAGAGATTAGATTAGGTTTTTGGAGTGCAAAAGATTATGTGAAAACGTGGTGTGAGATTTATATATAGATTAGGTACTTTATTTGTGTGAAAAGAAGTTTGTCTGGAAGTTGAGACGTAATCATGATTTGAATACTGAAAGATGCAGGAATAACGTTACAATACTCCTTTAATTTTCTTTTTCTTTTAAAAAATGTTTTTTTTTTCTATTTTTATTACCGTACATTCAATTTTTTGGAGCTCATTATCTACCTTACGTAGCTTTTCATATATATTTTATGTTTCCCTACGGCTCAATTTCGTCTCTTCTGATAACGTTATTTGAAAGTATTGTATTTTTTCTCTTTTTCTGGTTTTTAAATATTGTTAAATTTCAATTATTATTCAATACGGCTGTTCATGGAGTATTCTGTGAGATTTTACTTGTGCTTAAATAAATAAATACATTTAATTTCGGCAATAAAAATTAATTTAAATCTCTTTAATTTAGGCTAATTATTAGAAATGTGGTATTCAGGTTATTCATCATTCCAATGAAGTTTTCTTACAAGCAATTTACGAAGAAAAATGTGGCGAATTCAAAAATTGTAAATAGTGATTTCAGAACCAAATGGATTAAATTAATGAATAGGACAAGCCGTTGCATAGAAAAATACCTGATTTTATAAATATCACCTGCGAGAAAATTTATGAAGAAAAATGTGGTGAATTCGAATGATAAAACTTTGAATTCAAGAATCCAAGATGAAGCGATAAAGAAACTAAAAATTTGTGTTGGTGGAAGAAATACGAGGGAAGTAAAAGATTGTTGAAAGATTAGGAAAAGAGAAATAGTAAAGGAGAGACAGATGAACAAGGAAGAGAAGTGTTGAAAAGAGAATAAGATTTAATCATGGAATAAGAGAGATGAGAAAGGAAGCAGTGATCTTGAGATAGAGAAGAATGTGCGATGAACAAAAAGAATACATAGCTTATTAGCATAGAATGAGACTGGAATTGGAAGAAATCAAACAAAAAAGAGAACTGTATTGAGTTTTCAAGGTGGAAGAGAAACAGAAGGAGAGTGCAGTGTTGTCGCCTCTTACAAATAAAGCATTGTATCTAAAATATTTAAATTTTCTGACCTCTACAGAAATTTCAGCATTAAAAATTAATAGAAATAGTGATCTCTTTATTTTAGGTTGATTATTAGAAATTTGGCATTCAGATTGGTATTCATCATTCCAATACAGTTTTCTTACAAGCAAACCAAAAGGTCTAATCAACTATCATTTATAGCAATTAGTCGTTAAAACTTGTTACTTGATCAGCCTTCTCCGCAGTCTGAGACCGTCATAGCGATCGTCTGTCATTCATACTATCATACATATCAATTGGCAAAAGAATTCAAACTACAGTATAAATAACAGCAAGATAGCCCACAGAATAAGAAATAAAATAATAATTCGTGTAAGATCACGAACTAACCTCAATGACGATAACGATTATCATTTTTTAAGTATCGAAAACGTATCACACTTTTATCAAATAACTAACCACTGTATTCGCAAGTAATATGATTCAGAAATACTAGAATTTACACAAGAAACTAATACATAAACAGAAAGCTTGAGATATTAACCGAATATCATTGACGAAACGTGAACACGAGACCGAACAGCGAGGCGACATGCAGCAACTGGCTCGAGCTGCTAGCAGCAGTTTCGAGATCATTCTGTGACGTCACTAGCACTGCCTTCCCGACGTCGCCGGCAATCAGCTGATTGACTGTCCGCAGCGGTCTCAATTGCGGGTTAGTTCAAACAGTTCGTAGTATGACGCGATAGCGCGGTTTTTTGAAAATATTCGGAAATCCGCTCTTTCAGAGCTAGGAAGCATTTTGAACAACGAAATTAATTTAGTATTTCCTTCTTCTAATGCTACAAATATAATTGACAAATCATTTCAAATAATGAATACTAAAAAATATGTTCATAGTTTTGTACATAGAAAAATATTGCTTCAAATATTCTACTTCCGTTTAAAGCCATAAAATCATTGATGTTAATGATGATGATGATTTGGGTTTTTAGTTTCAATAGGTAGGAGTAATGAGTTTCTCTCATGCGGTAGCATAGGAATGGTTCAATAATTCATTGTCATTCATAGTTTTAAAATGCAAAATGCATCTTGTAACAGGATATCACGCGGCTTGACTCACCTTTTTTGGCTCACCTTTCTATCTTGCAACATATCTCCTGATAATTGTTTACACGTGTCACTCACTTATTCATCAAAGATGTCAAAACTAAAATTAAAAACTTAAAACTATAAACTTTAAATGACGGAAGATTTTTTTCTGTTCCAAGATATCTTGGCATATGCCTAAAGCAAAAAAATTTGAGATAAGCAAAAAAATATTGAGATGGCTTTTTATTGAAATTTTATGATGAGTTACATAGTTGCCAACTCTAACTCTGAAGGTCAAAACACAGTTCAAAATATGAAGCAAAAGACAGTTAAGAAAATTAAGGCATTTTCATAGAAAATAACCCCTAGCTTAGATGCATTATTTACACAATAACAAAGAGTTTCAGTAAATGTTTTATATACGGATCATGATTTAGATTTAGACAAATCCATTTGACTTCCCTATAGCTTGTTTTCAACTTTGTAGACCAAGCATTCAAGAAAATTGAATCTGTGACACAAAACTTAGATAAGACAACTCTAATTTTTTTTTTTTTTTATTCAAGCATTTTTACTGTTATGACAGGTTTTCTAATTATTTTCCCTTCTCCTGGGAAGTCATTCTCAAATCATTCATTTCAAGGGTAAAGCAGAATTATCAAATTTGGTGAAATGATCACAAAATCAGTAAATAGATCACTAATGAAGTAAAAATAATTATCATATTTTGAGCGATCTGGTGTAAAATAACAATTTGATAGCCATTTTTTCTTTCCGTTTTCGTACAATTTTCAAAAAGTTTTCCAAAAGAATAAACCAACAGGGAATCTTATGCAAACCTGATTGATATTGGACAAAATTTGTATTATAATATCACCTCATCTATTATTAACAACTATTATAACTTCACTGATAGCTTAGATTCCCGAAGGAAAATAAATCACAAATCATGATAGTAAGTCAAAAGACCACCGACACATACAGGGAAAATTATATCGTTGAAACACTCAAAAACTGCACAAACTTATAGAAAATCTCAAGCAACCCTCATTGGAATAGGGAAAAATGTTTCAATTATCATCACATTAACTATTACAACTTCTATGGTCACTGATGACCCAATAACTTAAAATTTATGAAGGGACATAGATACCAAATCTGAAATGAAATGGAATATTTATTGGTCCTTTACAAATACAGCACTACAAAACATCGAAGCAGTACAATTCTTGAATATTTGAAATTAAAAATTATTTTACGAGTACAAATTAGAAGAAATCATAGCATTAATTCAAGATTGGAATGCCCTGGTTGAATGAACAATTATAAAATTAAAAAAATAATAATATAGTACAGAATTACTATAATATTAGTATTTAGATAGTAAGTCAAGAGACCATCGACATCTAAAGGGGAAATTTAATCATTCCACATAAAGCCCTCACTAAATTCAAAAACATACAGAAAATCTCAAGAAATTTAATTGAAATTGGACAAAATTATGTTTATTCTACTATTAACACATCAACTGCTACAACTTTTATGGTCACTGTTGGCCTATTAGCTTAATATTCCTGAAGGGAAATTAATTTCAAATCAGGGTAGGAATCCAAAAGTATCGACACCTAAAGGGAAAATTTTATCGTTCCTCATAAGCCGCGTCTGCACCAACCGAACATGCTCGGCGAACAGTGTTCGCTGGAATCAGCTGATGTCGCCGAACATTTTTTGGAGTTTGGTGTGGACGCCTTCTCGAACATTATGATCGGTGTGTTGGGGTTAGTGGCGGGAACCTGTTGTTGGGCGTCACTGTTCGCTCACAGACCGAACATTTCAATTGAACTCACGAACATGTTCGTTGAACCATATGTTTAATGTTTGCCCGTTTTTTGTATTCGCCAACAATGTTCGCTTGGTAGAGACGCGGCTTTAGAGCCCTCACAAACTTTAAGCTAAAATCGTGAATTCATTGAAAAACTAAGAAACTTGATTCAATTTAAAAAAATCATCTATGATAGTAATCTGAAAGATCATCGACCCCTATGGGAAAAGTTTCCTTGTTTCTCATATATAAACCTCACAAATTGCATGAGGACCAGCCTTCACCCAATGGCAACGGTGCTACTTTAATCACCTAGATTCCGTTGACTGATGACTCAAACCCAACCATCCATCTTTCAGTCATCCAAATAAGTTGTTTATCACTCCCAAGTTATTTGTTCAGACGGATGGAAGTCTAATCGAGTCCTGAACTCCACACAACGCATTCGGCTATTCTCAGCAATTTATTTGGCCGAAGACGAGCGCCAAGATGCCACAGCAATGTAATTACTTGCACATCAACTGTTGACTGGCTTCTGATTAATTTCAGCGCCATTAATCAAGCTCCAGCACTGACATTACTGCAATCCTTCATCCTAATTCCTCAACAGACAGCCTGGCATCAATATCAAGCTCAATGATTGTTATTTCCTCATGTCAAACTAAGTGACTATGATCATTTTCTCACAGAATTTGTTCCCAAACAAAGTTTGACAACAAATGTGCAGTTGGTTGGAGATAGAGAGTCTCTGACTGACTCTAAAAGTTTAATCCCTAATCCGTGCTTAAACTGATCTTAGATAAGAAGAATTGTACTGTATACAGGACAATAATTATGAAGGGGTGACCCTGGTCAAAACTGATAGAAATAGAGATAGAGAGTCTACCTCTGACTGACTGAAAATTTGATCCCTAATCACTGGTTAAACTGATTCAAGATAAGAAGAATGCTATTGTACACAGGACAATAATTATGAAGGGCTGATCCCGATCAAAACTGACCGCCCAGTTGGTTGGTTACCTCTAACTGACTGAAAATTTGATCCCTAATCACTGCTTAAACTGATCTTAGATAAGAAGTGCTATATTCTACACAGGACAATAAATTATGAAGGGGTGATCCCGATCAAAACTGACCGCCCTGTTGGTTGGTTACCTCTAACTGACTGAAAATTTGATCCCTAATCACTAGTTAAACTGATCTAAGATAAGAAAAATGCTATTGTACTCAGGACAATAAATTATGAAGGGGTGATCCCGATCAAAACTGACCGCCCAGTTGGTTGGAGATAAAGAGTCTACCTCTGACTGAAAATTTGATCCCTAATCACTGGTTAAACTGACCTTAGATAAGTAGAATACTACTGTATACATGACAATTATGAAGGAGTGACCCCGGTCAAAACTGATTGCCCAGTTGGTTGGAGATAGAGAGTCTACCTCTGACTGACTGAAAATTTGATCCCTAATCACTGGTTAAACTAATCTTAGAAAAGAATTCTATTGTACACAGGGTATTATGAAAGATTGACCCCGATCAAAACTGACCGCCCAATATTCGATAATCAAACTACTGCTCTTCAAACATCGGTTACAAACGCGAGTTCATATTTGAAATGAACCAATTAATATTATTTAAAAAAAAGACTTATAACCTTTAACTATAATTATGAAACTGAAAATATCTTTTTATATAAGATATTAATCAGATTACAGTGTCGCCCAAGTGAGCTTCCGTCAAGACCTTTGTTAACGTAACCAGAGCAAGTGATCGTCGATCTGACCGGCCTTTCTGCAACACAATTCTGGAATCAAACTGATCTCGAGTCAGGTGATCGGAAATCAGTTATTTTTTTGAATGGTGTTTCTGCAACTGGCCATAGGTCTTTTAGGACGTAAGTACTTTCATATTCATGTTTACTACTGAAGTTATAACTTAAAAATAATTATTATGACGACTATATAATTTATATAATTGACTCAAACATTTAATAACTCTTTCAATAGTTAGTGGAAACTTTCAAACAGATAAACAAAAACTTGAGTATATTTTATTCATGTTTACTACTGCAGTTAAAATATTAATTATTATTATTTTGAGTATAAACAGATGATTAAACATTTGAGTATTTTTCAGTTTCAATTTTTTTCATTATTAAACAAGCAGTGATTAGATTTGAGACGGTTCTTAGATAATAACGTCTTCACAAACGAGTGCGCCTTCATAACAAGACATGAGAACAAGAATCATTAGCAGATGACATCTCAACATCCATATGCCGAGTGATAATCACAACTAATAGCACAGGTATTTTTTTCGAGTATGCAACGTCTGTACCCTTTCTATGTCCTTGAATTGAGGTCACAGATCTGTGACGGTGCAACTTTTTTCGCAACCTTGCAGGTAATCAACACAAGAAGAGTAACACAGTTGTATTGTCAGTAGTAAAGGGAACAAACAGGTGAGACGAAGATGGTGACTGAGAGATGATGAAGAAAAAAGAAGTAAAGAAGTACAAAACTCAACAATCGAGCTAATTTAGTTCGTTTGTGACTCTTTTGAGTAGTTGAGTTCGCTGGTGCACTGATTGCAACTCGGTGCTACGTTCTTGGAGTGGGCGGAACAAGACTTCACCAACATAAGCACAATGTCATCATCATCATTATCATCATTAGCAACAGCAGCATCAACATCGTCATCGTCGTGACCAATTGAGGGAGAGGATGGGAAGAAAGCGAACAAGCTAATAAAACGGGGAGGAAAAGAGAACCAAGAGTAATAGAGTAGAGTGAACCAGAGCCTTATCAAGGCTGGTTTTCTTCGACACAGGCTAGAGGCGGCTTTGTTGATGGCTTTTTAAACGGATGGAAAAGAAAAAAGAGGTTGATGAGAGAGACAGCATGTGAGAAATAAGGAGAACCAAGGTGCATAAGGCAGTAATAATTAGAGGGACAGTGTAAAAAACGACCGGGTGAAATGTTGGAAGATAAAAATGATGTGATACAGCCAGCAACTGTCCCCCTATAAAGGGTGGAAATGTAAATTCTGAGAGGAAAACTGGTGAAATAAATTTCATCGGAGACAGAAAGAGCAGGAAGAAAAAATATAAAAACAAACGACAACAACCTGCGGTTGAAAGCAAAACGAAGGAAAAAACCAACCAACGGATCGAGAGCATTCCTTTTTGTTGCCACTTTTTTCACCCTGCTCCTCAAGGATCTACTTCTTCCAGCGCCGGCTTTAAAATCCTGATCCACTCCCTCAAAAATAATCATTCCCGACCACTTTTCCACACTCTAGGCTATAGACTTTTTAAAAGCCATCAAATGATAACAGCATCCAACAAGGTACATCCGTTGTCCCCCCCCCCCCCACACCCATCACAGATACGACACTCGATAGGTCGACATCAGTAGTCGATTGATTAATGGACCTGCTACGCCCATATCTGCTAATGGATTAATTTAAGCCGAGCATTATTAAGCAATTAGAATAAATTTACCGCCTGTCAGCTTGCTGGATTATTCCGATATCTCTTACTTGCTTGCTTACCTACCAAAGTAGCTGAGTCTATTTCTTCCCCTTCAGTTTGAACAACACTAGAAGAATTATTTATCAATTATCTTTCACGTTTCCTTCTCAATCCGGCAGACATCTCACTGAGCTCGTGGGAGGAACAAGGTGGGGGGGGGGGGGGCACAACTGATAACATAATGCAGTGTGGGCAACTAAAGTGTACTGTCATGTCGGCTCTATCAAAAATATAGGAAAGAACAAGGCGTTATTAATCTGCTTAGTCCGGAGTGGTAGTCCAATTTGTCTATCGCATTACCTGCTAGTTGAAATCCTATGGTCTGCTCTAGTATTTTAGGGGAAAGTGATAAGTGATGGGGAAGCTAGAAAAAGACTTTCTCAGATCCAAAATGACAAATCAAGATGTTACTCTTAACAATAAAAAACATCGATTCCTGAACGAGGATACTAATAAGCAATTTTTTATTGTTTTTCAGACACAAAAATTGGATAACAGAATGAAACAATAATACATTATGGTTTAAATTGCACCCAAAACTTGAGATGTGTTCACTAGTCAAGTGTAGAGGTATTTACTTAAATCACAATCGGTATACTTAGAATAAGACTAAAAATACTTTCATAGTTCTATTTAGTTCTATAGTTCTATTTAAGTTCTCTATATTCTATATAGTGCTTTTATTGACCTAATGGACCTACCTAAAAGGTCTTTCACCCTTAAAAACATTAAATCAAAAATAAGAATGATGTTTCATTAATGTTTAAATGTTAAAATTGCAAAATTGTTTATTAACAGTATGGAAGAGTAGCCAAAGCCCTTAAGTGCGTCCTGACAACTCTGAAACTAGGCCTGAGCCAGGTCACACAATATTATTTTTATTTAATATTATTATTATTGATTTTGTCATGGAAAAGTGAGATAATAAATAAAAATTATTATTATTATTATTATTAGTAACATCAAAGACTTTGATAGGATTATCCTTATCTCACCGCCCAAATATAATTTTGAATTTGACTTTAACGAAAGTGCAAATCAATTTTGTTAACTTTTTCAAACGTGAGATTATCAAACCATTAAAAGATAAATTATTCTCTATGGGCAGAAGGCTCAACAAGATATTCCTATAATCGTGAAGTAGTCTTAGGATGGTAGGTCATGACCCCTCAGAATCGTACAAAACCTGACAGGGAAACGTTTAGAAAAGAGGGAATTTCAAAAAAATGTCCAACAAAATCCCAACTTATGACGCCCAAACTTTTGAGCTGGGACCGTCCTTAGGTACGTTACTGTTAAGATAAATAGGTGTAGGATGAACATAACTAGGCTCAGGCCTAGTTTCAGAGTTATCAGGACGCACTTAAGGGTTTTGGCTACTCTTTGATACTGCTATTATAGTAGTTTATGCAACGATTTTATTTTGACCCTTATTGAGGCACGAGTTAGATGTAAGTTATAACACGAGCGAACGCGAGTGTTATAAATACCTCACGAGTGCTTTAATGGCCAAATAAAATCGTTGCATACACTATTTTAACTACGACCACTAGTATACATTTAATTAAAACAATTTCATTTTACCTGTGACTGTCAGAGATACCTAACCTCTCATCTCAAATATGAGAAGTTATAGTAGATTGTTAGGTTAAAGCAGCTGGTGTACCAGTTTGATCAAATCAGCTGATAGTTTCACAATATTGAATTACGATATTGATTCCATCAAAAATGCTTCTGATTGGTCCAGAACCCATGTTATAATGTGGAACCTGTACTATAATGAGCTCATTATGCAACGGGTTTCAAAAAACATTTTGAAAAGACAGCTGTTTTTGCATCAATTGTGAAACTGTAATTTATACATTATGACATGGTCGTAGATGATAAATAATTTTATGCAACTTTTTGTAATAATTAAATATCATTGTTATTTTTGATTTAACGTTTTTAAGGATGAAAGACCTTTTTAGGCAGGTCCATCTTTATTATAGGTATGTTGGGACCGTCCTTGGGTGTATAACTGTTAAGAACGTAACTGGTAAGTATGTTTCAATGGACCCGATTTATTGCAATGAGTTACATAAATCAAGAGATCAGTCTTCAGTCAATGCAGTCTACGCACCCACGTACTGACTGGTAGTGAAACTGATTGATAGACTATTATCGGGTAGACTGGTAATGGGATAAGACAATATACCGTACCAAGGCAACCACCAACCAGTAATGTTGGCGTAGAATTTCACGCAGGCTCAAAGCTATCCCGGCATGCCCCGTGCAGCACCTCCTCTTTTGATGACTCGACGTGCATCTTGCAATAAAGCATCTGTTATTACAGTATAAAGTTATAGGGGTACTCTTTAGTGCTCCACGCGAGAAGTAGACATACTCCCTGCCGGGCAAGTGATAATTAAGGGCCCAGGCATCTACAGTATAGTTAGATCGGAAGAAGGGTGGTACCTACTCAAGGAGGTATACGATCATGAGGCAATGCAGAACAATGCCTGCCTGATCGTAAAGAACCTGGTTTAAATGTGATGGCACTGCAGATTGTGCATCGTCTGAGATTGTTTCCTCTCTTTTTTTTGTTCTTCTTGTTCTCCTCCTTCTTCTCCTTCATCTCCTTCGAGGATTAGGGAGATTGTTTCTCCCATAATTATTGTTCTTGTGGCTATTATTGTTGCCAACTCTTCCCATACTGCATAATCTAGCCGACCATCTGAAAAAATTCTTACCTCTCTATACCTTCTAGAAATGAATATCTGTTAAAATGCTAAAATATATAGTTGGTAAATGCAAAATATATAGTCATGACTGCATTTCTTCATTACTCCACCACACAATATTGAGCGAGCATCGATTATATGTGGTATTTATATTCAATAAGTATAACAATGCTCTCTCCAACTATCACTGACCAACAATGATCTGCTACATAACAGCTCAATTATTGATGAACGCATCTGAACAAGAAATCAAAATCCAGATGTATTTTAACAACAGTATTTTTATATTTAAGTTAATTTAACTAATTAAGTTAAGTTAATTTAATTTTTATATTTATATAAGTTCATGAATCCTGCATAGTAAGGAGCAAACTAGCAAACATCGGAGAGACCATTTTTCAAATGTAAATTTTCAATAACTCACGAACATTGACTGCAGTTCAGTGAGCTTCAATTTTCCAAGTTAAAATGATTCAATTCTATTCTAATTTACTTGTTTCATTCTTATTTGCTACTTTCTACATGTTCACGATTTTTAGTTCTTGATTTGATTCTTATTTTCGCTTGTTCTTCCTCCCACCAGACACTGATTAAGTGTCACTGACACTGGTTAAGTGTCAAGAATGGACGAATCTTTGTCCAAACTTCGCCATTTCATGTAATTGCATCACTCAGATTGTCATTACCATAGTTAATATCGTACAAATGAGATCATTGTATATAATATCTTGCACTATAAAAAAAAACATTATCTGAGTTCACTATAGTATCTATGTGATGTTGATAATCTTGTTTATAACCATTCATATGCATAATTTGTAAATTTACATGAATAAAGAAAGATAATCTAATCTAATCCACCAGAGGGCGTGAACTGTTATGGCCTTCAGCCAATCACAAACCTTAGCCAATATCCTTTAGCCAATAGTATCATTCCGTGTATAGTATATATTAAGTTATTGTTGTGGTTATCCATTTTTCGTGAACTGCAGTAGAACTATTCATATGTATTATCTTGCTGTGCAGAACTGACCTTTTTGAGTCGCGGCGGACGCGTTTCGAACTATGTTGTTCTTCTTCGGCGCTTGGTTGCAGACCAGCTTAAAGGAACAGCTGATATAAGTCAACAGTTTTTAATCATATGGCAGGCCCCTTAGCGGCGTTATTTACGCTGTCTTTGAACAGCAAAACACTTTGCACTTTGCATGTAGGCTACCGTGCATTCGGAGCCTTGTAATATGTAGGAAACATACGACTGGGTATGATGAAATGTAATTATTCCAGTTTGATGACATCTGTTAACCAATGCAGCTAGAAATTTGAAATGCACCCTCAGCGGGAGGTGGCGAATAATAAAATAAAAAACCTAGCTTCTACCCTTATAGTCATAGGAGGTTTAAATTTTAAATGTTTCTTCATTCAGAGGTGGTGATTAAGAAAACAAAGAAGCCTCAATAATCAGCTGGAAGAGCCCTAGGGCTAACTTCTTTCCTCATTTGAAATGTAACCTCAGCGGGAGGTGGCGAATAATAAAATCAAGGAGAATTTTTATGAGAATGCAGCAACACGCGTTGGGCCAGCTAGTATCATATAACTTATCTAATAAATAAATACTTCCTTAGAACGAAATTTTTGTCTTGATGGACGATTTCGTCAAACATAGGTTCAATTATATAATTATATTTTTTAATATAAGCGATCCTAAATAAGCCTAAAATTATTTTCTATAACTATGAGCTTACTACTACTAACAATGTCCTAATGGTCATAGTAAATTTTAAAGCATGTAGTAGGCGCCGACTCGAACTTATTTTTTAATTTCGTCGCTCGCTGTTCTTTGACAAAGCTAAATAGTGGAGCAGAGATGAGAGTCGGCGGTATAAATCAAGGCGACAAACAAATACGTTTGGCAGAGCTGATGCTCAAGTGAGTGGGTGAGGCATGGAGAGACCGACTACTTCTAATTGCTGGTTAAGTCCAGAAATAGCGCAGATGTGCTTTTCATGTCCCGTTTACGGACGGGGACTCGACTCGGCTCAGAGGACAAGGTTCAATACACACTGCATGATACACTTTGATGCGTCTGGGCTATCTATAGACAAGCATTGCATGCTTGAAAATCAATTGAAATGATTTGTTTTAAGCTTGTGAAATAGAATTAGGGTAAAATATTGGGATTTTGTTCAAAGAACGAGAAGCAAAATTTTGTGACAAGTTGAGAATAGAGCTGGAGGGAAGAAGGGAAAATGAATTTGAACATAGTCAGGCCCGCAGCTAGGATGGGGTAGTGAGGGGGCACCGACCCCCCCCCCCCCCCCCACCAAGGGACTAGAACTTGTAAAAAAGGTTATAAACTTTTAGAAAGGGGGCCTGGAATTCAAATCCTGCACAGAGGCCCCTTGATTATTTCAAGGGAGCCCAACTAACTTGCAAAAAATGGGCATGCACTTGAAAAAGGGGGCCTCCAATTTACATCCCCCCCCCCCGTGATCCTCAGAGACCTAGCTATGCGCCTGAAGTTATTTACGTAGGAGAAAAGCTATATACTATGGGGATTACAAGTTGGTTTTTATACCGGTATCAATGCCAAATAAGACGGTGAAGGAAGGAAGTAACAGGGAATTAAATTGTGAAACTACTTAGAAGTGCCGGAATTGGGAAATCTTCTGAAAATACCACCAAATTCATAAAATGATGACGTACAAATCGTTTCTGGAATAAGAACTGAAAAAACACTTTCAAGTGGAAGTTATGACTCACGTTGTAACGTGACAGCCGTTTCACTCTGATGTTTAGAGCATCGTCAGACGACCCACAGTACACTCATTAGTGTGGTGAGATTTAAAATGTCTTGGTGGTGGTGGTTCAGGTGGTGTGTTGTTTTGGAAGAGCATTTGTTTGTTCTGTGTACTGTGGGTCATCTGACGATGCGATGCTCTAAACATCAGAGTGAAACGGCCGTCACGCCATAACGTGAGTCATAATGTCCACATAAGTTTTATAAAGGTTTTATTATATACTAGTGGAAACAAGATGGATCTTCAACATCATGTTTATGGAAGCTAAAAAAAATTTGGACCGAAATATTTCTTTTATGAAGAGTCAAGCAAAACATCAACTTGAAAATTTGGACTAATTCAACTAGTCTTGAATTCACGAATTAACACAAACTCTCCATCTTTTTAAATTATCAACCCTGATTCTAGGAGTGCAGAAAATAAGATGCAAAAAATAAAAATAAATTTAAAGTATCTATCAATTCGAGGAGCTCTTGAAATGCAATTATAATACAGACATTTTAAGAGTCTTCTAAGTTAACAGACACTAAAGAAATGTCCATAAATACGGGTTTAAAACTGAGTTTTTCGAGGCTCTATGATCATAATGCACCCTCGATTGTGATACGTATGATATGCGTATCTTATTTATGATACGCATATCATATTTATGATATGCGCACCATAAATATGATACGCATATTTATGCGTATCATAAATACGCACAAATATTAGGGAGCTCTTTCTTCTAGGAAATCTGAATTTCTTACCTGTGATTTCCTTTAGGCATGCATAATGGAAAGCTAGGATACCCGAACTTCAGTCTAGTGTCCCTATTGTTCTAGCCCTTACAGCAAATGGCGCTGCTTTGCCGTTTTGCCGCTCGTATCGTGGCTGAGGACTTACTTCACTCTCTTCACCATCACAACTACTAACTTAACTAATTCATTCTACTTTCCTATTTATCCCAGGCCAAATTACAATAAAATAACCTAGAAACGCGTATCAAATTATTCAACCACCTCCACTTGAACAAGTATAACAACCCATCAATTCTCATTCGCTACAGTGTATCATCAAAGACACAGAAATGCACCGCATAATAACAGCACAGTCCAGTAGCACTGGAGAACAAGATTGCTTTGAAAAGGCAAGAATACGAGTTAGCAGCATAGAAAATTGTCAGACAAGACGATGGAAGCCAGTAGCTGAATAGTGAAGCCGACTCTTAACAGTGAACTAATGCGGCGTAACAAATATGATTGGAGATTCATCGCAAGAATCTTCTGCCGTTCGATCTCCACCAAGACGTTATCGGACAGATGCCGAATTGAGATGTTACGGAATTGTCTGACAAGCTACAAGCATCGATCCGTGATCACCCAAGGACGATAGGATCAACCGCGCATCTTCTCAAATGTGCTCTGTAACAATGTACTCCCAAAAAAATTTCCAGAACCAAGGAGTATTAGTTATTCATTTTGAAGAATCAGTTTGGAGTACAATTAATCTGAGATAAAGAATCTTTTAGAATTTAAAAAAGTTTTTCTGCATTATACACTAAAATATGATGGTATTGTAAATAAATCCTTATGATTTAATCTTAAAGTCATGATTTTAAATTGCAAATTTGAATGTGAATTTTCTTGGATTTTATTAGTTCAATATTATCAATGGGAACACAGGGGTTGAAAAGTAATTGAAATCTTACTGGGAAGTGAGCTTGTAATCCTGAACAAGTTAAGAATGGAGTGTAAACAAATAGCCGTGATTTATTTCTCATGAATATGACGGGAGATGAAGAATCTTTTCATCACTTTTTTCGTCTAAAAACGGTGAGGTGGAACTATACTACCCAAAACGGTCTTACTCATTATAATAATGATAATTATTATTCAAAATTCAAATTCATTCAAATTCATTTTATTGCCAACGATGAATAATACAGACAAAAATGTTAAAACCTCCAAAATAAAAAAATAAATATTAAAACAACAAAAAAGCCAGTGAATGAAAAAATAACAATAGCAAATATAATAACAAATTATATTACTACTTCACAAACAATAATATTATTATTATTATTTCTATTTTTATTATTAATATTATCATTATTATTAGACTATAAAATAAAAAAGAATGAATAAATAAATAATGGCCTTTTTTGAACATATTTAAACGTCTATAGTATAAATATCATAATTATGAAAGATAAACATTACCGGCTAATTCTCCAAGGCTAGCGCCGTCTGGAGTATTATTAGACTATTATATTATTATTATCAACTATTTCACTGACTTTAATATGCATAATGTACTTTAAAAAAATTCATTGAACTCAGAATGGATAAAGATTTTCAAATAACAAAAAATAGGCATCACAATAATATTAATATTACATACTTTGGTAGACTTCTGAATAGTGACCTTTTACTGTTCACGCTTACTATCCACGATTAATTACATAGTTGCGGCTTAACCAGCTTCATTTTTTCTAAATTGATGATTTGAAAAATAAACTAAATTTTAAATCTTGAATCTCCTCACTGAAAAAACAAATAGTTGAATGAGAGTGTTTCCATTGAACTTGAACCTTCAGTAAAGCCTCGGTTTGCATCATTTACGTGGATTCGGACAAAACGGACATTGTACAGGGCCGAAGTACACTACAAAAATATGATGCTTTTTATAAAGGTCCCTGCCATGTCAACTGTCCGTTTTGTCCGAGTCCGCCTAGTTGGAAGCCGAGGCTATTAGAAGCCAAAATTATGCCGAGTTTCCAATTCGACTGGAAAATTTTAATGGAATTTGAGTGGTAATTTCAATGGAATTTGGCTGGTAATTTTAATGGAATTTGACTGGTAATTTTAATGGAATTCGACTTGTAATTTTAATAGAATTTCACTTTAACGTTATTAAATTTGATCCATAGTTTTTTGAAAACACATTAGTGCAAATACATTTTTGAGCCATCTTCAGATTATCTACGAAAGTTTATCAACGATAAATTGTGAATAATCTTCTCCCAGTGTTTTTATTCACTGTTTGGATGTATTAGAGATTCACCGTTAGATGAAGGTTACCTAATTACCTCATTATATAAAAAATGACATGCAAGCGCGAGCCGTAGTAGGTATCTGTTCAATCAGAGAGAAGCTACGAAATTTGGATTGGATTGGCCAGCTAAAAAGACTTATCTGCTGTAAAATCACTTCCCGGTGGTTCGGAACCCACTTAAAACTGTAGGTGCAGCTCATCAATCACCATCATCCAATTCATTTCTCAGGCACAGGTCTCAGACCTATGTGGGCTTCATCCTCCGAAAAAGAAAGAAAAAAAGTTAGCAGGTAAATAAATACTTGAAAACTTAGTTTGATGTCCGATATAAGGACTAGTTAGTTTGTCTCGATATAAGGACAAGAAAATAGACCTGCTTCAAAGTGCAACAATAGACAGACAAGATATGCTATGCTGACCGAACCGGTGGTTCGGAACCCACCTAAAACTGTGGGTCCAACTCATCAATCACCATCATCCAAGTCATTACCCAAGCACAGGTCTCAGACCTGTGGGCTTCATCCTCAAAAAAAAAAAAAATACTCCGTGAGGAAGGTGGACAGGTAATAAGGCTCTTCTAGGAGTTTACCTATGCTCAAAGTGCCACAGAAGTGGCAGACTACCAAAGTAAAGAAGTCCTTGAGGAAAGGAACGCTCTACAGCGCATTGTTCTCAACAGAACCGAACTCTTCCCGACTCTATATTGGAGTTCACTTAACAAAAGGCTACGTCTCATTAGAACTAGAAGAGTGTCAAAGAATGACATGTGATGAAGAGAAGAGGGAAAAAAGAAAAGGATAGCGTGAAAAAGGATAAGAGAAATGGTGAAAAGATTTTGACAAATCGGTTATATACTTTTTGACTGAGAAAATGAGAAACAGCAGGAAGTGTGGATGATGGACGAACATGTAAACTGAAAGAAACATTAACGTCAACAATCTCTGAAGAGGCATTCATTCACCTGTTCCGCTTTGGAACAGTTTTGTGATTATGCAAGAAGCTAATATTTGTATCTTTGGTTGGTTTCTGTTAAAAAGCTCTCTGAAGCAATGTCTAGATTGATTTTTGAAGAGCTATCCATAAGGACATGATATTACGCCCAATAATAAAAATATTTAACTTAGGTCGAACTGAATCTGATGCTGGCACATTATTAACAGACACAATTATGATAAATCCCCAGCTGTTTGACTGGCGCTAAATTAGACTTATTCCTCGAAATTCAGAAAATTGAAGAGGGAAAACACATATTTCATTTTGATTTGGCAATACTACTTACAAAAAGTAAGAGAATAGTATTGTCCAATACTAATTGGCTCAACTACAGGGAAATGGAAGCAGGAAGCCACATATTTCATTTTGATTTGACAATGAATTGACAGTACAGGTACTAATTTATATAGAACTTTTTCCATTTTTTTTTTAAACAATCTGTCTTTTTCTATTTGCTTAACTCAATACTATTTATGTTTGATCTTTATTTGAACAAGATAAAAATCCGCTGGAAGTACTGTAACATTAAAACTTTGTTAATATTGGATTTGATTCATAGCAGGTAAGTCTAAAATATTGAATTTGAAAATAGAAAACTCCATTTATCATGAGTAACCCAGTAACAGAGCAATCCAATTATTTTCCTATCTATTATTTCCATTTCTTATTGAATACTATTATTAGATTGAAAACGTGACGATCAAGAGAATTGAAAACGAGAACTGAAAATGAAAAAATGAAAACTTAACGAGAACTGAAAACGAAGAAAATTGAGTAGGCTACAATATTGAAAACTGTCAAGTAGAGAAAACTCAGTTCTAAGAATGTAAATAAATTATCTAGAGAAAGTAATTACTCTTCGGAATGTGAAGAGATTGCAAGAACAGACTTGCAAGTTTGTGTCTAGAGTGCAGTTTTGCATGGGACCCCCCATGGGTTGACATGTCTCGTATTGATACCTAGAAGTGCTGCATTTAGCTAATAGCGGTCATTTATTCTGCTACAAGTAATTATATATATTCATTTCATATTACTCAGCTAAAATTTGATTTTTATTAGTCATAAGTCAGTCAGTAAGATTATCGAATTCGCCACTTTCTTCACATTGTTGTGGCAGTTCAAGCAAGTACTGTACTTTGAAAAGTTACGGACTATGTAACTATAACTATCAAAATTGATTGACCAAATTTTTGTAATGCATGTAAATATCTCTTATTTCCAAACGTTTTTGAGTGGAGTTCTGTTCATTGTATACTTATTTCCAAAAGATTTAACTTTTTTTGAAGGATGAAGCCCACATAGGTCTGAGACCTGTGCGTGGGTAATGAGTTGGATGATAATGATTTGGACCTACAGTTTTAGGTGGGTTCCGAACCACCGGGAAGTAATTTTACAGCAAGGAACAGTGTATTTTTTGCTAACAAATCTAATCGGCCAACCTTACAAAGAGTGCCTAGTAGAACGCAGCTTATCTCTATCTGATTTAACAGATACCTACTACGGCTCACGGCTATCACTTCCCAACTATACTTCAACTATATTGGGCGCTACAATTTTATAAAATTCTCTTCAACATTCACTATGCTAACAAACTCGGCTATTTAGCATCATATTGTGTTGTACGTATCACATGAAGTCAACATGAAATACCTTTCATGAAATATGAAATATTCATACTTACAATATTTGAAATATATGAAATATTTCATGCTTACAACATGAATATGTGATGCAGCCCTAAGGAAATATGTATTTTTAGTTCGCTTGTGAATATCATGTGATTCTCCTATGAGAATTATGTAAGAAAATTATTTTAATTTCATTATACAACAAATACTTTATATTTTTTTCTTGTGATGCTCAAAGTTTGAGAATAAATTTATTGTTTTATTCCATTCCATTCCACAATGACAAGTTTATCAATGAAGATAATGCTTCTAATTCGAACACACTTTCTGATAAAATATGAAATCATGCCAAATGTAAAAGTTTTTACATAAATATGGTTTCAACTTTCTTGGAGACTGAAGATGAAATTAGTTTTGACAAGAATGATGGCGTAAACAGCAGTGGTAACACTTTTTTTCACTTATTGAGATTACTCAAACTAATTAAAATAAAATCTTTATTAGAGTTCATGATTCAGAATCCCTTCTATTTACTTTAAGATTTCCAATTTTCAGATGCATTCATCAGATACAGATGTAATTTTCAAATGTTGAATTTGATTTATAGATCATCTTACTGAGTTTTAAATATTATTTCGTTTGTTTTTTTGGAGGATGAAGCCCACATATGTCTGAGACCTGTGCGTGGGTGGGTAATGAGTTTAAGGATGGTGATTGATGAGCTGGACACAGTTTTAGGTGGGTTCCGAACCACCGGGAAGTGATTTTACAGCAGAGAACAATGTTTCCCAGAATTGTATGAAAAAGCTGGGAGCTACCATCTTCTCCCTGAACTGTGGCTGGACAACACAACAAAAGCAGGAGAAAGCCTCACGGTCCACAAACTTGACCATGGATTTCAGTTTGAATTTTCATGTGCCTTCTGACGGCGAGTGGCCTTTTCTGAGTCTGAGGAATCAAGAGAGCGCTTTCGGTGTTCACTAGTTGCTTTTGTGCTCACTCCACTTCTCCTTTGGTCTTCCAATCGAGAAAGATGCTCAGGAAGAAGAAAGGAGCCGTGTGGCGAAGAGGAGTTGAATGATGAGGTGGATAAAGAGAAGGTGTGACAGAGAAAGAGTGTGGAGAGAGAGCGAATGAAGGAGAAGGCTATAAAGACGTGGCCAGCTTACATTTCTGCCACTCAACATCTTCATTCCAGTTTATTACACTGGGCACGGACATCACTCGTTTAGTTTTCTTGTCCCACCGTCATCTTCTTATTCTTCCTTCTTCTCGGACCCTTTTTCTCACTCTTGTTCCCCTCTGTGCCAATGCCATCCTCTCTTTCTTGTGCTCCCTCACAAACCGTGATTCTCTCATCACGGCTTTCCTTTCCTATCCTTATTCCTTTGTGTTCTGGACTACATTCCTTTTTCTTCTCCAGCTCTATAACTTTTCAACGCCAACGGACAGGTCAAAGCAGTTCAAAGGGACTGATCCAGCCGTACACAGTGGAAGATTTCAAAATTCCCCACTTTCCACAGCAAAGATGCAGTATGCTGAAAGTATAAAAAATAAATTTTTTATTTACAACTATTTTTCTTCTTTTTTTTTGAGAATTCCACATAGGTCTTTGTTGGATTCAATTTAACTAAATGTTTCTAATTACACATTTTAAATTGATTTATTTTTTAGGTTATCCATTATTTTTAATTATTTACTTGTTTATTAGCTGAAACTAATCGTTCACCATTTGATTTTTCTGAAAGAGAATCAGTATGAGACCTGTGCGTGGGTAACGAGTTGGATGATGGTGATTGGTGAGCTGGACCTACAGTTTAAAATGGGTTCCGAACCACCGGGAAGTGATTTTACAGCAGAGAACAGTGTCATTTTTGCTGGCCAATCTAAACGGTCACCCTTACAAAAAGAGCCCAGGAGAACGCAGCTTATCTCTGTCTGATTGAACAGATACCTGCTATTTATATTATCAGTAAGGCTAAAGAAAACTTTCTGCTAATAGTATTAAAAATGTGAATTTTCTCCACAACTATTTATAATAACAATTGAAGGAGTAAAACCTTCAATTCTGTATTCAACCCTTGATCAAAAGCTGTTAGTATTACATAATTTCCAAATTACATACTTATTATACATTACATCTTGCAAAGTACATAACTATTATATAGGGAAGTGATAGCCGTGAGCCTTAGCAGGTATCTATTCAATCACAGATATAAGCTACGTTCTCCTTTGCACTCTTTTTAAGGGTGACCAACTAGATTGGCCAGTAAAATAGACACTGTTCTCTGCTGTAAAATCACTTCCCGGTGGTTTGGAACTCACCTAAAACTGTAGGTTCAGCTCATCAATCACCATCATCCAACTCATTACCCACACACATGTCTCACACCTATATGGACTTCATCCTTAAAAAAAAGTATTATATGATTTAAAAATGTCTTGTCTTGATAATGAAATCTACATCTTCATTTGATTAGAAAAAGTGAAAACCTTGTAGATGAATGCTATTGGTGAAGAGACTCCAGAGGCAGTATTTTCATGAAATATCCAATGAAAGGGTTATAATCAAGCAGCTTGCTGACAGACAATAGCTAATGCTATCACGGTGCACTTCTCAAGCGCAGTCCTGAGTGCTCATGTAATGACTAAAATGATGATTAACATGATTATTCGGATGCTTGCTCAGTAGAGAATTTATTATTACTCTATGATGACCATCATCAAAAAATCTAACACCTGCTGAGGCATGGTTGTATTAACACTGGTGCAATCTGCAATACATAGATCCACAGCATTTGTTTTATTTTGCGATGGTGATCAACATCGTGTGTTCGGTGCTCCACTGTGTGTAAGCATCCTAAGTAGTAGGCTCTTAGCTTTCGTCACGCTTTCCTACACAAACCTAGAAAAAGGTTGAGAATTGAATGACTTTATTCGAGCAAATATTAAGAGGATCAGATTGGAAGTTGCACAGTGGTGAAAAATATATATCCCTGATAACTGTCCAAGCCTAATATGAAATTTTCTTCCTAGTTTTTATCGAATATCAAAATACGATGGAATGTAAAGTGCGTGTAAACACAACCTAGTAGAAATTAAATGGAATATTCATCTCACACACTATTCCATTATGGACAAAATTATATATGAAGATACTTCTAATCGGACTATTAATACATCTATGGTGTGAAATTTCACATTCTAGACATGATATGTCCCTAGATTTCTTTCTCACCCTGGAACAATAGACACTGGTGAATCCAAAAAGGATTAACATTAATAAATTGCAAGATTCAGCTCTTGAATATGTAATTAGCGGAGAATGTTTAGACAATAGGAATTGAATAAATGATTGGCTTGGCAAGGAACAATGCAAAAACATGTGACCCGACTTGCAGATGAATTGATTGATGAACATGGACACATTTTAATACTGAGACACGACGAGAATCAAGAAATATTATTAGTCAAGGAATTTCTAGGTTGCGGAATCAAGTCACCGTACAAGGTCACTAAAGAATTATTACGTTTTGAATAGTTGTGTGATTCCTTGAAACGAGTTTGATTAGGAATTTTTAAAGCATTATTAATTTAATATTGTGCACGAAATATAATGACAGTATTATTATCATCATGATTTGAATAGAATACTATTAGAAAATTATTGAAATATGGGCAAGATTGGCAGTAATTGCCGTAATTGAAAAAACTTACACATACAAGAATTTAAAATAAGGAATTATTTGCAAACTAAAAAGGCAAGTAAGAAACAAATTACTAGGTCAGCAATTTTCAGGACGAGTTAAGTTTTGACAAAATTTGGCTCAGTTACCATAAACAGTAAAAATACAATTTATGTACAAAGAGAAACACGGCACAACAAGCACGATTTGGAGAGAAAAAATGAAAAAATCAGAACTTCTAAAAAAAGATATGTATTGAAGATCTTCAAAAAAGTATTAGAGTTTTTATAATAATACAACGGATACGGTAAATTTTTCGCTACCCTGGTGTTTTAAAAATTTTCTACCAGCAAAATAAAGAGAATTTAATTTCTATATTTAATAGCATACGTCATCAAAAAACCGAAGAAGAAGCATGAGCAGGAAGATTGAAAGGAAAAGGAGAGTATATGGACCAAGGTTATTAAAAACAATGTTTCTATTAACCTTGAGTACGGACAATATGGTATCAACATGACAATAGACACAATAAGAGGAGGAGAAGAAGGAGGAGGAGGAGGAGGTGGAGGAGGAGGATAAGGAGGAGGAGAAGAAGCGGAGGATTAAGAGGAGGGGAGGAGGAGAAGATGTTGGTTAGGAGAAGGAAAAGAAGCAGACGAAGAAGAACCTTGATTTGAGCTAAATGAGCTCCTTGATTAGACAAAATCAATGCGTTTTCATCAATGCCTTTCACACCCAGCAATAAACAGATTGGTGTCAATCAACGAATCAACACTTCAATGTAAACGGGAATGTTTTCTGTGCCAGCTCACATATACAGCGTAATGTAAACTTGGCTGACGTCACGAGTTCAGCCGCAAATCTCAAAAGCTGTTCTAGATTTTGAATGTTGATTGACACCTTTTAAAATAATTAATGGGCATCTGTTGAGTGCCGATTTGTTTATTAAATGTTCGAGAGGATATTCGTCGAAAGAAGCATTTGCAAGATTAGGCGGTGATCCCAATTTTTTCTCAAGAAAGCACTCAGTCTAGAGCACGCTAAAAAAGATTTGGAATGGCTAGTTCTGAAACTGTGTTTACATTACGAACGAAAGAACCTTTTGACTTCTTTTAGGCCGAAAGCAAGACCAGACTCACAAATATTTTAAAGATTTTCGAAAAGTTACAGTGATTTTGTGTATTTTACTATGATTAGCTCTCAGATAAAAAGGTTTTCTCTCTTTTTTTCTAATGAATGTCATTAAAACTAGTCTTGAAGACACCATTATCTTTTCATTCACTTCTTAAATTTTAATTATTGAATTAACTTCAGTTCATCCGTTGATGACCAAAGTAGTTATGAAGAGCATATATATTACAGTCTATCCTAAAGCACATTACATTTTCTAATATCTAATCACTAATTCAAAAGACTTTGTTCGCTTCAGCCTTCTGGTAATCGCTTGATTATCAAGCAGCTGAGTTGCCTCAGGGTTGACATGGTGATGAAGTCAGAATTCATGACGGGCAGCATATCGCCTTAACTCACTAGATACATATGGAGTGTGTAGATCCCTGCAGATAAACTGTCCACATTTTGCTCACATTATTGACTTTTTTATATCATATTTATATTGACTGATACTGTTTTCTACTTTTACTTGTAAATTCTTGTTCGTTTACAAGGACGAAATTGACAAATCACCTATCAAATGGGAGTATTCCCAGAATTTTTTTTTTTTGAGGATGAAGCCCACATAGGTATGAGACCTGTGCGTGAGTAATGAGTTGGATGATAGTGATTTATTAGTTGGACCTACATTTTTAGGTGGGTTCCGAACAACCGGGAAGTGATTTTCAGCAGAGAACAGTGTCTTTTTTGCTGGCCAATCTAATCGGTCACCGTTACAAACAGGACCTACGAGAACGCAGCTTATCTATCTGATTGAACAGATACCTGCTACGGCTCGCGGCTATCACTTCCCTGTTTAATTGATGTAATGTGATGAAAATAAAATAAAATATGTACCTATGAAGGTATGATGAGACGAAGTTGACCATTGTCTAGGAAGAGCATAGAGTCTTGGAAAGACTTGTTGCAGCAACGAAACAAGAAAAAATCAAGGCTTGACACAAGTTAATGTCACGTTCACGTGTTGGCAATCGTGGCGATAAAATGGCAGCCACGACAGTTGCACTGGGAATAGGCTTTCTTTGTTCTTTGCCGTAATCTTGCTGCTGTCTCTGTTAATGGATCCCATTTCCCCCGAGGGAAAAAAAGGATTAGAAGCAGGTGGTAAATGGAGTAGGGGTGGGGGAGAAACAAGAATGTTACAAGAACTCGCGAAATTGGCTTCGGTTGCAGACACAGCAGATTAGAGCGGCCGCAGCGAAGGAGAAGTCAGATGAAGGTTTGCAGAAATGTTCCTAGTCATTTAGAGCACAGTCGGTGAAAAGTCAAAGACGTCGGGTGTCTTCAACTCAGTCAACATCCTAATTATTGAGTACTTTCTCAACAAGACACATAAATGTTTTCCCCTAGCTTAGACATCGCTGAACATTGCCCACTGTGCGTGTACCTTGAGGAATGTGAAGGTAGCCAATTGCTCAACACTTGTTTCACGAGGAAGATCCAGTTCAAAGAAGAGATAACTGAGATTTAAAGATTGAGTAACTGATAACTGTATGGTTTCTGGGTTAAATTACACGTCATGATTAACATGGAATAGGAAGATGATGACAACGTACTATGCCTCCTTATTGAATTGGTATCAATGTTGGAATTGACTGACTGACTTAAAGGCATCCAATTTGTACAGTTATCAATGAGGAATAAATGCAAAAGTTATTTGATTAATAAAATAAGCTGTGAAAGTTGTTGCTGACACAACTTCAGCGAATATAAACGAAATATATTTCATTTAGTGAGGCTTGTATTTTGGTCCTTCGAGGTATTTTAGGAGCACAATTAATATTGTGGAAAGACAACTGATCTAGCCGAGAGTCGTGAAGAACGATCCGGGATCAGGGATTTCCCTTTATTATTGCTATTTTTGTTTCTAATTTTGAAACTACAAAATATTTGTTCCTATTTCACCCTGTTGACCATATTTCAAGTAAAAATAAACCTCACATAACGTGACTTGCTAACGTGCGGTCACATAATTTGGTAGAAACATTGTCATGTGAAATATGATCATACGATTAAATATTTTCATATTGTAATATGCTGTCAACAGCATAGTTGAGGACAAGATTGTCTCAGATTGTACCAACTTCATGCAACACTCAACAAACTGTTTAAAACTTGAATAAATCTGAATCATGGTACCACCAACCGACAAAATTGAATCAAGAGGCAGCTCGATTCTAGAAGCAAAGCGAACTTTGTAGGCTAATTTTATTCATTGGGTCTCTGATTCTTCCCGCATCCTTTTAACCAACTAGTACATAATGGTTAGGACCAATTAAGAGAAATAATTTCTGGAGCTAGGGACTGTTTGATTAATCAAATAAACGGCGAAGAAGGGGAGGAGTGGGTTGTACAAAGATGGGAGCAGTCTTTGTGAAAGGGTCGATAAGATGAAGAAAGAGTGAGATGAAACTTTGTTTTCGGATCTAATATTGTTATTTATATTGACGGATAATGAAGCAGTTGAGCCGACGTCGATTATAATTTATATTTTAATTTGTAGCCAGCGCTAAACGTATTCGACGGCCTGCTTCTGAAATTGTTAATCTTCACTGGCACGAAAATTAATATTCAAGTCTCAGCTCTGTAGATGCAAGACAAGATAGTCGCTTTTGACGGCCCTATCTCTTCGATCTATGAATATTTTCTACAACTGCGATCAGCTCGTCCTAATTATGTCAACGGAATGAAACCAGCAAAGATTGTTTATGATTTGAGGAAGGAATTCATCAGCAGAAATTAACTGGACTCTATTTATTTTTGATGGTGGACGACATAGAAGTTTGTAAATTTTGTCATAATCAACCCGACTTAATCTTAAATTTAAAGTTGGGATGGACTCTGTACTAGATGTATCCGTAAAAAAACAAAAAACTTTGAACTTTCAGTAGTACTATAATAATAAAATAAATATTAACTTTTTATGTGAATTTAACGACTTGCAGTCAAATTTGACTGCAAGTCGTTAAATTCACATAAAAGTTAATATTAACAACGCAGTTCGTCATGGAACAAGAAATCCAGGAATAAAATAAATATGAAAAAACCTTCGAACTTTCAGTAGAAAACTATTCCTAATATAATAAACTACTTTGAACTTTCACTAATATGGGCTACTTCAGTAATTTATTCCCATCTTTGAATAAAGTGCATAGTAAATGCCTAGATATCCAAAAAATGAGTTTCGTTTACTCAAATGATACATAGCTTTCAGAAAATTCTGCTTTAAATACTCTTTATTTGTATCTAAGATTAAAAATAGAATGACATTAATTGGGTTTAATCCAGACTCCTTAAAGAGCCAACTGTCATGCAATAAAAGGGATTATACATTGCTGTACAACTGAATATCTAACAAATTAAAGTGAATATGAAAGTTATCTTTTCTCTTAGAATATTACCTATTGACTACAAGAGTAAGACTCAACAGTTATTACGAGCTTTCAAGTGGTGAAGGTGATATTGTGGAAGATATTCATAATGAATAATAAGACGAAATTGTCACAACCACATTTATTATAAATATACTATGTACTATTATATACTATCCAAAATGTACTATTTTCGGATGTTATTGCATTGTCAATCTCAGACAAACTAAAACTAAAGTACAGAGTCGCTTAATATACTATACAGAAAAGTTATCTTTTCTCTTAGAATATTACGTATTGACTACAAGAGAAAGACTCAACAGTTATTACGAGCTTTTAAGTGGTGAAGGTGATATTGTGGAAGATATTCATAATGAATAATAAGACGAAATTGTCACAACCACATTTATTATAAATATACTATGTACTATTATATACTATCCAAAATGTACTATTTTCGGATGTTATTGCATTGTCAATCTCAGACAAACTAAAACTAAAGTACAGAGTCGCTTAATATACTATACAGAAAAGTTATCTTTTCTCTTAGAATATTACGTATTGACTACAAGAGAAAGACTCAACAGTTATTACGAGCTTTTAAGTGGTGAAGGTGATATTGTGGAAGATATTCATAATGAATAATAAGACGAAATTGTCACAACCACATTTATTATAAATATACTATCCAAAATGTACTATTTTCGGATGTTATTGCATTGTCAATCTCAGACATACTAAAACTAAAGCTAAAGAGTCGCTTAATATACTATACAGGGAATGATACTATTGGTTAAGCAAGGGATAGGCTAAACTTCATTGACGGTTTATGATTGGCTGAAGCCCATAAAAGGTCACGCCCTCTGGTGGGAGGAGCAATCAAAAATAAGAATCGAATCAAGAACTAAAAACCGTGAACATGTAGAAAGTAACAACAAATAATAAAACACAGGTAAATTAGGATAAAATTGAATCATATTAACTTAGAAAATTGAAGCTCACTGAAATGCAGTCAAGGTCAACCTAGAAAGATACGATACTGCCGTTATTAAAATGTAGGTCAGAATTATGATGAAGCCAAGTTAGTTGTATAGAATTGGTTAGATTTGATCATTTAAACTACTATTGGAATCGCTTTTTACCAACATGGTTATCTCCAAAGCTTCTAAAATGTTTAAGTGTCTGCATTTTCCAATCAAATGCAGAAATTCAACATTTTCTTCAGCCTTAAACTTGTGTCCATTATTAATGAGATGCTCTGCAAAATTTGAGTCTCCTTCTGGGTTTTCCAATCCCTGATGTGTTCGTTTATTCTACATATGAAACTTATACCGGTCTGACCCACATAACAGGCATTACAATCACTGCAATCCAATTTATATAAACTCCACTTTTATCCCAGATATCAATTTGATCTTTACTACGCCCAAACAAACTCTTTAAAATAGGTTTGGTTTGAAAGCTACATCATAACCGTTCTTTTTCAATTCTTTCCCTAATTTATCAGATACTGAGCCAAGATATGGTACCGTTATGACCTTTCCCCAGTATCAGTTACAGTAATGCACTGATTGCTAGTCTCCTGCTTGTTTTATTTAAAATTTTATCGAAAATGTACTTCAGTTTTAGTTTGATTGAGATTGATAATGGTATAACAACCGAAGCTAGTTTTTCAATATTTTTTAGTAAATGTGGCCGTGACAATTTCGTCTTATTATTCATTATGGATACCTTCCACAATATCACCTTCACCACTACAAAGAGAGTATTATAAGACAAGTCAGATCAACAATTATACTAACTTATATACACTAGTTATCATAATTACTATTAGTAATTACATAATTACTATTAGTTCAGGTGAGGCTCAATTTCGATATGAAAGGAACTCTTGTACACTATAAAAAGCTTTATCAACTGAATATTTTTTAAAATTTCTATACTTTCAATACTGCGGTAGCTTGTGTAGTTTCCTACCAATATAACTAGGTTTTTGTTTGAATAAGTTAGTATTGTGACTCACCAAGTGATAATTTCCGGGGCTTCTTGTATTATAAAATTTACAGTAATAGTTTTAAATAAACTTTAATGAAAAAAAAGTTGAAAGATACGGCTTGCCCTCCTCATAAACGCCACTGAAATCTATACCAGTTTGAGGATGAAGCCCACATGGGTCTGAGACCTGTGCGTGGGTAATGAGTTGGATGATGGTGATTGATGAGTTGGACCTACAGTTTTAGGTGGGTTCCGAACTGGGAAGTGATTTTTATCAGAGTACATTGTCTTTTTTGCTGGCCAATCTAATCGGTCACCGTTACAAACAGGACCTACGAGAACGCAGCTTATCTATCTGATTGAACAGATACCTGCTACGGCTCGCGGCTATCACTTCCCTAAAGTTGTTTCGTCACAACCATAAATAAGTTTTTAATAAAACTTTCAATAAAAATCTCTCCAATATTAAAACTGACATACAGTGTCAGTTTTAATATTAGATTGTTCATGGAATTGTATGTATTTTGTTTGTATTTGTACATGTATTTCGTCATGGAAAACATAAAAAAAATCTCTCATTTACGGGAGTGTTGCTCCCCACCTTTTATAAGCTACTGCAATTCACAGTAGTTGTTTCTTGACTGTGATTTTATTTAGCGCCACTCCACCAACTATAATTCTCAATCACCGCTAATAGTTCGGCCAATAGCTGTGCGTTTGATCACCTCGTTAGCTATTGATCAATGCATGCCATCATTCTCTGCCTCCCTACTTCCTATTTCGACTACCATAACATGCGGGCAACCACACTAACCAGCTAACAACACTCTAGTTCTGATGATGAAATCCCCCCCGGGCCCCTACATATCAATATATATATGTATTATGCCTCCTTATGTAAGCTATATATCTGCTCGGTCTTCTAACGAACCACTCGGCTGTAAAAACAAACAGTAGAACCTGAGAACGCAGGTAGGTTGGTTCCTGAATGAAATATGGGCTATTGGTCGTGGATGGTTGAATATTTCAAAGGTTACTGTTGATATAATTTTGCTATCAGCTTTCTTGTTGGAACACTATCAAGAAAAGTACTCTTCCTTCAGGTGATACCCACGTGATTGAGGTAGCAATTTCGAATTTTTAATCTTCGACGTTATTCTGGATTTAATTCTACTTATAATTTGATTATTTATAAATGTACATTTAATAATATATTCATACGTAAAAACGTGGACTCAAACTGACCTTTTGAGTCGCGAAAATGGATATTTACAACAATAAATTCAATAATATCGTTCAATACAGTTGAAGGAGAAAGGCAAAAGAAGGATGGAGAAGAAGGGCATTTGAAGCAAGGAGAAGGACACTAAAAGGAAGGAGAAGGAAACTATAAGAAAGTCAAATCATATTCATTATTTGGAATAAGTAGTAGTAATGATGCTTTATTTTCAGCTCAAAATTTAAAAAAAAAATTTACACACATCTTAAGCTTGGCTTATTGCTATCAGCTATATTATTTGGAAGTAGATGAAAGGAGAAGAAGGACATTGGAAGGAAGGAGGAGGAGAGCGCTAGAAGAAAGTAGAAGAATGGCAGTAGAAGGAAGGAAAATAAGGGCATTTGAAGGATAGAGAAGAAGGGCACTAGAAGGAAAAAAAGAAAGGGAATTAAGTGTATTTGTTAATGGAAAAATATTATACAGAAGAGGTTAACCTTCGTACAGCGACGTTTTAAAGAGATATTTGTAATGTAAAGACATTTAACCAAGATTGCAATGTCAACGGGCATCATAGAAATTCTTCAGGCGGAGAATTTTAAGATTTTTTGTAAGTTTGTCAAGGAGTTTGGTGTACAATATATAGAAGTCTAATCATATTCATTATTTGGAAGTAGCAGTTGTAATGATGCTAAATTTATCAGCTCAAAATCACAAAATAATACATTTACACACATCTAAGATTGTCTTATTGCAGTCAGATTTATTATTAGGAAGTATTTAATAATAAAAATTCTAAGAAGAAAAAAGCTTTGACAATAACTGATACTTATGGTAGCAATTGTAATTTTTCATTCAACTAATTTTACTATAAATTAATTGTAATTTTATTGTTGATTAATTATTTTCTAACATTATCAATGTGGCAATTTCATTAGTATCGTTTAAATAAAATAATTTGCTAATGTCACCATTGGTTTTAATGTTAAAGTTTGAAAGATATAAGTTTTATTTCTCAAATCTGATTCAAGGATTATTTTCAGTGGAATGTTTAATTTTAAAACACGTTGTGACATTGAGGAAGCAATAGATGTCGATTAGGTAAAAAGTAGGCTATTTCAATGCCATAGATGAATTCATTTTGTCTTTGACATTGAAATGCTCACAACATTTTTGTTTCTAATTCAATTAATGATTGTCAATACTTGAATTGAGTCAGTAGTTGAGTAGTGAGCAGTCAGTTGTGTATTGTGTTGGTGGATGCTGGATGGAACAGGAGCTTTTCATCTTGCATGGCATCTCATCACAAGAGGTAAGACCTATAGGTAAATTTTCATTTCAATCATCCTGAGCTACGCAGACTATTACATACATGGCACACACGGTTACACTACTTATTTAAAAAACAAAAACTATGCAAGAAATAAGAATTGCAGGATACATGAACGAAAACTGTGGTACCGTACATTGAAAAAACTAATGATTGAATAGAATAGAAAAAATAGACCATTACATAAACAAGATTTCTTTAAAATAAGTATGGAGCATCATGTTACAAGCACTTTTAAAATACAGAGTAGTATGAATGAGGAATAATAAAGCATTCATGGATGATTGAGTACTCAAGCATTTGTGGCAATAACTCTTGTTTTCTAGTTATTACTAGTACTTGACCTCAACCTCAACTGAAATAATTTTCACTTCTCCTCCCAATCATTAGCTGAGTATTATTTACTCTTTCGCCTCTAACACTTTTTCTCCCTTAGTTCTGCTCACTCTTACATCCACCCTCTCCCTCTAGCTCTTTGCCTCCTCTGGCAATTGTTGATGCACTCTAGCTTAGTTCCAATGCGTTATATACGCCCCGTAACTCTATACAACAGATAAATAGCTAAAGGAAGGTTATAGCTTGAGCGGATTATTATTACCTATACCTATTATAGACTATCGACAAAGCTAGAAGACGTTGTACACAGAAAAAGGAATCTCGGCTCAGATATTCCACCACTCTCCTACCCTGAAAAAATAACTCTCTCTCTAGCTTTAATCGTTCCCTTCTAACTCCATCCCTTAGGGCAATTACCGCTGTTCTACCTCCAATTAAAAAGCGTTCCCGAAATTATAACTTCATCGCGTCATAAAAATGGTTTCTCTCCTTTTCTCTTTCTCGCTCCATTGCGCTGTTTCCCCTTCAGCGAACAGCAGACTGACTAGACAGAGAGAAAATAAAAATGAGTTGAAAAGAAATTCACGTCGCTGAGTTGGAAGGGCGATGCCCCTATAAAGACTTCTCTGAAGATCTTGTTTCTTACCGCTTTACAAGACACACGAAACAGAGTGATTACGAAGGTCGATCTCTTCTACAAGCATTTTAATCGATCAATTAACCACAACTGTACTCGTTTCATTCTCGCAATTGTTTTCATAGCTATCCCAAAATGGCATTGAAAAATCCAAACAAATTGCTCTACAGATAGAATACATAGGAATGTGGAGTTCATCGATGTCCATAAGTAAAACTAATAATTGTTTTGAAAAATATCTACTTGTTCAAGTAACAATACCAACTCAATTTTCAAAAGAAAGTATCATCAGTTATCAAGTGGTTGTTTCATACATGTACTGCACATAATTATTGAAAATGAACTTTACTACTGAATTCAACACATATGATGGCCAGTAGGCCTCCAACCGTGTCTGAGGAAGCATTCCAACAATGCGAAATGGCCATCTTACAAATTTATTATGGAACAGTGATGAATGTTTATTCATTTATTTCTATTGTTGATGATACCCACATGAGTCCGAGACTTGTGTGTGGGTAATGAGGTGTATGATAACACATAGATGCCAGACGGAGGAGCGAGATACGAACCCACGACCGCTGAAACGACAGCAAGCTGAAGTTGCGACGCCTCAACCAAATTTCAAATAATTATTTTTCTTTCACAAAAGTCAAATTTCGTCATATCACAATAATCGCGTTTTCGAGCTGCATTTGAAAGCATAGAGATGGGATTTTGCGTGTTCACCTTTCATGAACAGCTCTGTCATCGCTCTATTTATCTTCTGTGGTACAATCCTGCAATCCATTATTATTCTTTCTCGAGAGAAAATCACATTTTTGAAAATATTACAGTGGGATCTCTTAAAATTTATTTCTTATCCATTTACTGATATGAGTAATTTCTGTGAATACCCCAACACAATATTGAAACTAAATAGGAAATTCGATTTGTAAGTCATGGGGAATGGGAAAAATCAAGGATAATAGAAACACTATTTACACAATAATTATTCATTACAAAAATGACGTTTTTTGCATATGACAGATTTGAATCAATATCTTGATCAGCTATCAGTGATATGAATTATTATTCAATGCTACTGAACTGAGATACCCCCACAATTTTTCTAGTTTTCAAAAAACGTAACAACCTCGTTTTTAATAACCCTGGGGAAAAATTAAGTCAACTTCCACTTCAAACCACAATCCTTTTTTTATTTCTTTGTCTCACATACATGCACACACAGAGAGACAATATTCTATTGTATTTGGTTGCTCCACAAGTGTTATATCTTGCTCATTTTTAACCAAAATTAAGAACGGAAACTACTTCTATGAATAGATTTCACAACCGCTATAATTTCTGACGGAAAGATCAAAAAGTAGGTGTCGTCTGCTTTCTAGAGCCTATTAATCTTTGAGAGAGCAGTTTGTGGAATCGAAATTCCAAGTGAGCCGTGATGATCGTTAATTTCGATCCGCCGTTTGAGCAGCGCGACGACGAATAGAAGATGGCGAGTGAGACAAATCAAAGCCAGGCGTTTATTGCCGTTTCCAACACGTTCGGGATAGAAATTAACGGTCACATTAACAGTGGCGTTACTACAAAAGTCGCATGAAAATGCTCTAGGATTCAATCGGGTCTTGACTTATTTTTGTGAAAGGAATGCTTTTCGGAAGGGCGATAATCTAATTAACGTTGAGAGCACTACAAAGAGATCGAAGAATGGTCAACAGCTGTGTAGGAGACGTTCATTGCGCTATTTGAGGAGCCAAACCACAGGAAGCTGCGCTCTTGATTGCTCTTGTCTCTCTCCCACACATTTTTCGCTCTCTCTCATTTCTTCTACAACTCTTTTATCACTAACACACCCCATCTTCTCACTCCCATAGCATTCAAAGTTGAAAGAGACTAGTGAAAGACTCATTTTATCACTAACAGATTGTCGAGAACATTATTCATCCAACTATCATGATTTTCATTCGTTATCTAAATCTGTTTTACAAAAAATCAAAAAACAATTCGGCCAGACTAGAACTAGAAATTATTTGGCGTTTTTTTAGATGTTATATCTTTAAGTTGAGAATTGGCTTCTCTAGAACTTCTCTCTAGATGTTTCCTAGATGTCAATAGCATATAAAGTTGGCATTGAAGCATTCATAATGCAGTGACACACATGAATGTCAAGTTGTAACTATACGCTTAGAGCTTAGAATATTATTTTAGTGATTCCACGTGATTTTACCTGCTTCAGAGCCAACAAGTGCAATAGCGTCAAGAATTGAATGCTTCAAGATCAGTATAAACTTCAAAAGCCTACTTGAAACCAAGGTTATTAACCTTCTTTTAACCTTGCTTGTAACTAGAATAATTTCAGAACCACCTCTAAAAATTTGCATTCATTCTAACCCCCTAATTCACTGATTCTGTGTTCGATTCTCGGCTAGGTTAGGTATTTTTATCTTTACCAATTCATTGCATTATTGAAGTAAAATGTATGCCTGCTTACAATTATGTAGGTTTTTGGTTATTATGTTTTTGTTATTGTTGTTTTTTTTTTTAATTTATTTATTTATCATTATCTATGTACATCATGACATTGCAGTAGAATTAAGAGGTAGCAACAGGCTTTACAGCCCAAAACTGCTTCCTTTTCTAGATTTCAATACAAGAATTGAATTTGTAGGTTTGTAGGTTTTTCAGCTATAGAAGATTTTTTGTTCATTGCAAGTTTCCATAGCTATCGAAGATTTTTTCTCTGTTTTAGGTTTTTGGTTATGTAAGCTAGGCTCACATAAAAACAAACGATTCTGATGTTTATTTTGACCTCTCTACAACAATTGTTTGGTACTACCTACTAGCGTCCTGGTAGGATTCCCGGCTAGGCCTATAATTTTTAACGTTAAACCACCGACTATAGTTCACGTCACCAAATTGGGCGACTCTGAAAAATTGCAGTGATGCCAGTTTATTTTGTAGAGTTGTTTGTAATAATTTTCGCCAAATTCATAAATTCAGACATGGGACCATGCCAGCGGCTGATATTAAAGAATCATCAACATCAACAACGCATGGGTTGACAACACTACTCATACTTTGTAGATTAGATTCATGTAGATTAGACTTGGTCTCGTAACTGTACCCTGCTTATATGTATATGAAGCTACTTTATTTATGTAAAAACGAATGATTTCAACCAAAATCTTGACGTGGACGGGGACGACAAGAAGCCGAGGAGATTATCACTTGGTGAGTCACAATAGTAGCTTATTCAAACAGAAACCTAGTTATATTGGTAGGAAATTCTACAACAAGCTACCGCAGTTTTTAGAGTCTTGAAAATATAGAAATATTTAAAAAACAACAGAAAAAATATTTAGTTGATAAAGCTTTTTATAGTGTACCTTTCAAATCAAATTCATGCCTCACCTAGTAATTATGGTAACTAGTGTATAAGATAGTATAACTGTTACTCTGACTTGTCTCATACTCCATAACTGGAGTCTCCAAGACGTAATCTACAAAAAAATACCGTGTTGCTCAGTCTAAAGGGGCCCACACACTAGCGAGTTTGGCTCGCGAGTAAGACTCGGCCAGCCGGACTCGGGAGAAAATCACTAGTTAGTGGGCTGTTTTCTCCCGAGCCGAGCAGAGCCCAGCCAGACTCGCGCAGGGCTACAAGCGCGGCTGGGCTCGGCTGGGACTCGCTAGTTAGTGGACGTTTTCCGAGCCGAGCCAGGCTCGGCACCTCATTATAACATAGCAGATGGTCAGAAAGCAAGTATTTGCACTGTTCATAAGACGTAAAAATAAGTTAATTGAGTTATCTATTTAAGTTTGTATATTTACTATTACTATGACTGAAATAGGTACCGAGTTAAACTAATGTATAAACAGAAAAATAAGAAAGAAACCGTATATTAAAATTTGAATATTCAAGAAAAAATAAAAATGATAATATTGCAGTGCAGATCTTATTTTTAATACAATACAAATAAAAATTCGAATGTTGTTTTTTCAACAAAAAATACCTACAGTAACATAAAAATAAAATTAAAAAAAAAAAATTCAATAATAATAGCTGCTAACAGATAAATTGTGTATAAAATAAATGAATAATTATTGAATAATAATGATAATAATAATAATACATCCCTTTGCATGTAAGTCCAATGCCCATTTTATATTTATTATTATAACATTATCATTATAAATATAACAGTATTTAATAAATTGCAATATAACAATTAATTACTTCGATACAAATGAAAAAAAAATGGAAGTAATTAAAAAATAGAAATTGAGTAAAAAGTAGATGAAATTAATCCTATATTTTCATCTGACCTTTTGAATTCTATGGAATAGGCCCCCTATTACACTTTTGCATATTTAATTGTAGATGTTCTTCTTCTTCTGAGGATGAAGCCCACATAGGTCTGAGACCTGTGCGTGGGTAATGAGTTGGATGATGGTGATTGATGAGTTGAACCTAAAGTTTTAGGTGGGTTCCGAACCACCGGGAAGTGATTTTACAGCAGAGAACAGTCTCTTTTTTGCTGGCCAATCTAATCGGTCACCGTTACAAACAGGACCTACGAGAACGCAGCTTATCTCTATCTGATTGAACAGATACCTGCTACGCCTCGCGGCTATCACTTCCCTAATTATAGATCTATATCTATATCTATAATTATGTTATAGATCTATAAGAAAGATACTTGTTGGGAAAATAATTGTTATAAAAAACATAAATCATGCCTATAAACTCTCTGACATCTTTTTCTCTTATGTTAGAAAAAAATTAGAAGAAATAAAACATTTTTTAATAATAATAATAATAATCAAATTCAAGAATTATGAAATTTTAGCAAAACCAATACTCTCTCTAGAGCATAAAATGACCTTCCAAATGAGATATTGATTGTAATTTGAAGATTTTGAGATTAGATGAGCTATATGGATCAGAATTAACATGTGCGCACTCCAGCCGACCTTGAAAAGTAGCCGAGCCGGACTCGGGAAGTTCACAACACGTTTGACGCTACCATTTATAAGTTTGTGACCGCAGTCAGTTCGTTTGCTACAACTCAATTTTTCCATCCGCCTAATATTTTTTTCATGGCGAGAAGTATAGGTATGCTATTAGTATGTAGGTATACTATAGAAGTTTTATTTTTTATATTATTTTATCTATGGATGGAACAATGAGTGGTGTAGGGTGAGGTGGCTGATGGCGCATGCGCATTGACCGTAAATTCTTCTGTTTATCCACTCATCTGCTTCATCACAAATTAATCCTACTGTTCAAGATTATAAAACTTTGCTCAATTAAGAGACGAATCTTGTTCACATTAAACTCTATTGTTCAGACAATCCTGCTCGGAGACCTGTTACTTTTTTGCATCCGAGAATTAGGTGAATGCCCATCCAAGGCATAAAATTAATAGTCAGGTTCGCTACATATATCTGGTTGATGGTTATTGTTTGAGCGAGAGAAAAAAAACTGTAGGTGGAAAGAGTGCAAAGAAGAATAAGAGATGAGGTTTGAGAGCGCAATAAACAGAAATAGTGGTGTATTCGACTGCAAGAATGGTTCTGTGGACGACGCAATGAGTGAGTGGTGCGTTGAAGGTACAGCGCTGAGGTGATGAGAAGTTACGGCCACTAAACACGGGCTTCGTGTAACTTTATGACTGGCAATTTCGCCTCCAATCTTTCGCTTATGATTAGAAAAACACGGCCAGACAAAAAAGATTGATGACTGAGCAACAGAGAAACGCCTGAGTGCAACAGCGCTGGGTGCGGGGCTCTGCTCTTGAGATTGCTACAAAAGGGTAAACAGGTGTTGAAGCTTACTGGTTTGTCATATTAGGTTGTACTCATTCTTATTATACATGGGGTTATTTGAACTTTCATATGATTTTCAAATTATATGACTTATAATTTAGGATAAAGACTAATTATTTTAAATGTAATGTCAATATGTTATTTCAAGTTTTTTTTATTTGACTAAATTTTCCTCTGAGAAAAAAGTGATTTTTTGAGGATGAAGCCCAGATGAAAGTAACCAAGCTATATACACGCGAATATCTCTTGAGATTGCTACAATGGGGTAGTAGACAGGTGTTGAAGCTTATTGGTTTGTCATATTAGGTTATACTTATTCATATTATACATGAGGTTATATGAACTTGTATATGATTTTAATATTATATGACATAATTTAGGGTAGACTAATTATTTTGAATGTAATGTCGATAATCATGATCTTTTTTATTTTTTTCTAATTTGACCAACTTTTCCTCTGAGAAAAAAGTGATTTTTTTTGACGATGAAGCCCAGATGAAAGTAGCCAAGCTATATACACGCGAATATCTCTTGAGATTGCTACAATGGGGTAGTAGACAGGTGTTGAAGCTTATTGGTTTGTCATATTAGGTTGTACTTATTCTTATTATATATATGGGTTATTTTAACATTCATATGATTTTCAAATTATATGACTTATAATAAATTTAGGATAAAGACTAATTGTTTTGAATGTAATGTCAATAACCATGTCATTTTAATTTTTTTTATTCGACTAAATTTTCCTCTGAGAAAAAAGTGATTTTTTTGAGGATGAAGCCCAGATGAAAGTAACCAAGTTATATACACGCGAATACGTATGACAATACATTCCATAAAATTACTCAAGTGAATGAAACAATTTTTTATTGTAAACTTTTTTCTCTTTCTTCATTGATGATTGTTAAATGATTCAATGATTTATTTAAGCCAAAAATACAATATTACAGTAAACAGGCCAAGTCAAATAGAGGTCACAATTATTATACACATAGTAGTCACAAAATCATAAATACACAACAATAAAAGAGCATAAGCTAAAGCTGTCAGATATACTTATTTGATGATGTTACAAAAAATAATATAGACGATGCGACTCACACTGGCGCACAAGGATTTTCTCTTTTGCTGGAGTCTTTGCCACTTCCTACCTACAATGAAATCTAAATTAAGATTATTCTAGTTTCTCTATTTTATTGTATCAATAGTTGATAATTATAGTACATAGCTGATTTTGGTTTTTTTATAAGTTTTAGTACGATAGTTTATTTTGTAGTTTGTTTGTAATAATTTTTGGCAAATAAATAAATTCATTTATTCATTCATTCAATTGTAAATAAAGTTCGGTTCTTTAATACTGTGGGTTGTGTAAGAGGGGGCTCTTGTGCCTAAATTTCAGTAACAGCACTTAGTATTGTAGTATTGTAAAGCGATAAAAAATAAAGACAGTTATCTATCTGTGGTAAGGTAAAATTATCCCACTTGCTGTCTTCTTGTCAGTCGTGCTACAGGTTAATTTTTAAAACAATTTGGGAAAACAATCACTATAATATAACGAAAAAATTGAAATGAAAGACTCACCCATGAGCAGGATGATGGAATGCAGTAGGTGCAGCGTCGGGATGGAGGATCCTCCCAGAGGCGGGATCCCAGAGGTAGCGACCCTCGTGAGTGCGCTGATCAACGGGGAGCGGCGCATGGTGAAAGGCGGCAAACGCAGAAGGCGGAAACTGCAGCGGAAGTCCCACCCCCGGGGGCGGCATCGGATTGAAAATCACCTCTTTTTCGGGCATGGCTACACGCAAACCCTATCACGAGCGCGATGGCTAGTACCCTATCACACGAATAGCAAAAACACGCACTTCATTGCTTTCTACACTATTTAAACACTGCTAGACGCCTACGCGAATGGGGTTGATGATCACCGATGAGGACCGGCAACGTCATATCACAAGTTGGGTTGAATTTGCCTGCTTCGTTCAAGTCCACAAAGGCTCATATCTGGAAAAATTAAAACAATCTTTATTAATCTACCATCGAAATCAAAGTGAGAGTCTGGTGGGTAAACTGAAAACTGAAAGATTGGTACGATTGTTAGTGTGGTAGTTCCTTCAATACAAAATAAGACCTCAAAAAAGGCATACTATTCCTTTAAATTTTTTTACCACTTTTTCATTATTGTTATTTGGGTCCTTTATAACCTTCTTCCATTGAAATCAAATCACGGGAACAGTACAACAATATTGTACTCAATATATTGACACGTTTTAATGGGACTTTGAAATGAAAATGAGGAAATTTATGGTAAAGCGATTGTAGGAATAGGGTGATTGAGGATGAACATAATGAAAGAGATATGTGGCTTTGAATTGAAATTATTTATTTATTGAGAATTACATAGTTGAGTGCAACAGGCAAAGCCCAAATAGGACTCATGACACATTGATAACAAAACAAAATAAGAAGCATAAAGAAAATTTAAAATTAAGTTCCTAGTAAAAAACAATAATTTGAAGAATAACTGAACAGTATTACATAAACTGTAGATTCAACAAATAATTATCTATAACTTAAATTTAAAAAATCATAAATTAAAAATTCTATACATAAAAGAATTTCAATTAAAAAAAAAATAAACTTCAAGATTGCATTTACTGTAATAATGTAAATTTTGCATATATTTTATATACCTTTTCCTATAATTAAAAATAAAATATTGCAGCTCCATTCAAACTAATTCTCAATCTAATCTGATTTTTAAACTAACTATAAGTCTCATCAGTACAAAGTATATTGACAAGCACCGTAATATTGTTTTACAAAATGATGATTCAATCAAATATTTGAGTCTAAATAGAGCTTCGCAACGGCGGGGTATGTTGGTTACATCAAGACCACACTTGGAAATGTTTAGGCGTTTATTTATATTATGTTTCCAAAGATTTATAACAAGTTACCTGGGGAAATTAAGTTGATTAGAAGTAATAAAACCTTTTTTGTGCAGAGAATGAGTGGCTTTTAAAAATTTGATGGAGAATTCATACAATAAATAAAGCTGTAATGGAACAGTGAAGTACAAATTTCGATTCAGTTTGTTTAAATGGTGTATGTTAATACTATGCTGCAATTATTGTTTTTGAATTCACTCCTTTCAATATCAATTTTTTGATAATTATGTATCACAATGTGTGCAATTGAAATAAAATGTATAATAAAAGTATGCAGTAAGATACATTTGTAATATAGAAAAAAATAAGTTAAACATTTGAAAGCGTATACACCTAGTTCGTGCAGATACGGCAAGACATAAGAATGAGAAAAGATAAAAATTTATGTTTTCATTTTTATAGAGCATTTATAAATAATGATAAAAGCACAGTGATGCTTGACAAGCACTTCTTTTCTTTTCTTTGAATTTAATTAGGATATTATGGTAACCTCCAATACAGCTTTTGATTTAAGGGGTACCTAATTCCACAAAAGAATGAGAAAGTTCTAAAAAATTTCATGTAATTATTTTATTTGTAAGATAGTAATTTTTTGTAAAAGTGTTCTAGTTATATTCAGAAATTGAGTTAATTTTGTATATATAAATTGTATGTTATTGTGGAATAAATATGATTATGATTAGTAAATCTGCTCTGCAATCTTTCTGAATCTTAGCTAAATCTTGCTGAAGATTTATTAAAAACAATTGAATACTGTAAATATTTGAGGTTTCTTTAATTTTTTTTAAAATTATTTTCTAATTCAACAGGATGCTTACAATATTTACTGTTCACAATCAAACTTCTAAACAAATCTTAATGTGAGTTTTCCCGGGGGATATCACCTAAACAAAAAGGTTCCCACTCCCTTAAAATACACAAATTAAGCTTTTACTCAGTGTTGGTTGAGAATTTTGGAATTACCCGCCCTTTACAATCTGATGCCCATAATTTGTAGAACTACCACCCCCGGTTCGCACCTGTCACATATTTTTTTGTTGGTTCCAAAATTCTAGGTATGGACCAAACTGATAAAAAAAACAGACTTCACTGACAATATTGTAGTGTTTGGAGTATATCCTAGTTAGGTGTTGACCAAGAAAGCGTTTGACTACTTGGGCATTGGATTGTCCAGTCCACCTTCCAAGAGTTCCTGTTTCCGTAATGACCACAACGCTTACAAAGTCCATGAACATTCTGTACAATAGACAAACTTATGAATAATTTAACGTTCATATCTATTGTTCACACAGCGTGTTTTAACGTGCATTGGCAGTCATTGTTCAGACACCGGATTGGCGCTTCCACATGCAACACAATACGTCTCTCAATAACACTCATGGTGTGCTATGGTGTGCTCAAGAAACACTCATGGTGTGCTCAAGAAACACTCATGGTGTGCTCAAGAAACACTCATGGTGTGCTATGCTGCAGCCTACTGTACTCGTCTCGTCTAAAAGGGGTGTTTTAAGGGGTGTTTCTTGGTTTGGAATGGCTTGCATGGAGAAAATATTCACTGGGAATTTTAAATTTGAGATGGTTATACTTTGAAGGAAAGGATAAGCTTCTCCTGAAATATAGATAATTAGATAATGCCTTTTTCGAACAAGGGGTGTACTTTTCAATGGAAAGTGTACTCTAAAACACCGAAACAATCTAAAAGCATTGCTAGTGTGAGATCCAAGAACCTTAGTTTCAGGTTATATCAGAAACTGTTAAGTAGAGAGAAAGAGTTGACATCTTCCATGATGTTTACAAAACCAAATTTTCAATATAAAGTAAAATGTAATAAAGTAAATTCGTATGGCTTTTCGTGGTGGGGAGACCCTTATGGGTGGTGAAATGTAATACTAATATTGTATACAAGAACAAGAAACTCTGCAATCTTAGACAAAAGTGCAGTCTAACTTTTTTCCAAAAACGACTAAAAAATAGTGAAATTCTCTGATTTCCCCCAATTTTTGTTCGTTATACGATGATGACTTCCGGTTATTGCTTTGAGGATAACCTTCTGGTTAGTTCTGTTCCCATTCCTAATAAGAAACATACAACATACAGTTCAAAAAAATAGAAAAATTCTACTACAAGAAAATTTGTAATGTGTCAACACTCAAAATCCATAATTTCTACAAGCACATTTTTCTCAAAGGAACAATTAATCTATATCCTTATAAACTACCGAATTCTGGTACTTCTCAAACAAATGAGTAATGAAAGTTCTTCTAGTAAAAAAATTACAGAGTAAAAACGCAATCTCAACTTATTTGCATTTTACTTTTTTATTCAACTATTTATAAATTTCTAGAAAGTTGATTTAATTATTCTGTACAGTATTGTAGTTTTCTGTATGAAAAATAAGTTCAAACATAAAAATTTAAAATGAATAATAAGACGAAATTGTCACAACCACATTTATTAAAAGTTCGAGAAACTAGTTTCGGTTGTTACACCATTATCAATCTCAATCAAACTGAAAACTGAAGTACAGAGTAGCCTTATATATACTGTACATGGAATGATACTATTGGCTAAGAGGGAAAGAGGCTGACCTAAATCGGACGTTGTGATTGGTTGTCAAGTCACGCCCCCAGGTGGGAGGAGTAACAAGCAAAAATACGAGTCAAATCAATAACTAAACACTGTGAAAATCAAGAAAGTAACAAAAAAGTGTAATAAGGCTAGAATGTAATCAAACTAAAATTAAAAATTTTTTTAAAAATTAGAAGCTATAAAAAAAAATTTTAATTTTAGTTTGATTAAATTCTAGCCTTATTACACTTTTTTGTTACTTTCTTGATTTTCACAGTGTTTAGTTATTGATTTGACTCGTATTTTTGCTTGTTACTCCTCCCACCAGGGGGCGTGACTTGACAACCAATCACAACGTCCGATTTAGGTCAGCCTCTTTCCCTCTTAGCCAATAGTATCATTCCATGTACAGTATATATAAGGCTACTCTGTACTTCAGTTTTCAGTTTGATTGAGATTGATAATGTTGTAACAACCGAAACTAGTTTCTCGAACTTTTAATAAATGTGGTTGTGACAATTTCGTCTTATTATTCATTATGGATACCTTCCACAATATCACCTTCGCCATTACTAAGAAAGATAAAAATTTAATATTATAAACTATTTTCAACAGTTTTTAGTTTTTCGTTTCAAGTGAACTTTCAAATTAATAGTGGTTAAGTGAGAAGATTCATTTTGTTATTTTTCGAGTGAAGGTTTTTAGCAAATCTTAAATTTTTAGTCTGTGTTAACCTCAATGTTTTGGACAATGTAACATATTCAAAATTTGTGAAGAAAGCAGTTTTGGACTTGAGTCTGTTGCGCCTTCACATTAGTAGTAAATTTGTCACAATAAATAAATAAATTGATGAACAGATGCCAGGCTCTTGCCTGTTAACTAAGCAAAATACCGGCTAAAAATCACCTTCTCCCGGGCCTGGCAGGAATTGTTCATCACAATACTCTACATAAAAGTAGTCCTTTAAGGTCCTTAAAAATGTGCTTACTAACTCTTTATGGTCAGCTTAAAAAAAATACATGTCTAAAATGCGTGAGGGAAATATAATTTTTTTCCGGGAAACAGCGGAATTGTGGTATGTTTATTTGAACGCGATCACACGCTCAAGGAACAAACAAAAATAATGTAGTTGTTTGATATCCTTCGTCGAGTACTCACGACCTGTTTAGTTCGAAATTCAGACCATAGACGGCGCCTCCTTCCGAGGCTACATCAGGTTTTGGAAGGTGGTTCTGGCTCTTGCAGGCCAAGAAGAATAAGAAGACGACGTGAGGACCTGAGCGCCTGGTCTACCATCAGCTAGCAGATGATAGAAGCAGTTCACAACCCACCAAACAACAGAGAACCTCTCCGCCTCCCTTCTCAGAAAAGGCAATCGAAATAATGTCTTCATCATCACCCAGCAACCAGCAGCCAGGTCAACACGCCTATCTTCATAAGAACTTCGCATACATCAACACAACGCTTAGTTTGCTACAATAGCAGAAAGCTGAAATGGTCATTCTCCTCAGAATTCATGGAATCTGAACAATGTTGGTGTGTTTGCACTGAGATATAGACAGTATGTATAGAGATAAACAGCAGAAACTGTCATCAGAATTCATGGAACGGGAACAATGATTGGAATCTATGTTTACATTTGAATCTGAATGTTTTGTCTGACCATGGCGACAAATGAGGACGTAAACTGTATAAACTCCGTACATAAAAAAGAAAACGTGACAAGTAAATGGAAACATTTACAATAATTGAAAAAAACTGATTAATTTTTAATACATAATATCCACACATACAGTGCTTACACCCTGACCACAACTAATTTCACATCAAAATGAAGCCTCACCTCAACTAATTGAAATAGTAATTATGGTATCTAGTGCATAATTGTTGATCTGACTTGTCTTATACTCCTTAACTGGAGTCTCCAAGACGTAATCTACAAAAAAAACACACAAAACTGCGAGTATGGTATATTATGAATTTTGAATAAATAAACATCAAAAGTATATTCCAATCTCTAAAGTTGAGACCAGTCTATTTTGTCTCAGACCAAAGGCAAAATATTGCATTGCCACTAGCATTGGACCTATTTGTAAAATAACAATAACGTTTTTGGCCTTTTATAATTTACGGTATTCTTTCTTTTTACTTTATCGCTATTAATTTCTTTATACTCTATTATTTTATTCACCAACCTTTAGTATACTTAATTTAACAGAAATGCAATTTCGAAATTTCACTAAAATCTTTGTCGAACATTATTTACAAAACTAATAGATTCTAAAAATTCTTCAAGATTCTCAACTCATCACTTTTGGGTTTCAATATTAATCTCAATCTATAACGAGGGAAAGTTATATAGGCTAATCAACACTGTCCATGGGTCATAGAATCTAAAAAAAGATGAAATCTAAACGGCAAGAATGTATACATCATGTCATGTCATGCTTTATTTTATATTTGAAGAACATGATTGATGAAATATTCGTGAGGTAGTGGAATTATTATATTCTACTTCTCAGTTTGAAGTACGGTGGTGTCAAGCAAGACCATCGATATAAAAGAGCACTTGTTCAGGTTGTTCTTCTATATCGATGAGCAAAACTTGTGCGGTTTTTCAAGAGAACAATGTATTTAACCTGATGCCATGATGTTACCGAAATGTCTTGACTATCCGATTATCTTAGTCCGACTGTCTTAATTCGTACAGGTTTTATCAATCAATTTTACCGTTAGTATACATAACAATACAAGATTTGACTATAATTAATATTTAGATTTGACGATCATTACAATATTTAGTTCAAAGGTGTGGAAACAATACGTAAAATTTGATGAGAAACATTTGAGAAAGACACATTGAATTTGATATAAATGAAGGAAATTTAACAATAAATTTCTAAACAAGTTTGTGTAAGCATTTGTCACAGTTTGTGAGAAAGGAGCGAGACTGCCGATTCAACCGAAGGTCTATTTCCAAACCAAAAGTCTATTTCCGTTCTTCTAGGAAGAAGAGAAGAGGCAGGACGGAACTATTCAGTCCAAAGCCAGGGTTAATTTTTCGACAAAATTAACCGAGCACTCTCATACTATTATATTAATTGCTTTAAAATAACTTTGAGATATTGTACTGGAGGGTTTCTGAATGATAGAAAAAGGTATGAAAGAATTTTAGCCGGAGTTTCTGTACCAGCCACAGTACAGGTGTTTGATTTGGATGTTTCAATGATCAAGAAACATCTATAGCACTAAATCACTGTAGGAATTTTTTTTCGGAGGATGAAGCCCACATAGGTCTGAGACCTGTGCGTCGGTATTGAATTTGATGAATTGGACTAACAGTTTAAAGTGGGTTCCGAACCACCGGGAAGTGATTTTACAGCAGAAAATAGTCTTTTTTGTTGGCCAATCCAATCGGTCACTCTTACAAAGAACACCCAAAAGTTTCGTAGCGTATCTTTGATTGAACAGATACCTGCTACGGCATTCGGCTATCACTTAATTTTCAGACACATTCAAGCAGGAAAATCACTAAAAGAGAACCGAAGTATATGATGTATTTCAAATCTTTAATAATTCCTAGTTGGCCTAGGTATTCAAAACAAAAAGTATATTACATGTTACAAGTTTCGGTCAAATTCTATTTTTAGGGAGTGATGCAAATATGAGTGTGCAAAAGGGAATAATAAGAAATAGGTACAGTATTTTAAAAATAAAAAATGGGACTGTCATCAATAGAAAAATACGTGTCAAAAATATGAGGGCAAAATCGGATAAGTAATATGGAGAGGAGTATAAGGTAAAAATATACTGTAAGAGTAACAGAAATTATTCTTAAAACCGTTAGCTTGTACTACACTGAATTTTTAGAATAATTCTTGCTCATAAAAATTTTATTACTGCTTATTTATTCATTTTTAAAAGATTAAAGGAAACAAAACGAAGTTCATTAATTCATACGACTTTTTTAACCTAATCTAACTCAGGGTCGGCTCAAGGAAAAATCTCCACCCGGGCAAGGGTCCTTTGAGTGGCCCCCTGCAGAGGTCTATAAAATAATAAGTATACACATCTTTTAAAAATTTAAAAATCAAATAGCCTACCACTGATTGACTCAATCATTTCTAGAGAAAAACCTGTCAAAAAAAAATTGTTGAGCATGCTAAGAATCTGATTTGAAAATTTCCCAAAATACGCGCAAAAATGACAGTTTTTAAAAACTTAGTTTTCATCTTTTCTAGAGTAGTTCATGGACAAAAGTTGATAATCGATTTTTTTTCACCTGTTCTAACCGGTTGAGGCACCTAGTCACATATTGAGAAAATGTTATAAAATGCTCCTCAAATACTCTTAATTTAGCGTTTATCAACATTGCTCTAAAACAGAAATGTCAGAAACTTTCAAATTTAGTACACAAGTATGGGGTTGAAACCTCGGACGCGTACTAGAGAAAATTTTTTTTAATTCATGCTCAACCATTTCTAGGCTTCCCAGGCGCAATAATCGATTACTTTTATTTTGTATAAATTTGCCATCCCATCACTCTACGAAAGGCGTGCGAAGCGAGCCTATTGATTTATTGAGCAAAGTTTCCGAAATACTCTCCATGTTACGCCCAAAATTGGTAATTTTTTGAATTAAACTTTTTACAGTGTTTGGTCCCGAAATTAACGATTATTTAAAATCTAACAATCACTTTTCAAGTACCACGTGGCCTGAAGGTTTCAGATTCATTACACAGTAATCAGTAACAATTATAGCTTTAAAAATCCCACCCGCTCCCAAAAGGGGAAAATTGATAAAATTTTCAAACAAGTTACAACGCAAGCGTAGGGCACCTTTACAAGTCGATTAATTGAAGGAAAGATTTTTCCCTGAGTGTAAACCTAACAATTTTTCAAATAGTCTCGGTTCACATAAAACAATCAACATTGTTGCTCTCACGTCTATTCTGATGAAGTTTCTAGTGAAATTTTTGAGAAAAGTAAAAAATCTTTGTTCAGCGTTTGGAGTCTCCAAAGTCACAGCGCCCCTTGTATCTTCCCGGGTTGCCCGGTTCAAGTCAAACTTGTGAGAGTTTCTAAAATCTCACCTAAAAAGTTGCTCATGATTCCAGCCAAATAAGTCAAATTATTAAGCTGAATATGCAGAATAAGTGGTTCTTGTGAGGTTATTGAGCACATCTAAATCGATAGCTGACCAACTGATTATTATTATACAGTGGCCATACTTTTGTTACTTTCATACGTTTGTGTAATGACCGTTTCTTGTAGCAGATCTTGTAAACAATTAAATCCCAGTACTTTGAATTTTGTAGATTCAGAAACGCATGTGGTGATTTTCACAAAAAAGAAACAATAATTTTCTACTGTCAATACCCTTTGAAAAGTATTGATTGTATTGACACGACTGATTGCTAGTTAATAATAAATTGGGAAAGTGAAATACGTCTTAAGATACACCAAATCGCACGTTCGGTGGCAGATAAGGGGTTACAGTTCCCTCGAACAGCAGACACAAGAAAACCACTACAAAAATGTAGAACATCATTCTGATGATGATGATACATCCCTTGAATTTGTTTCTTTTTCAACAAAAGTATCCAAATGTGGTGAGGCAAAAAGTAGAACGATAAAATTGAATGATTGTTCCAATTCTTCTCTTAGATCGTTTATTCATCCATTTTTTCAATATTCGCTTGTTCAGGAACGACACCCTCTATTGCCCTAGTCAGTTGAGTCAGTACTGGAGCCTCGGTTTCCAGCATCTTGAATTTGTATTGTATTTGTAATCTTGTATTTTTTCAAAACTAATCAGAATTTTAATTTTTAAATTATCCACAGTTAAGATTCTTAAAGACCGCGGTACCATAGTACAGCTTAACGTGGTCTATCAATCAAGCCTCAGTTTCCAACAACGCGGATTCGGTCAAACGGACAGCAAACAGGACAGAAATACACTACAATTGATGCTTTCGATATATTTTCCTATACCAAAAGCATCAATTAATTGCAGTGTATTCCGGACTTGTCCGCTGGTACCGCGGTCTTTAAGAATCTTAACTGTGGATAATTTAAAAATTAAAATTCTGATTAGTTTTGAAAAAATACTTTAGTGAGGAATAATATTGGAAGTTGAAGAAAATCGTTATGGTTTAAGGCTTCTTTAGATCATAATTATGTGATTAAAAATAATTTTTGATATTTTGCACCTAAGATAATTAGGCTACTTACCAAAAAACATTTCCACTTATTTTTTCAATTTATAGACACATACGGTATATTGATATATCATTAGTAGGCTATTACACTTTTTTATACCCCTAGTTTTTATCAACGATAATATTGTTGATGACAAGTTGTCAATAACTTGATAACAGTTTGATTCTTGTTTAATATTTTTGTACCGGCACTATATTCTCAAACTGTATTCTAATTTTGATTATCATTGAATTTGAGTTGGATGAAATGTTTAATTGTTTATTAAATAAACCTTATCAAGATGCCAAGTAAGAAAAAGATTTGCTTACCATAAGCTTTAAATGTTTTCATTTAACAAAAAAATATTTCTATTTTATTCATGTCAGTACTGCAATTCTTATTTCAAGCTGGGCAAAGTCACTAATGAATTACGTATTACATTAACTTTTCAATATAACTCTTCCAAAGTATTCTCTACTCATACGATAAACCTCTTCGAATTTATCAGCTATCTTCCCTATAATGTAAGTCTTTAGCCGACTGTGGGTAACTTTTCAGACCTCAACCGTTCGTTCTAAAGAGCGGACTGTGCAAACGATTTTCTCACTGAGTTAACAGTGGAAATACATAAGTAGTTAACTTTTATCCATCGGATTTCTAAACTTTTAAGAAAATAGAGAATAGTGAGGCTGATAAAAGACGCTTCTTACCAAATCTATGATTCTGCTGGCTAACTGCAGAATCCAACGGACACCGGCTACCACCAAATATTTAAATCCAAAAAATGCCTATCGTTTTTTACACCACAGATACCACGTTATCCACAACATGTTAATGGTTTCATTCAAATCCACCAAAAGTCACGTGATTACTGAAGAACCGAAGAGCGTTGTAAACCACGCGCTAAAAACACGACAAAACTTGATAAAAGGCGAATAATATCACGTGCTAATCGAACAATGGTTTAAAATGCACTGATCTGCTCCGGCTAGGCAGACTTGACAGGGGTTGCCATGCCTTACAACTCACTCAACTCTCTTGGGATTTTCGTCGTGTTGGCTGCACTGCGTTGTAATTGTCTCTCTCTCATCGGCTCTCTCTCTCACTCCATTACCATTTCCATCCATGCACACACTCTCGATTCATCCCCTCCACCTCCTAAAGCACAGCAAATACAACCATCTCGACGTCCTATGTGAGAAGAGCGTTTCACTACTATGTCTATATTCAACACGGTCCTCGTTATTTTTTCTTTCATTTTATTTCCTATCCTTGTCTGTTCTTTCTTTTGAGGAACTCCTTCGCCACATGTTCTATCTCTGGGTTCTCTCCTGCAGTGTTTCGTCTCGTGCCCGCTCCTACTTTTATAAGTAGTAGTACTGTATCAACTGTATGCACTGTAAGTTGTACTGTATGCAGGGGCGTACATAAATTGAGAAAATATTTTAGGGTGGGGATTACACCTAAAAATGGTCTCACTTCCACTAATTTCTACTAACAACTTTCGCTAGTTATTACTTCAGACAGATAAAGTTACAAATGCATCTTTTTATGACCCGTATGCAGAAGAAGGTTTAGAACTGCGTTTAAAATTTAGATACAGTAGTTTTAACTTGATTTAAACTTTGGATTCGAACGCTCATATGAGTTGACAACTGAGTTTAGTGTAAACTTTCAGATGTGGTAGTAAACTTGTAAACTGTGAGTTAGTTTAAACCGAGATTAGATTGAACTCAGTTTAAATGCTGATTGTGCATATGAGACTAAATGTTGATCTTGGATTTTTTGTTCCATAACGATCTGCGTTGTTAATATGAACTTTTATTGTTTCAAACAACTTGCAGTCAATTTTAATTGGCCAAAAGTGAGTAGAAATATTATTTATTCATAATTATAATTGACGAAGTCGTTGAATTTACAATAAAAAGTTAATACTAATGTTGTTTGAACATTTTTTGTTGGGAGGATACATCCCCTTTATTGCCCCTCGGTTCGCGCCTGCGCAGTCGTACTTTGAGATGATGTACAGAAGAGGTTTCTTGTGGAAATCATTCCTTCTTTGAGGTTTTCGGAGACTTACACATTTTCCATGTTATCTAGAACTGTAGACGTCGAAAGAGTAAAACTATGTACAAAAATTAAAAGATTAGAATTAAGTAATTATGCATCAATCAGTAAAACGAATATATTTATGTAAACTTTTGTATATGAAACGAAATAGATTGAAAATGTATAGTATATATTGTCAAAATACCTGAAATGAGGACAATAAGACGTTCAATGACGTTATCCAAAATCATCAATTCAGTAAGCTAATTAATCAGTTATAAAATAATTAATTATTTACATAGTAACATAATTGAAAAACATGATAATTTAAAGGACCAAAATTCTAGTATTTTAGTAAATTGCAGTTTACATTCAACAAAATTTCCAAGAAAGGAAACATTTTGCATAAGTCTAGCCTAGCCTACCTCATGCTATTCACTTATAACTTTTATAATTTAATTGAACGAGTATATATTAGGTTGTATACTTTAAGTTGTATAAAACGTAGTATGATGTCGTATATATACGAATGTATATTTCACGCCACAAAAATAGGCGGCTCAAAGAAATTGCAGTATAGCAAAAAGCAACTAGCTGCGGTGACAAACCATAATTTATGACTGCTAACGTCTGACTTGTAGACTGGACAACACGGTACGAGTAATGTTGTCCAATTCTCAGAGCTGCATGCATAATTTGGTGGCGTGAACTATAATTTGAAATGTTTTATATTGATCTTGAATGTACTGTTCATATCCACTCCGAACAAAAAAGAATAAATATTTGAGTAAACGGAGAGTTAACTTTTTAGGTGAATTCAACGACTTGCAGTTAAACGTCAAATGCCTTTGAAAATGAATCTCTAAGATATTCGAAAATGTTCAGCCGAGTAAGTTTTTTTTTTTTTTTTTGACGAATACTATTGCTATCTAGTCTCAAGACTAATGAGCAAATTTGTTCTATCCTAACTTACTAGATCTAATTTAATACAGTGAAATTCTCATTAGAATTTCTAACTGCGTTTAAGAATAATTTATGTACACATGATAACTGCACTACAAGCTAGATTTCACTCAACATTGCTCTGCTTTTGAACTGAAACACTTGAAAAAAGCACTACACTAGTTCAAATGGTTTCCTCCTTTTGAGCCTCCGCACCAATCCTCCGTTGTCTAGCAGCTGGATTGCTTCGACGTTGTTGTGCTGGTGGAGCCGTGTTTCGTGGTTCTCTGCAAACCTCTGGATCTCTCTGGTTACCAGGTCGACTCCCAGGTCTCTGTGGAGGTCGTTATTCCTGACATACCAAGGTGCATTGACGATGTTTCTCAGCACCTTGTTCTGGAACCGCTGTATGATGTTGATGTTGGTTTGTTTGGTACACCCCCATAGTTGTATACCATACGTCCATACAGGTTTGAATATTTGCTTGTAAAGCAGAACTTTGTTGGGTATTGAAAGTGTAGAGTTCCTTCCAATTAGCCAGTAGTAAGTCTTATACTTCAAACCAAGTTCTTCTCTCTTCTTTTTAACATGCTCCTTCCAGCGAAGCTTAGCATCTAAAGTCATACCTAGATATTTTGCATTATTAGCATATGGTATGACTTTGTTATTTATATTTATTGGCAGGTAATCAATTCTCCTGTTAGTAAAATTTACGTGTACTGATTTAGCCTCATTGAGCTTCATCCGCCATTTTTTGGTCCAATCTTGAATTTTTGTGATAGATCTCTGTAATTTAGCGGTTGCTTCGTGAGCATTGCTGTCTACTGCCAATATTGCCGTATCATCTGCAAATGTTGCTGTGGTGTTATCTTCAAGGCATGGAATATCACTAGTGAATAAAAGGTAGAGTACTGGCCCTAATACACTACCTTGAGGAACTCCTGCTTTAATCTCCTTCAGATCAGAATACGCATCTTCCTGTTTGACTCTAAAGTATCTTCCTGTCAAATAGGATTGCAATATATCTGTAAACTGGTGAGGAAGTTGTCTTTTCAATTTCTGAAGAAGCCCTTTATGCCATACTCTATCAAAAGCTTGCCCTATATCCAAAAAAGCAGCAGAGCAAACTTTTTTCTCTTCTAGACACTTCTCTATTATGTTGACTATTCTATGTACCTGGTCGATAGTAGAATGTTTTTCTCTAAAACCGAATTGATGATTTGGAATTAGGTGATTTCTTTCTATTATTGGCTTCAGTCTATTCAGTAATATCCTTTCGAACAGCTTAGACAACACAGGCAATAATGAGATTGGCCTATAGGATGATACTTCATGTGGCTGTTTCCCAGGCTTGAGTATCATTATTACTTCGGCTACTTTCCACATTCCTGGTACATACTTCAATCTGAAACAAGCATTCATAATGTGCATCAGCTTGTTTAATGCATTTCTTGGCAAATGTTTCAAGACTAATCCTGTTATGAGATCAAATCCTGGAGTTTTTTTATTGTTGATATTTTTTATTTCCTTTTTAATTTCTTCCATCGTGACATGCCTGAGTTCTTGACTATACTGTATAATAATTTCTTCTACTTCTTCGTTTTCCTCTTCATCTTCATCGTGAGGCTGAAATACATTGACAAGATGGTCTGAAAATGTTTGTGCCTTTTCTCCATTATTTCGAGCCCATTGACCATTCTGTTTTCGGAGTGGAGCTGCTTGTTGAATAGGTTTCTTCATTTTCTTGGTTGCCTTCCAGAGGGAGTAGTCAGTGCTGCCTTCTCCTGTCAAGTTCCTTAAATAAGTACTGATTGATTCACTCTTGATAATCTGAATCTCTCTTCTGAGTTGCTGTGTGAGATTATTCAAAAGCGTTTTATCTTGAGGAGACCGTGATTGTTGCCATTTTCTCCTAGCCCTTCTTTTCTCTACTATCAGCTCTCTTATTTCTGTGGGGTAATTGTTTCCTACTGTTCTTCTTCTTATCTGAGGAGTATTCCACCAAGCTGCCTGCTGCACATCAATAACGAATTTCTCCAACTCCTCATCGACCTGCTCTTCGCTTCCTAGTGGCACATTCAACTCTATTTTTTCCTCCAGCATCTGCTTGAAGCCTTCCCAGTCTGTATGACTATTGACAAGTGTGAGGTACATACTTTGCTTTTGTAATACAGTATCACTCAACTTCAAAAGTATTGGTGAGTGGTCAGAGTTGAGATCAAAACTCTCTTCAATCTGAAGGTAGTTCACTGCTATATTTTTTATAAGGAAAAAATCTATGAGATCTGGAATCTTAGTTGTGTCAGTAGGCCAGTAAGTTGGCTTGCCAGTTGAAAGAACCTCGCATCTACTTTCATTTAATGCTTTATAGAGCTCTGTACCCTTGGGATTTGTCAAACGTGAACCCCAGTGCACATGCTTAGCATTAAAGTCTCCTCCAACAATAAATCTTGTTCCTAACATATTAAATAAATTCATAAATTCTTCTTTTCTTATGGAATACCTAGGTGGACAGTAGATAGCTGCAACTATGAACTGATAATTTATCGCTTGTACAGCTACACTTGTTAGTTGTATCCTTTCAGTTTCATATTTGACTTCTTCATGATGTTGTATATTATCTTTTATAATAATTGCACTTCCACCTCGTGCAACATTACTAGGGTGCATAGCGTGGTAAGTCTTATACCCTTTAAATCTTAAATAAGAATGTTTTGTGAAGTGTGTTTCAGAGATAAGGCAGATATCTATATTTTCTATGTTTAGAACTGCTTCCAACTCCTGTTGTCGCTGTAGCAGCCCATTTGCATTCCATTCTATTATATTCAAACTGTTCATTATTTTAGTTTCAACTGTCTGCTATTTTCTAATTTCAAAAATCGTGTCTGAAGAGATGAAATGATTTTTTCTTGATTTTCCAGTTTTCTTAATATTAGCTGAAGAATTTCATTGATGCCTTCTTCTTCCTTTTCCTGCTGCCCTGAACTTGTGCTATTCTTATTAGAGACAACCTGTGCAAAAGATAATCTTTTAACTGGTTTCTCATTAATAACTGGTTTTTGAGAATATGTTGTGTTGTTTGATGACGTATTTCGGCTCAATACAGTTTTATTTGAGTTGGTTTTATTCTTTTGTGCTTCATTTCTTATTTTTTGCAATTCAATTGCGACTGTACACCCACGATAGCTTGCTGGATGTGCTTCTCCACAATGAATACATTTTGGCAAAGCATCACTAGGCTTTGCACAATCCTTTGTCGGATGTTTACCTGCACACTTCACACATCTCGGCTCCTTGTTGCAGTACTTCTGTGTGTGATTGTATGCCTGGCAGCGCTTACATTGGGGTATTAAGTTGGCCTTCTTTAATGCTTCAACTTCTACTTTGCACCCAAGTATACTTTTCATCTCATATACTTTTTTGATATCTTCTTCAGAGCTGAAAGACACCATGAACATGTCCAATGGCTCTTTAGTTTTCCACTTCAGCTTATTGACCACCTCAATGACCTTGTAGCCTCGCGTTTTTAAATCATCTAAGATGATTACTGGGCTACAAGAATGATGCAGCTTCTTAATCATCACTCTTATAGGCCTTGACTGTTTATTTTCATATGAATGCCAGTTGTAACCACCACTGACTAATTCTCTAGTAACGTCTCTATAGGTTTCTGGATCTATAGTGTTTAACTTGAACGTTTCTCGACTTAGAAGTTTTATTTTGAATTTTTCATCAGTTGACACTTTCTTCAATTGTTTTAGGAGAGAATCTAGATTTTTAATCCCATCTATGATAATTGGAGGTGGAGGCATTTCCTTAGTTTTCTTCTCAGTGTTGATTTCTTTTAGATTTCCCCTAGCTTGAATTCCGACTCCAGATTGTTTTTTAAGTTCAGGAGATGGAGAGTTAATAAGTTTTCTCTTCTTAGTAGAGCGTTTGTTTCGTACTCGGATCCATTCTGTTTCCTTCGCTAACTCCTCTTCATTAGTAGAGTAGGTTTCAGGAACTGGACTGTTGGTATTTTTTTCTAATACTTGAAATCTGGCTTCTAGATCTTCTATTTTCTTCAGAAGCTTAGCATTATTCTCTTCCAGCTTTTTACTTTTCTCATCTGACTCCTTCCAGGCGATGAATAGTTTATGCTCTGCTTGTGAGTTGAGTTTATTCGCCTTGATGTATCTGTCTGGCGAGCACTGAATTCCTGTATCCAATGGAGGGTTGGTGTCCATGGTCTCAGTTGATTCTTCCTCTTCCTCAAATTCCGGAACCAGGAATTTCGACGGTTTCAGAAGGTGTTGTTCCGACATTACAAAGTAATTTGGAACATACTGTTCTTTTTGGATAGCCCTCGTATTCACTCGCGCACGCGGAAACGCACACGCTAGCTATAGAACGGCCGACCGAAAGCAAGTAGCTTCGCTTGCATAAATACCGCGGTGACACCGGTTTACGCGTTGCAAAATTTGTTCTACTTAACTACTGTGAACAAACTGCTGACTCACTACTTCTACACTACACTAATCACTATACGTCTTTCCTCTACGAGTTCTGACACGATACTGAAGAGAGTAAGTAAAATATTATTTATTCTTAATAAAAATCGACTGTAAGTCGTTGAATTCACCTGAAAAGTTAATATTAACAACAACAACGCACAGTGGCGGATCCAGAAAATGTTTTTGGGGGTGGCTGGTTTGCTACTGACGATAGGGGGTGGGGGGGTTTAGAGGTAAACTGAAAACAAGTATTGTGAAAGCTTTTGAATTTTTCATAATCAATCATACCTGAACTATAACTATACAATTGGAGTCGGCGTAGCCGAGTTGGCTTATCGCTGGTCTGATAAGCCAAAGGTCCTGGGTTCGATCCCAGTTGAGTACAAGATATTTTTCTCGAGCCACTCCCGTGTTTCGGAGGACACGTTAAGCCGTCGGTCCCGGTTGCATATAAAAAAAAGCAGTCGTTAAAAAAGCGGCGAGGTGGAACTACCCGTAAGGGTCTCCCCACCACTAAAAGCCATACGAATTTACTTTTTATAACTATTCAATATGATTGGGAAATAAAAAATAGCTTTATTGGTGCTTTGAACCATATCGGTGATAAAATTAACTTAAATTTAAAGTATATTGGAAAATTTTGATTGAATTATAGCTGAATCTGGTGTGTTCAACAGTTGTCAAGGAACATAGACCTAGTATTATTCCGGTATTACGATCATATTATTCAATTTTTAAGAATGAAAATCAATGTGGGAGCTTTAATAAGATACAAATTTTTCAATGAACTAATGTTTCATCAAGATTTAATGTATAAACTTTGTGTGAATTCCACACTATAAAAAGAGATGTTTTCCCAAAGTTTTTATCTGACGATTAGTTTTCCTCTTATAGAAATATGGGATCTAATTGAAGACTTAGTACTGGTATTAAGTAATTCTTGCTTTAATGAATATTTTACGAGCTTCAAACTGGAGGTTTGATTGGAAAAAATTTACACTCTGGAGGTTTTGGGGGGGCTTCAGCCCGAAAGCCCCCCCCCCCCCCCCCCGTAAATCCGCCACTGAAAACGCAGTTCGTCATGGAACAAGAAATCCAGGAATTTAAACGGAGAGTGTTTGGGGACACATGTCTTAAAACACTTGCACCCTTTCCTCAGCATTCATCATTAAGCTACAGAAGTATTAGCCGCGTTTTCATATACAATGACTCAATTTTGATTGCAGAATAATTCATAAGTGAACCTGAGACCTAAGTATTGCTGAGCGTGGCAGCGTGTTCAAAAGGGTAATATGAAAATATCAAGGGTTTTTCGTCTTTTCGAGGGTTTTAGGCTCAGGATCAATTCAAGATATAGATTTTTTCAAGAAAAATTAGATAAAAATTTATACAGCAAATGAATACAACAAAAAAATTAGTTCCTCACAAAGAAAATACCAGCCCTGCCAACTTGAAACAAGTGTTTACATCATTTGTTGGAATTGAAACCCATAATTTGTAAACTGTCATAATCAATCTATAATATAGGCTACAGTATTTATGATATTATACGTATTTCCGCTCCCACATCTTTCTCAAATTATATTTACTGGAACTGACGGTGGAGAGGGATGTTTTAGTGACAAGATGAAACGAGGAGCATGCAATTGCGCGAAGGAATCTCAATGCGATGCTTCTAAAAACGCCGAAAGACGTGCTCTTAATGAAACGAACCGGTGTTTTGATTTAATTTGGCATTAAGGTGTGCGTTTCTGTTTCCATGCCATTAACATTGTCAACAACTTGATGTCCAACTGCTGGATGACTCTCCGATATGGAAGATGAATTATCTTGGCAGACATCGTTTGGCAAACTAGCTTTTAAGAGGAGGCCAGTGAACTAGTACCAAAAATTTGGATTCCAACGATGTTTTTAAGTCTGATATCAAATACTGATCTGCTATGCTATCATTTCTAATCTTCATTTTATTACTTGAATAATTGGCTCTTTTAAAACTAATTTCGGTACTATTTCCCTACTATAATAATGGTAAATCCTAATGAAGATTCAGGCAAAATTTCTAATTATATGAATTTTGGAATAATTACAGCATAATAATACTGTGATGTTTTCCATGACGAAATACTGGATGAACTATCAAAAATCAAAACTGACACTGAATTTCTTCTTGGATTTCTTGTCCCATAACGATCTGCCTTGTTAATATTACCATTTTGTTGTAAATTTAACGACTTGCAGTCAGTTTTATATTGTGAATATATAATAAATTTACTCACACTTTACTCCCATCTATTCACTCGAGTAATAACTCGAAAACGTTCGGCCAAGTGTGAGTACAATTATTACATATTCACAATCAAAAACTGACTGCCAGTTAACAACAAAAAAGTTACAACAAAAAGTTAACTATTTAAAGTATGATTTTACTCTCTTAAACTTGAGGAATGCATTTCGTTTCTGAGGAGAAGCTTCATCAGCCTGCCACTAGGGGTTGTGTTTCATTTTGTTGAAGTTAGGATCAGTGAATATTTGAAGTAAGTAAGGTTAGGATGAGCGGCCATTATGTAATTGAAAATTGCCTTAGATTTGAATTGTGTTTGAAAATCTAACACAATTTTCAGTAACATAATGGACGCACATCCTAACTTTATAGTGACTTTATATAGTCACTGTACCTAGCCTCAACAAAACAAAACACGATCCCTGGTGACAGGCTAATGAAGCCTCTCCTAAGAAGAAATGCATTTCTCCAGTTCAAGAGAGTAAAATCATAATTTAAATAGAAATACATTGTCATTATTGATATTAGATAATATTATAATAGCAGATATTTGGGCCAGACAAGAAATGATAATCTTATCTATTCACAATCGTTAATCATTTACAATCACTAAGCAATTTTTTAAAGTGTATTTACTACACACAAAATTCCAAATTTTCACAGGGACTTGCGGAAGGGCAAGGAGCATAAATATTCCTAGTTTCTGAGTGTCCTATAAATACTCTGTTCCGCTGGAGTAGTACTAGTGATGACAAAATAGTGAAGAGAATATTCTAGATCCTAGACCGGCTTATTCAGAATTCTCGAAAACTGTACTTGACCTATAAAAATTTGAGACTGCCCTTCACGTAAAGAAGTTTACTGCTCCCCGAAATCCATGATGAAAAATTCTGAAAACGCCATTATCATTATCAAATAATTAAAAATATGCTCTATCTCTATGTTGTGAGGACACTGGTTACATTTACTGGCTAAGTAGTGTTCAGGGTTTTGAATCATAATTGCTTCTCAAAGTTTCTTGTATTGAATATTATTGAGATATTAAAATTCCATCTATTCTCATGAGAACTTTTTTTCACCAATTATTTTGTGAAATATGGAGGTTCAAAGTAGAAGTTTTTCGGGTTTTGGGGGCTATAGATGTCACCTACGAATTATTTCAACGTTTGATAATTTTGTATAACTAAAAGACACTTTGGGGAATACAATGACACATTTTTTTATCTCAATCTAACTATAGTAGGTGAGATCAATTGCCCCTAAAACCCGAAAAAATTATAATTTAAGCCCCCATATTTCACATAATAATTCATGAAAATAAATTTCTGACAGCAATAGATAACATTTCGAAGCCTTAATAACATCAAATACAAAAAACGTCGGAAAATATCATGATCAAAAACCCTAACCTTAAATGATTGGGAGTGAGAAAATTTATTTTTCAGGTTTTATCATAATTTAAAATGATAAGAATTCCATTCAAATATGAAACTAATTTGACAAACACAATTATTGAGTGTGTACCGTGTATTTGAACAACTATCAAATTATGAAAATCAAGATTGGATTTTTTAATTGTTTTTATTCATATGAGTTCCATTCTAAATAACCATTTTCCATCCCACAAAGACACTCATATGTTGATAGGATATCTTGCTGCAAGCCGACAATGAGATATAACCCTATCTGTGTCGGAGGCTATAAGGAAAATAAAATCTAAACGAATAATACAAAACAGGCGTTCATAGGCCATTATTTATTCATATACCAGTCACCATTGTATCTTCCCCCATGCCTAACTAAGTGTGAAATTATTGTTTTTCATCTTGGAAGAATTCATTGTACTTTAATTACTGTAATAAAACGCAATTTATTAGCATTTTTCAAAAGATATCCGCCGTATATTTAAAGTTAAAACCACTTTGTAATACAAAATAAAGTTTTCAAGTCAATTATAAAGCTTTTAAACCACAGGGCACAGAGGGCTCCAGTACCGTTACTCAATATAAAATATTTTAGATTACAATGGACTTTCGAAACACAGACTAATATTTGAAAAGACAACTTATTATTAAGAGTATTGAGCTCTTTTTGATAATGTGGGTTACTTGTAAATATCTATAGACTATAGTTTGTGTAGTATGTACTTGAAACCTTGAAAAAGTGCAAATAGATTACAGGTAAACTTATAGAGGTACAGTTTTATAGGCCTAGTATGTAAATGTATGGAATTTTTTGAGATTTTTTTGTAAATTATGTGAAACTGTTTAAAATTTTGTAAATTAACTAAGATGTGACTGTAAGAGCCCATGGTAAGCTGTAAAAAGTAACTTTTTGTCTAGCGAGCCGTCGCAGGACAAATACCCTAGATGAAATTTTACAATTAGATTTTTTGAAATTAGCTTGATAAGCAAAATTATGAATAATGAAGGATATTATATCAAACAATACAGTATATTTATCATGAATCACGATAACTACGGTAATCACAGCATCTATTTTGATTAAAAGTCTATTTTTCAAAATAGTAATCACTGTGTGCAGAAATTTTGGGAAAGAATGGAACATCGCTTATATTATTAACAATCGTAATTTCGCAATTACTTTAAGGTTGGGAAAAAAGTAGGGCATTCATTATTTTTACAATTTTATCGGTGGAACTTTCTCTTACTAAATCACTCTTACTGTGCATTGATTTACGTTTATTTTTATACAGTGACCTGTGAGTCAGAGGCTGTGACCTGAAAATGAAATACTACTGAACTCTTGTCCCTATATCAATAATAAAGAAATCTTTTGTGCTCACAGTAGCGCTCAGTTGTTAAGTAAGTCATGGAATGTACTATAAATTATTATGAAATGCGTACAAAGTACAGCCAGACTTCGCATGTAATGGAGAAGGGCAACCATGGAGAAGTGTTCATTTGTAAAACAAATTTCAAATAGAATCCTCCTCGTTATTCACTAATATTGTAATTTACTACTCTGAAACAATTTTTTTCTTAACATTTACATTCATGCCGTACATTCACTATATTATTATTTAAAACTGTTTATTCCTATTTTTGTGTATTTATAAGTGCTTAATTACTTTTAAAATTTTATAAAGTATTATTTACAAGAAGTTCCAAGTGCTTGTAATGCAGCTTTATAAAAAATGCCACTAACTGGGCTACTTTTTTGAGAATTGGGTATCAAATTTTCCCAAGTCATGTCCATAGTCTGCAGACACTCTGTCCTTCTGGTACACACTCTGATACTTACACGAATCATTAATAGGAGCTAAGAGCTAAAATAACTTGCTTTGATTAAGATGTAGACTTCTGAAACATCAAGTAGAGTAAGACAAAATGCAGAAGCATTCCAGAGATCAGACAAGATTTGATTCTGTTCTCTATTGAATGACGGACAGCTTTAAAAACGAAACTGTAAATCTTGGATTGATAAATCAGCTACTATCAGATAGAACAGTGGTTCTTATTCATTTCACATAGCGTGAAGTTCTCTTGTCAGTTAAGAGACAAACCAGAGAGAGTGTTGCAGGCTCTGGCATGTGTCAAATCGCCAAATGACTGATTCTCTCTACCACTCTCTCTCGAAACGCAGTTGCTACCCATTTGCTAGGAATGTGGTCTTTTTATCTTTTTAAAAATAGACCCGCCAAAATGGACAGTGTTTTTGTTGTGAGTACAATGATCAGGCTAATAAAAAAGTAGTTTTAATTGCATGTGCGACTCATTAAGTATTTGTTTTGCTACTATAGAGTCTGTCTCAATGATTTTGTTTGGTATTCGTTTAAAACCGACATGCCCAAATAGAATGTGGTTTAATATTTTTCAATATACAAAATATGCAAACTGAAATATACAAACACATCACACACAATAAACAAAACATCCTTAATGAACAACTAAATTTTAAATCACACAAACTTTATGATCACATTCTACAAAAACCCCAATTCTTCTAACCAAAAAACTGACATCGATGATCAAGGAGGACGCCTCTGAAAATGGATCGAAAAGATTAGAAAACGTTCGGCCTACATAGTAAGTAAATCCTGTAATATATCCTGTAATAACATAGTAAGTAAAGCCTAATAGTAAAAAACTGACATCGATGATCAAGGAGGACGCCTCTGAAAATGGATCGAAAAGATTAGAAAACGTTCGGCCTACATAGTAAGTAAACTCTACTTATCTATATATATAAAAATGAATGTCTGTCTGTATGTATGTATGTATGTATGTATGTATGTGTGTTCCCTATAGACTCCAAAACTACTTGACAGATCGGCATGAAACTTTGGGAATATGTTGTGTGAATATTGGGGATGGTTTCTGACCATAAATTTCAATAGGGGAGCTAATAATTATTATTAATTAAACCATTTTATAGACCTAACCTACTGAACTTGCCAGCCAAACAGCTTAAAGGAACAGCTGATATAAGTCAACAATTTTTAATCATATGGCAGGCCCCTTAGTGGCGTTATTTACGCTGTCTTTGAACAGCAAAAGACTTTGCACTTTGCATGTAGGCTACCGTGCAGTTGGAGCCTTGAAATATGTAGGAAACATACGACTGGGTATGATGAAATGTAATTATGCCAGGTTGATGACATCTGTTAACCAATGCAGCTAGAAATTTGAAATGCAGCCTCAGCGGGAGGTGGCGAATAATAAAATAAAAAACCTAGCTTCTACCCTTATAGTCATAGGAGGTTTAAATTTGAAATGTTTCTTCATTCAGAGGTGGTGATTAAGAAAACAACGAAGCCTCTATGATCAGCTGGAAGAGCCCTAGGACTAACTTCTTTCCTAATTTTAAATGTAACCTCAGCGGGAGGTGGCGAATAATAAAATCAAGGAGAATTTTTATGAGAATGCAGCAACGCTCGTTGGGCCAGCTAGTTCTTAATAAAAATTTGACTGCAAGTCGTTGAATTCACTTAAAAAGTTAGCATTTGAAATACTTCACATGCTTTTTATATGGAATACTACCTTGCCCGATGTTCATACGCTTCATATACAGCATTTCAATTAACCAGCCTGACCTAGTATAGAATACTAGTATATTGGTCATGATTAAGTTACTTGAAGGAATTCGGTCTGAAAACCGACACCGCCCTGGGTGGTTGAACCGATTAGGTAATTTTAGGACAGTTAGCACAACCGCTTAGTTCGCGGCTGACCGCCTTCAATTTTTTATTTTATTTTTCAATTTTTTCTTTTTTGACTTTTTTAACGTACGTTTGATAAATTTACCATATTTTCATTTACATACTGGCGATGGCACGGCGCCTGCCGTCGGAATTTGACACCAGGCAACTGCCTCTCAGCCGGAAGGACCTGTCCCAAAAGCTTCTTCTCCACATTTTTTTACTCTTTTATTTTTATTGTTGTCGCCGACAGAAGACCCTACTCAAGTCGTATTCATTTCAGTCGTCACAACTATTTAGGCAAAGTGGCCCCGAGTGCTGTACTGGTCAAAATTTTGTCACATACTGAAAAAATATCTCACAAAAGACTTTGAAAGTATAGCTTTTAAATTTTTGTTATAATATAAACAAAACTGATGATCACCCCGACACATAATTTTATAGTGGGGAATCATATTTTCTTAAATTTAGCAATCAAATCACTGAGTTTTCTATTTAATAATATATTGTAATGTTTAAGCTTATATCAATAAACTCCTCTGGATGTGTTTTCCATCATCCAGAGAAATTATAATAATTATTATTAAAGTTTGATTTTTCCATTCATGCATTTGACCAACAAAATAATATGATAAAATGTACAGGTCTAGTTTTCAAATTTTGGAAGCAGCTCAATTTATTCATCTATTTATTTGATTAACAATACAACATGGTAAAGCATACAATACAGATATAGAACCAAAAATTGTTTGCTTGACATAAAATTTCAGAGAATTTTATTTCAGAGGAAACTTATTTTATAAATCAACATAAAATGATCTTAAACTAAATATGAGTATTATTGATAGAAATTTATGCTTGTTTGCTCTTATATTACAGTATTCCGCGCTGAAACTGTTTTATCGTTTTAAAAATCATATCTTTGGTTCTTCTTTCTATTGTTGACTACATTTAGAAACTTTAAGACATTAATGGTGGAAATAATTGGAGGATATGACAATTATTAACAATGTTGAATCAATGTAGATGGTAATAAATTTTCTATTCTCAAGACTCAAGTTATTAATTATTATTATTATAATTATAGTTATATATGATTTTGACTATTCGAAATTCATTTCCATCAACTATAAGTTTAAAAGCAGATCTTTCTCCTTTTAAAGCTCTACCTTCTTCAAAATTTCAATATTATCTACGTTGAGATTTTGGTATTATTCTATAATTTTCAATTACTTATAATATTTTTGTTTCTAACGACAGCCTCCAAAGCCACTTTCTCCGTATGTTCTTGTTGATTCTATACTGTTTTCTTCGAATATGGAGAAATATGGGGTTGTAAAACAACTAAAAACACTAAAAAACTGCGATCCTTGAAGGACGCTATTAAATTCCTGCAAAAACTCCATGAAGACACTAGCAGGAAACGCAGGGGGTCAAAGTAATGGATGAAATGCTATGAATAAGCATTCAATCAATAAATTAATTGTCAAACCAAATCATATTTTTATCCCTAATACAAGTTGGGTCTCTTGCACTATAACCCCGCATTTATTAAAAATTGTCAGGTTAGGTTAGGTTATGATCTCTTATGATATTCTTATGAGCATGAAATTATTTTTTAATGATCTCTTGTGGAACTCAAGATTATAATATTTAAAGATCATAACCTAACCTAACCTGACAATTTTTAAGAAATGTGTGGTTACAGTGCAAAAAACCGTCAATACTGACAAAAAATGAAAAGTCGATTTTCAAATGGAAAGAGTTTCTTATTCCATAGCTACTGATGTTAATTTCTCTCAACTTTACGCTCCTTGTCGGTTATGGGAAGGGTGCAACTTTCAACTTTTAGCTCAAAACGTCTTCTACTTCAATATAGCTTTCAACAAAGGCTTCAAGCAGTTGTCAATTCCACAGTTGTTATGTTCTTAGAATGTCCTGTCATTCGAGAACCGTTATTACGGTATATGTAGGCCTGTAGACCAGGTCATTGTTTTATGTGTTGAAGCTTCATTGTTTCAGGTTTTCGTGGAGTTGTCGCAGGGTAGCAAAACATTTTGACCACTTTAAAACCAAAAAGCCTCTTATTTGAAAATGCTACCAAAATATTTCCTTTGGCTTCCACACAATGTAGTTTATTTTTAAAAATTCCTACTTGGAAAATAAGAATTCTCAATATTTATCTTTTGTGATTCATTGTAAAGGTAGATTTGCTAGTATTGGTGGCTGAGAAAAAAATCTAGAATATTTAAGAGAACTGAGAGCAAAATGAACCTTATTGTCCAATAGAGACAACACTTTATCGGTAGAATAATAATTAATTTTTTTGTTTCAAGAGTTAACAGGTCTTTCATTGGCAGAAATATTTTGAAAAATAGGAATTACAAATGAAAATTTAAAAAATTAGAGCAAAGTATCCTTTCAATTTATAAAACAATAATATTATGAATATTATAGGATCAAAAAGTACTAATCAGAAGGAAAATAATCAGTAATGATTAAACCATACTGTAAATTATACAGAAAACAGGAAGTTGACAATTTTTTAACAAAGAAACAAGTATTTGATAGATAATTGAAATGTTATAACAAATAAAAACTGCTGAGTGATGAAGCAAAAGGTATACTGTAATAAAGATTTAAAAAACGAAACATTATTTCTTTTTAAAATGGGAAAATGAGATAGGAAATTCAAACACTTATTAGAAGATAAATTAACCAGATAAGTAGCGAAACAAAGAAAAGGATAAGAAGTGAACAAAAGCTAACAAGGTAAAGTTTTATAAAATATACGGTAAACGGTAGGTGGACAATAAAAATAAAAGTTAGATTGGCCAGCAAAAAGACACTGTTCTCTGCTGAAAATCACTTCCCGGTGGTTCGGAACCCACCTAAAACTGTAGGTCCAACTCATCAATCACCATCATCCAACTCATTACCCACGCACAGGTCTAAGACCTATGTGGGCTTCATCCTCAAAACAAAAAAAGTCAGCCTTGGTGAGTGATTGGTCGCTCGCTGACCAACCCCTATTTGTCCTAACCGCATTAGGAAGAATCTATACATAATAATAAATCCACACGGACTTGTTCTATATTAGAGGAGTAATTTTTAGAGGAATTTGTTTCTACACATTTTGTCTGAAAATAAATATATTGAATTAAATCATCGAAGATTAGAATTATACGTGGTGTCAGGGCGATTGTGGAGTTCAGTCAAGATACACAACTGCACTTGGAAGGGCGGAAGACAGTTATAACATGACGTTATCAGCTATTTCCTTACTTAACTGGTTGTTTGGAACCCATATAAAGTTGTAGGTCCACCATCCATAACCATAACTTCGTTATTACCATCCACCGCAAAATCTCAGACTCATAAGGGCATCATCAAGAAGAAAAAACCTTAAGTGACAAATTAAGGAATATGGTATATAGGTACCACTAAACTTATAACTTGAAGGAATAAGGCATATGACATATTTGACTATATATGAGGTATATGTTGTCGAAGCTATGAACAACCTCAGTCCATGAACGAATGAATAAAAACGTTCACCTCTGTTTTCCATGACGTGCAATATCTCTTCAAATATACTCTCAGACCAAATTTTTGAGTCCTCAATTTTTCAAATTTACTTTGCATAAACCAGTAAACTAATTTCAACCCTGTTGCATGTTCCTAATACAAGCAAATAGCATACATGGTGGTGTTTAACTCTCAGGCCAGAAATTTGAATTGTTGAAGGTATGAACTGCTCATAAACAAATTAATGAAAACATTCTCCTCTGTTTTTGATGTCGTTCAATATCTCTTCAAATATACCCAGCGTTACCTCTCAGAACAAATAAATAAATATTTTATTTCCATTTAAAACTGTTTCTCAACAAATACATATACATATAAGACTACATGACTAAAACTACCAAAGATTACATTTTTATAAACATTTTTTGCGTGGAAATTAACCTACTCTTCTTGAGAAGGTTTGCGAATAATTAGATCGTTATTTTTTTCAACTTTACTTTAGTAAACAGATTTTTACTCTTTTTGCATGTATTTCAGTTACTCATACAGACATCAGGCATACATGGGGATTCACCTCTCAGGCCACAAATTTGAATCGTCCGTATTTTTAATAAGTTCTCTCCTAGCAGAGGTGAAAAAGAAGCTTAGAAAGGCCGATCGCGTCTTGTACTGATGAAGTGATCGAGCGAACGCCAGTGCCTGTGTGGAGAAGGAGGTCGTGAGAGGTTTGAGAGGTCGTCGTGGAGAGGAGTTGGTAGAGAGGACCGGAACAAATCAATTGATGCCTGCCGCCGGATTAAGTGCGGGGGGGGGAGGGGTAAGTGAGTTAGAGAGGGGGGTAAGGGAGCTGTTAAGGAGTGAGTTTGGAGGAGTCGATAAATTATTGGCTAACTCAGCGTACCTTGCACGGCGGGAATTCTATATTTGTGACTTAATTTATAGCCGCAAAACGGACAGCGTGTGAGGGAGACGGAGATAAATGTCGGGGGTAAGAAGTGAGAAGGAATGAATGTGAGGAACATGAGTGCGTGAGGTGAGACCCAACCACCACAATATTCCTCTACCACCTCCACCACCTGTTGTTCTTAGTTCGAGCCCCCGGGAGTATAAAGGGGAGTACGAACCCGAAGATTGGAACCGGTTTCGGATGCTGCGGAGCATCTTCTGCTACATTCGTGCTCAGTTACGTGATTAGAATACTGGTACCCAATGCCTAGTCGATGGCACCATGTTCCCCTAACAACAGTGCCAACAAGCTGAGCTGTCGCTTTTGCTCAACTTCCATAAACAGCTGAACAGTTAATCTGGATCCGATTCGATAGATGTCGAAAAAGAAGATCAAAATCGAAGGAGGAACAAGCGAGGAAATGCACAGATAGGGAGAAACGATATAATTTTTTTTTGTAGGATGAACCCCACATAGGAAGGGGACCTGTGCGTGGGTAATGAATTGGATGATGGTGATTGATGAGTTGGACCTACAGTTTTAGGTGGGTTCCGAACCAACGGGAAGTGATTTTACAGCAGAGAACAGTCATTTTTGCTAGCTAATCCAATCGGTCACCGTTACAAAGATGGCTCAGTTTCGTAGCTTATCTCTGATTGAACAGATACCTGCTACGGCACTCGGCTATCACTTCCCTAATTTGGAATATATTAATCGTGTAGTTTTGTACTGATTTTTGGATTTTTTTGTAGATTACGTCTTGGAGACTCCAGTTATAAGATTATGGAGTTATACAACTTTTTAAGACAAGTCAGATTAACAATTATGCAACCTTATATATTAGTTACAATAATTACTATGTAAATCAGTTGAGGTGAGGCTTGATTTTGATATGAAAGGAACTACTGATATGAAAGGAAAAAGTACTGTAAGTACGGTACCATAAGAACTGCAGTACCCTATATTGAAGATCTAAAAATAAATTTTTAATCAAAGAAATAATAAGTGAAATAAAGGGAAAATATGTGGTAATTTGAGTGTAACTCGAATTGGAATTATTTGTATAGTTGATTCTATGTTTTGGATATGAGATGTAAGTATGTAAAAGCTGTAAATACTGTAAGTATTATCTAAACTGAATCTAAACTATCTAAAACTGAATTTTTCATTATATCAAGGAACTAAGGGAAATGAATTAAGCTAAAACCTATCAAAATAATTGTTCTGAATAAAGTGAACTTTAAAAAAATATATATTTTATGTAAAATACGTTATTTTAAATTGAATGATTTGAAATAGAAATACTGATAGATATTTTAATCTTGTTTGTTTGAATATTGTTGGGGAGTATCTCCCCAAAATTCACTTAACTATTTACTGATGAATAATTCAATAATTCAATAAAAAAAAATAAAAAATACTTTGTAAATTCAATGATAAACTAAACTGTTGTCTTCGCAGATGATCTTTCTGTTGTAGATCTGTTGAAGATACAATAAATTAATTATCTATTATCTGCAGTAGAGTTACCCTATATATATGCTCATTTTTCAAATTTCATACCTAATACTTAATTTCTACCCCATATTATTGTGAGGAATAACAATCAAAAGTTTATCAATCTTACTAGAGAAGAAAATATCATCGAATGTAAAAGCTCCACTAAGAGATCTTTACTTGCAGAATTCAGAACTCATTGCTTTCATTCATTACAAACAATTATTATTATTATTATTATTATTATTATTATTACAGTAGTATTATTATTATCAACAATAACCCCCGTGCTGCATACCAAGGCTTCCGGCTGTTCTGCTGCACTGATAAAGGACAAAGTCACTTGACAAAAGTTGTGTTGTGCATTATAATTTCTGTTTTGTTGTGTGCTTTGTTGAAATAAATAAACGAAATATTATTAATAGAAAACTGATTTCTTGTCGAAAATCAGTGTTTGTCCAAGTCATGTACCTGTGAATGAATATTGGTACGTGTAAAATTTGGAATTGTCGCTCTGTCAAATGACTTGCTCATTATTATTGGAGCTATAATAGTGGGTCGAAAATTCAAGACATTTGAGAATTTTTCTTCGAGCTATGTGTACTATAATACAAATATTATAGATAGATAGATAAATAGATTTATTAGTTGCGTAGAGCCACAAGTTTGAGCAGTGCTCAGGTGGCATGCAACATGTCATTTGAGTGAAATAAAAGCATTACAACATTCTTGTACAGTATAAGGACATATGTCCACTAGTGTTTTGGTCATCAAGGATACAAATAACTTATGACTACCACAGAACTTAATATGTTCAGGAAGACAATTGAAAAACTTTAGTCCTGAATAATACGGCCCCTTTTCTAGTAGTGTCAGCCTGTGTACTGGGTATTGATAAACGTTCGGTTTTTTGCCTCTGGTTTGATAAGAGTGGTTGATATGGTTGACATTGAAAATTTCTCCATTCTTGAATACAAAATTGACAACTTCCAGAAAATATAGAGTTGGTACTGTGAGAAGTTGATGCTTCCTAAATATAGGCCTGCACGAAAAAGATGAGTTGACAACTTCCAAAACCCTTACTGCTTTTTTCTGCATAAGAAAGACTGTGTTTAAGTGATTTTTGCCTGCACCCCAAAACAAAATACTATAGCGTATCAAGGAGATAAAATATCCATGATATACTTTTATGATATAAGTACTATACTGTACTGCACTTTGCTAGCAGCAGTATCTGACTAGTAGGGTCGGTTACAAATTATATTGTCTGATTCTCCTTTTTCAAACAAGTTGCTTGAGCTCTTGGAGAAGTGATCAAGTTAGCAATTCTGATCACAGCGGTAGTCAAGACGTCAACAATGCTAGGAACAATCACAAAGAGACCTCTGACTCTCAGGGAGGCAACCGAAGCTGAGGAGAGTGGAGAGGTCTCCAGCAGCGATTGTGGGTGTGCTGTGAGAGAGGAGAGCGTAGGGTCGGCGATCGGCGAAAGGAGGGAGTGACCATGAGCTGCGAACAGGCAATGGTGTCACTTCAACAGCGGCAACCTGAGATTTTAATTAAAACATATCCTACTGTTAATTAAGACAGCACTCAGCGACTCAGCTATGTAGCAAATAAAAGAAAACAAAGTTAGGCGTGGAGGCCTTCCAGGCTAGAAAGAAAAGAGAAGGATGATAAGAAACAAATGAAAATAGAATGAAAAAAGAGGAGAAGAAAAATAATAACATGCATCAAAATGATGTGCCTGTTGAATGGAGGTCTTGTAATAATTCAATCATCAGTGGCAGTCTAAACAACGAGAGCCACAATAACTATGCATAAAAAGTGGACAATCAATTTATTCATCATGGTGTTGGTACAAGTCTATTACTTTCTTCAAAATATCAATCATTTATTCAAAATATTCTTAACCAGTAGCCCAATGATCAATTAAAATAAATTTATTCGAGATATCGGAGTCAAGCTTTTCAATACTATATGAATCCAGAATTATTCTTGTGTGAAACATTTGACATTCACATTAAAGCAATTGAGAAGAGAAGGATAGCTACAGAATAACTCCTGGGCGCTCTTTGTAAGGGTGACCGTTTGGATTGGCCAGCAAAAACGACTATGTTCTCTGCTGTAAAATCACTTCCCGGTGGTTCGGAACCTACATAGAACTGTAGGTCCAACTCATCAATCACCATCATCCAATTCACTACCCACGCACAGGTCTCAGACCCATGTGGGCTTCATCCTCCGAAAAAAAAGAAAAATAATTAAATGTATTGGTAGGACTGAGGCTGCACGGCCTATTGAATCGAATCTGAAATGGTACAGTTTACAGTAATTCAGTTGGTAAACAGTTTACAGACATTTAAAAATGGGAAGTGATAGCCGCGAGCCGTAGCAGGTATCTGTTCAATCAGAGAGATAAGCTACGTTCTCGTAGGTCTTGTTTGTAACGGTGACCGATTAGATTGGCCAGCAAAAAAGACACTGTTCTCTGCTGTATAATCACTTCTCAGTGGTTCGGAACCAACCTAAAACTGTAGGTCCAACTCATCAATCACCATCATCCATTTCATTACCCACGCACAGGTCTCAGACCTATGTGGGCTTCATCCTCAAAAAAAAAAAAAAAACCACTCGTTGAGATTCTTATTAGTAAAACTGTACTGTTACTGAATAAGTGAAACTCTACTATTATTAAAATAACTGTAGTATTAGTAAAGTCTGTACTATTAATATTCGTTGATACAAGTATTGCAGCATAATCATCCAAAATTCACTATTACGACATTGAAATTACTTTACCGTTTCATGATTTTCATTTCAAGAATGTAAATATTTATTTATTCTCTATTAAAATTGACTGCAAGTCATTAAACTTATAATAAAAAGTTAATAACTTTGAAGCCTTTGTAGCCTACTAATTACAAAAATAATGAACTCACCTCACGTCATGAGCATTATTATAGGCTACTGTATTTCAATAATAGAATTAAGTTGAGAAGCTCAAGATTCAAATTTTTTCTGGCGTTAGACAGGAGCAAGGCAAGACAAGAGCAATTGGCAACGTCCACTTTGGGACAAAGATTGGAGAAGTGTACGTTCAAGTACAAAAATAATGAACTTACCTCACGCCATGAGCATTATTATAGGCTACTGTATTTCAATAATAGAATTAAGTTGAGAAGCTCAAGATTCAATTTTTTTCTGGCGTTAGGCAGGAGCAAGGCAAGACAAGAGCATTTGGCAACGTCCACTTTGGTAAAAAGATTGGAAAAGTGAACGTTCAAGTACAAAAATATGAATTATGAGTACGTTAATGAAAAACCTACAAGTTTTTAGAATCGCAAATATTTACAAGTCACCAACTTCATCGGTTACTGACAGTCGACATACAGCAACAAACTGTCAATATAGCTTGTTCAATATCAGGAAATACCTAGAGCATAAAAATGAATGTAACTGCATGACAGAAATCCGCCCAAAGCAAAAGCAGGCGCAACGAATCGATGCTGCAGGAGGTGTTCAAAGGTGAACCTTATGCCAGCCTATTTAGGAAGTGTTCGTACTTGGCTAACAATGCAACACAGGCAACAATGGCGTAGCAGAAGCGACAAAAATGCGATGCGTGAGCCTGAGCCCACGGTTGGTGACTGAGCTCAAGATTTTCCAGGTGTTTAGCGGAGCAGTAAACATTTTACACGGCCACTAATGCCGCGAAACGAACCAAGAGAGCCAGAAAAATCACACACAATGACTCTGTTCGTCTCCCTCGGTACCAGATATATTTTCTTGATCGTTTATTGTGTTTTTTGTACTTTTCACACGTCCCCGAGGTGTCGAAACCGCTGAAAAAAGAAGGTTAAAGTAAATTAGATAAAGACGCCTACAGGTGACTGGGTGTCAAACGGAGGAACTTCATAAAAAACATCGTAGGCGTGGATGAAGTTGTAAGGTGGTGTCGGCTTCTAGGCTAGCAAAGAATTTGACTGTATCCCATTCCCATAAAATGTGCGATACTGAATTCAACAACCTCGCATATTGTGTGGATTAGATCGGTTACTTGTCGAGGCTTTTGTCGGGGAGATTTGTCCGTGCAGATACTATTGCCTGAGTGCTAATGCATGTTGTGCCAGTCATGATCTACTCTTTTTTATGGGATCCCCCATTTTATTAGGTCAGTCCTGAATAATAATAATTAAAAAAAAAATAATAATAATCAGAAGAGAGAAGAAATACAACATCTGTGAGAATGAAGGAGTACTGGAAAAAGCGGAAAGAAGCATCCATGAAAAAATAATTGATTCAACGTACTCCAAAGTGGGTGATTCGAAAAAAAAGAGAAAATAATAATAATAATAATAATAATAATAATAATATTAATAGTAAATTAGCTAATAATAGTAATATTATTAGTAAATTAATAATATTAATAGTAACAATAGCACCACAGTGGAACCTGGCTCAGCCCTAACTTTAACCATTTTACTGTTCAATATTATGGTTTTTTATGAATTATGGTAGTCCAATTAGTGAGCAGTCACATGCGGTTGTGCTCCAGAACTTCAATGTTCTACAACTTATTATTAGTCCATAGTTATTTATGTACATCTTATTATTCAGTTTTACATGTGAATTTAAACGTTTTTTTATTTTTTGGGAGGATGAAGCCGATATAGATCTGGAACATGTGCTTAGGTAATGAGCTGGATGATAGCGATCGATGAGTTGGACCTACAGTTTTAGGTGGGTTCCGAACTACCAAAAAAAGATTTTATAGCAGAGAACAATTTTTTTTGCTGACCAAAGAGCGCCTAGCAGATCGTATCATAACTTATCAAGAGTACTAGTGTATTTGGTTCAACAGGATGCCAAATTTTAGTGAAGCTATCTTTTGAATTTGTTTCATTGTTTGATACCACAATCGATTAAAAAAAATGTCGTTATAATTATACCAGAGATCAATATAGTTTTTTCTGGAAGATGAAAACCAAGTTCAAGTGTCTAAGACCTGGGCGTGGTCTATGAGTTGGATAATGGTGATTGATAAGTTGAGTTTACAGTTTAGGTGGGCTCCGAACCACTTGGAAGTGATTCCACAGCAGAGGACAGATTCTTTTTGCTGGACAAACCATTTTATCAGTTTTACTGAAATCCTTCCTAATCTCCTCTTATGTCTCATGACTATCAGAGTTAAAGAATATTGAATATTTCATTATCCATTTCTTTATTTATAAAATTAATACCAGTACAATATAAATAAGCATCTATTACAATATTCTTTTTCTCTGGTTGACATAAACATAGGATCTATATGTTGACAAGTGAATCATATTTGTGTTTATGTATGAAACAATGTGACATCAACATAAGTGTTGAGTATATAGTGTCTCTGTCACTAGCAATTAATTTTTGATTAATATTATTATTATTTTTTTTAGGATGAAGCCCTCATATGTCTGAGACATGTGCATGGGTAATGAGTTGGATGATGGTGATTGATGAGCTGTACCTTCAGTTTTAGGTGGGTTCTGAACCACCGGGAAGAGATTTTACAGCAACAGTGTCTTTATGAAAAATAGTTTCACCAAATTTGACATTCTGTGGTACTAAATCCAAAATTTACTCCAGTACAACATTTAGTAAAGTATATTATAGTCAAGCAGGCTTTCTGACAGTTTCTGACAAGGCTAGTAACAGAATAAATCTCAATTAACACCTCTATTTTTTGTGGCCATTTTGAAAGCGAAGTACATAAATTAGTTTGGGTGCCATTCGGAAGATGATTGGGAAACAGTCGGCATCATTTTTACACAAACTGAGAGTCAGGTAGAAACCAAAGTGCCCTTCAGTATAGATGCTGGCCGCTGCCTAAAACCATTCCCTTGTACTTTCGGTAATTTACGCTCACACATTTTCTGCTTCATGAGGCTTTTCGTAGAACTTCCACTTGTTCAACGTCCGCCCTTCCATATCTTTCTTGTCACATTTTATTACCCACAAATTCTGGCAGTATGGACATCCAGAATGTCTCTTTCACACAACCAGGTCCGCTCTCACTAATTTTCTATCCCTGCTTTCTGAACACTACCTCTCTGTCTTCATTTTAAGACAATGTGATGAAATAAGATGAGCAATTTCTAGTGGAATCAATTAAAACTCTGTTTTAAAACTACTTCCACAATCAACTCCACATGACCGAAGTACTTTCAATTGAAAAACATCGGCTGTTGTTTGCCAATAATATATTTTTTTATTGCGGATGATGCCTACATGAGTCTGGAGATTTGTGCGTGGGCAATGAGGTGAATGATGAAAAACATCCATGGCTGAACGAGATTCGAACCCTAGGCTGCAGGAAACGAAGCCAGAGTCTTATCTTATCACAGACAAGCGCTCCAACCAAATGCCTTATCAGAGCCGCCTAAATTGTTTTTGTCTTTTTTCGACTCAATTTTTTTCTTTCCATCTTTCTCTAAAAGTAATACATTATCAAGTATCAAGTCTTAAGAACAGTGTAAATCACTGTACATTCAACTATCCCTTTCTTATAAAATAAAGAACTAAATTCATTGTAGATAAATAATTTTCTATTCAACCTTTTTATAGTTTTTATTCGTTTCCATCTCCTCATCTTCTGCTTTGTTCCCCTTCTCTACTTCTCCTTCATCATTTCATTTATTTTTCTGTTTTTCTCACTTCAAAAATTTTATAGTTGATATTTAAAAGTTTTTATATTATTTTGTATCAATAAAACTCTGAGTGGGCATACCTTCAGTTATTTCAAAGCCATTTTTATAAACAATTCATTAAAATTCTATTTTATTCTCAAAAATTCATGTCAAGAATGTAACTTCTTCATTGGATTCCTTTGTGTGGAAATGATTGATTGAAAGAGTCCAATAATCTTGTTTGTACCAAGAAAGTGAATGAATTTTTTAAATAAATGTTATTTTTCTATTGGTGGGGGACCCTAACAGGTAGTAGCAAAGAGACTGATACTTTAATCTGATAATTTTTATCAATCCAATTTTTTTCCTTGTTCTATTAGATTCGTCTACACCTTTCCATGAAAAGTTTAGAATTTATTTAATATTGTGCTCACAATAAAAAATTGACTGCAAGTCGTTAAATTTCCAATAATATGCTAATACTAATGTGTTTTAATAAATTGGTCGGCCTCAACCCCTATTTTCCACTGAGCGGTAACTTTAATAATTTTGTACTGCCATCTCACAGGTTTTTTACCTCAAGATGCATGTTTTCTAACCAAATACTAATAGACTATTATTGTAATTCTGTACTATATTATTATTTGTTTTAAATTTTATAATCGTACATTCAACCAGGGCATTCCAATATTGAATTTGTGCTATGGTTACTTTTAATTTGTACTTGTAATATAATTTTTCATTTCAAATATTCAATCATTGTACTGCTTGGATGTTTTGTATCTGCTGTATTTGTAAAGGAACAATATATATTTCATTTGAATTTTAATATTAACAACGCAGATCGTTATGGAACAAGAAATCCAAGAATATTTAATATGTTTTTGAAAATAATTATGAAATAGCAGAAGAACTGTGAATAACAACTCCATTCCACATGAAGAGTATCCCTTTTACAATATTCCTAATCACCTATTTCTTTGCACGTTATTTTTTTTAGCCACCCGCTTTCCACTCCCACTGATTCTTCTTCCAAACCTTCATCATTAACATCATTATCATCATTATCGTCATAATCATCATCATCATCATCATCAACATCATCCCCAAATTATTAGTGGATATCGTTCCAACCTTTCAGGTGATTTACAAACACCACTGCTCTGACCCACAACAATAGTCGAGCTGTATCATCCCAGTTACGGGTTTATGTCTTAATTGAAGAAAGCAGTCATGTTGGGTTCAAGCTCAAGCAGGTCTTTTTTCTCTATCTATCTCCCACTCTTTCTCCCTCACACATCATTCTCTCTCTTTCTCTCTAGCTCTCCACATTCTCATTTTCGTTAGCTCATCCTTCCTGTCTGAGATTCCTAAATCTTTCCTTGATAGCTCAATCCTCCTCCTTCAGCCACAATCATCTCTCCACCCATTGTTGTCAGCCATCAGTTCCTCCTCACTTTGATCCCCCACCACCATTGTTTCGTCTGTGTTTTTTATCAACTCAGATACCATTAGTCATGGTGCTCTTGTTATGCACCAGATCATCCATTTTGTTTCATATCATGCTTCTACCTCCTATCATTTTTTCACCCTTTACCTGAGTGAGTACAACTTTTCAGTCTCCAACTGATTGATGTATTTGTATTCATTAATAATTTGTATTTGCTTTCAAATAATTTATTAATTATTTATTCATTTATGTATTTATTCATCTATCTATTTATTTATTTTTATTTATTCATTCATTTATTTATTTATCTACTTATGCATTTATTTATGTATTTACTTAATTATTTATTTATCTATCTATTTACTTATTTATTTATTCAAATTCAAAATCAAATTAAAATTTATTTATTTATTTATTCTGACAAAATGTCATATTGTCCAAAACATTGACTTTAATGCTAAAAATTTATACTCCACTCAAAAAAATGATAGAATGATTCCTTTCACTTAGCAGTCGTGGTGGCTTAATCAATTAAGGTGTTATCCTGATCGCACTCTCTCTGACTGCTTCTCCTGCGGCATCGAGTTCGAATCTTGTTCAGCCTTGGATATTTTTCACCTTGCCATCATTTCCACCTCATTACCCACGCACAAGTATCAGACCTATGGGAGGCATCATCTGACTAAAAAAACAAATATTCGTCTTATTGTTCATTACATAGTTCGACAATTCTTACGTTTTGCTTCAAGCTAATAAAAAACATTTTGATTAATTCATATTTCTACCATCTATTTCATCTTGTATTCCTCTCTCACCTCTCAACTCTCAAATATGTAAGATGTATGAACTTCTGATGGAAATGGGAGAGGTATGAAGAAGAATTATATAAACTGAACGTGGTACAAAGGGAGTTTATTGTTTATTGAGTTGGAAATTACTTGGAGAAAGCAGAAAATGTAGATTTTACTTCCATTTTCTTCATCTGTAAGAATATCCATATAACATCATTTATAGCAAGACTTCTGACATTCTTGAGTCTAACAGGTAGATTTTTCCCCATTTTTCCGAGCTGAAGCTTAGCCTCAAATTAGAAAAAATTAGGACTCAAAATTATTTTTCTAATTAGTTGCAGTCCATATAATAATACTTCCATTAGGCCTTCTAGAGATTATTGAAAGGTACATGATGCATGTTCCTAATACATATCATTCAAATGATCTAACTTCAAATATTTGAGCGAAACAAACATATCAGTAAACTGCTTCCAACGAGCCTTCTCCAACAGTAGATCTACAAATGGGAAAATGTTTGCTAAGTAGACTATTCCTCTTTGTATTTGGTCAGCCCAAAAGCTGCAGCATTGCTTTAGTTTACTGAATGAAGTGTGTGCACAGACCTTGCATCTCAAATGTTTGCACCGACTCAACAACCTGTTCATTGGTTAAATATTGGCTCTGGAAAGATCATCTCTGTTTAAGAACAACTTAATAAATAATAAGTGAAAATCGTTGCTATTGCCACTGTTTAAACGTGATATTGAGCTACCGTATCAAATATCAGTTGGACTTGGAAACAGGTTGCAGATGATCTTATACAGCTTCTCAATGAGTGTTTGTAAGTGCAGCTGCTATAGAAGGGAATAGTTTACCTGTTTACCTCAAACCTCTAATTGACTAGCTTATGTAAACAGGATTAAATTACAAAAAATAAACAAGAATACTGTATATACTGTGTATACTGTATATATTGTGTATACTGCATATACTGTATATTTATGGTATTCTTATAATTCTGTAGTAGTAGTATTAGTAATGATGCTTAATTTTTCAACTCAAAATCACAAAAAAAAATTCCACACATCTTAAGCTTGGCTTATTGCCGTCAGCTAGAGTTGAGATGTTCATTTTTATGCTTTCAATTGAATGTATTGGCTACACTCTCAATCTAGCATATTGGATGAAACTCATCAACGAAAGAGAGGTTAGTTCTCTAACGAAGATGAGAACAAATAATGTACATGATTGTATGGCTATGTAGCAGTCAAGTGTTCTTATATTACTGAAATTATAGCCGAGTGATAGCCATAGGGAAGTGATAGCCAAGTGCCGTAGCAGGTATCTGTTCAATCAGAGATAAGCTACGAAACTCCTGGGCGCTCTTTGAAAGGGTGACCGATTGGATTGGCCAGCAAACAGTACTTTTCTCTGCTGCAAAATAACTTCACGGTGGTTTGGAACTCACCTAAAACTGTAGGTTCAACTCACCACCATCCATTTCATCACCCACGCACAGGTCTCAGACCTATACGGGCTCCAACCTCCAAAAAAAGTTATTATAATTTTTTTTAAACTTTCCTGTTTGTTGTTTTTTTGTGTAACAACATTTAGATTTCGTTAAAGTTTTTGCAAATAATAATGTGAAGACTAAAATAAATCCAGTTTCATTTCAGAACTCCCTCAAAGTTTTTGAACCTTGTCAGTATAACATGTAAATTACAAGGTTTAAAGAGCTTCATAGATTTTATGAATAAAAAAACAAAATCAGAACTAAAAATGTCATGCCTACATAATTTTCTATAACACTATCTTCAGCAAAATGTCCACTCAAAGCCACTCAAATACTATAATTTTCGTGAAATACAGTATTTCAAAATGTAACAAACTATGTACAATAGTTTCCCCTGGAGAAATACCGTAGCAGGTATCTGTTCAATCAGAGATAAGCTAAGAAACTCCTGGGCTCTCTTTGTAAGGGTGACCGATTGTATTGGCCAGCAAAAAAGACTCTGTACTCAGCTGTAAAATCACTTCCCGGTGGGTTCCGACCACCTAAAACTGTAGGTCCAACTCATCAATCACAAACATCTATTTCATTACCCACGCGCAGGTCTCAGACCTATGTGGGCTTCATCCTCCGAAAAAAAAATTAAAAAAGAGAAAGGTTTGGAATATAATGGTGAAAAGATAGATACATAAGGAGGGACTAATGGGGATGAATGAGTATAACGGGAATAGAGATGGTAGGAGTTAAAAGGAAAGTAGAAGAACATGTAGAATTAAGTTTTTGTCTATTCTGAGTAATTGCCTATAATGAGTCATTCACGATGTAGGTTGTGAATTTCTTGTATGATAGGAAGTACAGTAGTAGCCTATATTTCACAAAAGCTTGATATTGGTCGCTCTATGCGTTGGTGGATGACTATTCGTAAATTAGAGTATGTGCTTACTTGACAAGATTTTAATGTAGAGGGAAGCTAAAAAAATTATTTTCCTACAGTGACCCGAAAAAGTGCCTATTTTTGCATTAACTGTAGCACGCAAAATAGTCTATTCCTACACCAGTGCGGGAAAGTAAATTACAGTGCGCGAAAGTACTTTTCCGCACTCCAGAATTGCAACCTAACAACACAAAATAGTGAGCATGTAATACGCAGGTTCCCTATTCTGCATTCAAAAATAGATTGGCTACTCTGCTTCAGCTACGAAGTGCAGTCAGTTGTAGTACTTGTTGAAATTGATTTGATTCGAAGATAGGTTATGTATGTCCTGTTGAAATTACTTTGTGCATTACTGTAGAAAACATTTAATGTGTAATTCGAGCGCAAAGTATTTTTTCTGCACTCGAGAAACTGTTTCTCTCGGTGCAGAAAAACCCCACTTTTCACTCTAGTTACACAAATAGCTATCTCGTATAATATTTCGCTATTTGGAAGTTCGTTACATAGACTGTATTTTAAGCAACGGGGAAGATTGCATTCCCATGAATCCTGTAGCCAAGCACTAGCTCACAGCTTATGAAAAATCCTATTGTCGGCATTACTTCAAATAGAGCAACATCTACTCTAGAAGGTGAATGCTGGATGACAAAAGATAATAGCAGGCTTCTAAACGCTCGTTTTGTTGATTGTTGACTGCCCTTCAGTTCTCGTATCGTTATTACTTGGGACAAATAGATGCTTCAAGACTCATTACGGTTTGAACATTTCAATCCGACGATAAATATATTACGGGGATGGAATTCCCATTCAGAGAAGAATAAAATAGAGAGAAGAATAGTGGAAGAACAAAGGTTGGTGAGGAAAAAGAAAAGAGAAAACAAAGACATCGATACCTCGTGCCCTGAGATCGGACCACACCCCTCACGATTGTGACGTTTAACTTGTACAAAGGGTAAATAAGAATGAGGTGGAATTACATTATGAGAAACGACTTTAATTTCCTCAATCAGACCGTTCTTTGTTTGAAGCTCTCCTGTGGTTGTGTTGCACACGAATATAAATATTATGGGTAAAAGGGTTGAGGTTGAGATCTTGCTTTTTCTAAGGGAATAAAGATTCCGCGGGCGGTGAAGGGTTGTCAATGGACTTCTCAGCTATCGACAACACCAGCACAGTAATGGCCTATTGTGTTGCACTGGGGCGGTGCACTAACGAAGCCGTGATTCTCACAAGGAGGCAAAAGCTGATTCTGATCTGAGCGATGGTACTGTCCAGGGGGCCCTGAGAAGCAGCAGTAGACCCTCGAAAGTTTCAAGAGGCTGTCTCACCTTACCTCCTAGTGAGGAGAGCATTTCGTCAAGGGGGTTTAAAACAGAGGAAACGGAATGGAGAAAACTGGAGGGAACAGATTTTATCACCATTATTCCCTTTTTCATGTTAAACGTCTCATGCTAAAAACTGGTTCAATATCTCTATAGAGTGAGAAATTATTTATTTTGAAAAACCTAATTGGATTTACCTTACTTTTCATATCACTAGTAGTCATAAAAAAATCCTGGTATTTTAGAATTTCTTATAAAAAACCTGCAATATGGCGAACACTAATTGATATAGTAATTATGGTATCTAGTGGATAATTGTTGATCTGACTTATCTTATACGCCTTAACTGGAGTCTCCAATACGTAATCTACAAAAAAAAAAACACTTGCTAATAAAAATTCGAACTCTATTAATATGTTATTTGAGGACGATGTTTGGTAAATAATTGAGTAAAAAGAGTTTGAGGGAATTCTTAATAACAAAACCTATCTTACTTCAATTATTCAACTTTCTCAATTTTTTAATTCTTAGTAGATAAAACATTGTAGGTAGTATAAGAAATTGAAAAAGAAATGTGGAAACACATCCCAAACATTCGAACCCTTTTAAAATTAAACAATATTTATGATCATTCAACTATTTTAGAGACTATCTTCATAAATTTAACAACCTTGTTATTAAACAACTCTGAAAACGTTTAACCTGCAAACCCTGTGAATTCACTTCCAACAGGGGTGTTTTTTAAATATCGATTGAATTCAAGAGGATTGTAGGTGCTTGGCAGAAAATTGTGATTAAATTCAAGAGGATTGGTACTTGAATTCAAGTGTTTGGTAAAAAATTGATTATTCCTTCATTCATTTATTCACATACAGAAGCTCAAAGGACAAGCAATTAAGAGCCTTAATGACTAGAATAAAAGAACAACTGCGAAAAGAAAGATTAAAAATAACAAAAAGAATGCAAGTTTTGGCTGAATCAACAATAAGAAAGAAGAGAAGAAGTGATCAAACTTAAAGGAAAAGAGCAGAAATAAGAAATAACTGGTTAGAGGGAAAGAAATTAAATTTCTTCTGAATTTATTGCAGCGGTCATAAAAAGGATCAATGGATGTGTTCAGTTCGTTGTATAATCTTAAAGTTCATATTTTTCACTAAGAAAATGAAAACACATCTAGTGATTGAAAGTCGTATGCATATTTTATTGAAATAAGGTTTGTTGCATTCTACTAGGAATGTCCAGCTTAATTTTCCCTCCAATAATGCAATTATGCATTTTCTGTTTTTCTCTATTCATTTTGTTAGACATTATCAATGTTTATATTCATGCTTCTCCATGTAGCCTATGCTTCTACACGAATCTTCATTATTAAATAAGTCTAAGTTTTGAGTGGTATGTTTTGGTGTTTTGTTTCCAAAGTGAACTTTCAAATTAATATTCTTGCTTTAGAAATAATAATTGTACTTCAAAGTGAAATTTCTAGTTGAACTTGGATATAACCTAAAATTTGTATTTTTTAGTTGAAAATTTGTAAAGAAATGTGTCTGTTACTTGATAGTGCTTCTTGTAATAAATAAATATGTATTATATTCTGTCCCAAGTATTTATTCTTACTCATTTGACAGTTTTAATGATGCCTGTGTTCATATTAAAGAAATTCACTGCAATAAGGAGATGGTCTATTTGTAAACATAAGGGAAATGTATGATAATATTATTAATAAAATGCATAAACTAACGCTTTTTTTAGAAGAAAAACGAAAATCCGTTCAATCAGGACGAAAAATTTTTGGGAAAAAGTGAAGTCCAAGATCCAAGAAAGTCAAGAAACATCATAGATGGAATTAAATGGTCCATAAAAGGTGAAAGATGAAAAATTCACAAACAATAGAGAGAGAGAGAGTGAGGGGGGGTGAGAGAGAGCGAGAGTGAGTGAGTGAGAGAGAGAAATGTTACCTGCGCAAGTAATTGAGAACAGTTTTCGATGTCAGATAAGCTCCAATCCAATTCAGCTCATTCCAATGAGAACTAGAATTCATAGGATCAGATTTTGAGAATATGCCTAATTTCAAGTTATTCAGTTTCCATAATCCCTCACTGTGTTTAGCCTAGAATTTTGATTTAAAATGAACTTCGAAAATTTATTGAGCTTAATAGCATGCGTGTAATGGGGTGAATTGGCGGTAAAATCCCTCCCAGCTAACTGGAAACGAAACCAGGATCCCTGTGGTCAGTAGCAGTTTCACGAATCACAAGAGACAGTAGGAAATTTTGAAAACACTAGAATAACAAAGAACCGCGAAGAAGTGACATGATAACTAATGACACTCTCTGAGATGAATTGGATCGTTTTGGAAATTTCCAAAGGAAGCAGGCCACAGGTGTTTGGTCAAAGTAATGACACAGTGGCAGTCCATCTATTCAGCTCGAAAGAACAAGAATAAGAAGAAACAAAAGAAGACAAAAGTGTAGAAGGTGGCCTTGCGAGCTCCCGTAGAGAAAACCGTATTTTTCTTCTTTCAAACGGGGCTGCGTATCTTTAGGCTCAAATAGCTTGCTGAGTTTTGGAGCGAAGTTGTTCTAATCTACGCTAAATGTTCAGCCGTTGTAAAACTCTGAGCTAAGCCCTGTATTCAGCTCATTGTGACATCTAAGATTTTCATTGATAATTCAAATTTAGAATTCCGAATCAAAGGAATAATGAATAAAGAAAAATGGAGCGAACTGATGGCCATCAAAAATTCAAACTACAATAAAAAAAATTGTAATTGAGTCTTCAAGATGGGAGGTAACAATCTCAATTCACCGAACTCCCCCTTGGTTGAAAGGCCTAACGTGAGTTCATTCTGTCCATTTAAAACATGTTATGGAAAACAGTTATTACAAACAAGGGAAGTGATAGCCGAGTGCCGTAGCAGGTATCTGTTCAGAGATAAGCTACGAAACTCCTGGGCGTTCTTTGTAAGGGTGACCGATTGGATTGGCCAGCAAAAAAGACTCTGTTCTCTGCTGTAAAATCACTTCCCGGTGGTCCGGAACCCACCTAAAACTGTAGGTTCAACTCATCAATCAACATCATCCAATTCTTTACTCACGCACAGGTCTCAGACCTATATTGGCTTCATCCACCGAAAAAGAAAAAAGGAAGAAATTCCAAATTCCGAACCACCAAGTTGGTAATAGAGCAGATAACGAAAAATAATATTCGTTCGATCACCCATCTAAACACTGTCCTGAGCGTTCGTGACTCAGCAGTAATTTCTTGTGATAGTTTCGTAATCACAGGAATGGGTAAGTGTTTCACTAGTAAATTTTATTTTCAATATTCATGTTGAAATATCAAGCCGAAAAGTAATTAGGAACTACAATGTCAAATCTATTATTTGTTGTGATTTACTACTTATACAAGTTGTATTCTACGATCTTAAGTGACCCACCTTCAAGCAGGTTTAAATGCAGTGAAACAGGTTTAACTACAGTTAAACTATGCAGTGGGAAAATGTTGAAATTTATACCAAAAATATTATATTTTGTGAAAAAAATACTTTGTCTCTGTGGAGCTTTTAAAGTAATGACTTCAACAATGTCTTTCGTTAATTCATTACAAATGAGACATTCATGGCCAGTTGCACGAAAGAAAATTAAATTCAACCACCATAAGATGACGTCATTTGACGGAGCCAGTGCAACGACTTCCCTATTGAGCTCCGTAAGATGACGTCATCTTACGGTGGTTGAATTTAATTCTATTTCGTGCAACTGGCCATGAATGTCTCATTTTTAGTGAATGAACGAAAAACATTGTTCAAGTCACAACACAGAAACACAGTATCCACAGAGACAAAGTATTTATTTCACAATATACAATATTTTTACTATCAAAATATAATTTTTGAATAGACCTCTATTAGGAGGTAACGAATTGCAGCTTTTTAAATTTCAAGTAGTACGGTAAAAGAGAAATATTTGAAGCAAAAACCTGACATTGCTGAAACAAATACAAAATCCAAGCTTTAAATAATTATAATTGGAGTGCTGATTGCGATAACATCTAACATTTGTTCATTCCAAATAATCTGTTATAAAAAATATGTTTCCATGTGTGAGGCGCAAAACTGCTTGAAGAGTTAAAGACAAGGTATAGAGCCGCTGAAATTGGGTGGAATTCTAATAGCAGTGATGAGTATCAGCGTGAAAATGGCGGTTGGTCTCAGTTTAGACAGGAGGAATGAAATTGGCCTGTTAAAATTCTGCATTCAGCGATCAACGAACAAGACATCAAAATTATCGAGGTATTTTAATTGTGCTGCTCAAAAATACCGACTGGCCTTATCATGTACATCAAATTTGCATAGTAATCACTCTTGTGAGATGACTGTTGATGATGAGAGGTGAAGTGTCTGTCCAGTTAGGACCAGGACCAGTATACGAGCATTACGCCAAAGGATTGAATACAAGTTTTGGGAAGAAATAATTGAGAGCTCCCATCTTTTCCTGCATATGAGTTGATAATGGATTCAGATTTCATTGATATTTGTTTTCTTTTTGAGGGTAATTTATTTTAGAATCCAAATAAATTAAACACGAATTCAGAAATTATTATATACATGAATACGTATACAGAAATTATGAACATGAATTGATAATGACTTGAGTTCGTAAGAAATATAAGAAAAATATTGGATAAACTTTACTGGTGAACTTAATATTTATTTATTCGTGTAATGGCTACTTCGCATTGTTGGAATGCTTCCTCAGATACAGCAGGAGGCCTAGAAATCATGAACATGACTCAATAAGATCGATGAGAATTGTTATTTTTGTTATTGCGGTAAAGTATTCCAAGAAGAGATATTTTGCTACATGTAATAGAATTAAAAAACTATTAATATTATTAACTTTTTGGTTTAAATTTGACGACTTGCAGTCAGTTTTATATTGTGAATATATAATAAATGTACTCGCATTCGGTAACGTTTTCAAGGTCTTGAAGATGAGATTCAATACCTGGAAAACGTTCGGCCGAATGTTACAATATAAAACTGACTGCAAGTCGTTAAATTTACAACAAAAGGTTAATATTAACAACGCAGATCGTTATGGAACAAGAAATCCAAGAATCTATTAATATAGTTGTAGATTAAAATAGTAAATATATGAATGGTCTGTGAATTTGGGTATGAGAAAAATTTGGAAAATAAATCTACTCATTAATATTTATACTTTTTATGGTTTCCAGATCTTTTATACTCCCAATATTGTGTTTCATATCCATAATGAAGCTGTAATTTCCTTTTTTTGTGTTCCAGATTTGTAAAATGAGAATCACGCCCGTATACAGGTTTCCGATGATCCTGGAGCAGGAAATTCGGGGGCCTCTTATTTTCCAAGTGTATGATTTTTTTGCGATTTTTCTGGGGCCCCCGGGTTAGTGAACCGGCTGCCCCTAGCTTAGTCACGGTGCTTATGTAGATGTCAATATTTCCTTCATTTTACCATTTTTTTCGTAGGATGAAGCCTACATAGGTCTGAGACCTGTGCGTGGGTATTGAATTGGATGATGATGATTGATGAGTTGGACCTACAGTTTTAGGTGGGTTTCGAACCACCAGGAAGTGATTTTACAGCAGAGGACAAAGTCTTTTTTGCTTGCCAATCCAATCAGTCACCCTTACAAAGAGGATCTTCGCAGCTTATCTTTGATTGAACAGAAACCTGCTACGGCACTCGGCTATCACTTCCCAATTAACGATATTATACAGTATGAGGAAGTCACCAGCACAGATTAAAGAACATCTAAATGAATATCTAAAGGTTTGTCTGTGTCACCAGTCACCTGTTGCATCACCTCAAACCCTAATAATATTCATTTTTATTATTCAAGTGAAAAATGAAATTATTATTTATTTAAAAAAAAAATCAAATTAAAAATACCTCAAAGCCTTATTAGATTTGCCTTTTTTAATTACCACTAGGGCTGGTCCGGGGCGGTCAGAGCGGTCATTGCTACACTACTGCCATTAAATACTTATTATACTGCGAATTTTTAAAGTTTAGGACAATAATTTAGAAACATATTTGAGCTTATTCTACTACCTCAAGCCATTGAATAAATGCTTTTTCTTGTGCTCCAGCTTTGTAGAATGTTGATAGAATTATATGTAAGTTATGTACAGAACAATAGCCGACTTCGACTTTAGGTGACTCTTCAGACCTTAACATTATGTTCTGGCCCAAAGAGGTACTATGAGACCGAGGTAGGTTGCAAATTTCCTCACTGAGCCAACCGAGTTGTATCTATGCCGAGCCCACCGAAACAGAATTTGAAGCTCTGCTTAACAGTCCACTCCCACCTTCACACAGGGTCTAAATGCACAGGTGAGAGTGTATTCTATCTAGCACACCTCTGAGCTACTTCCTGCGTCCAAGCCATCGATCGACAGAGACTTTTGGAAAGCAACACAATAATAATAATTGTACTTTGGAAAAAATTAGAATTTGGAAAATAAATCTACAAAATTTAAAAAATTAATCTACAAAATCTAAAAACTCAAATCTAAAAACAAATCTAAAATCTACAAATCTGTTTGAAAAATAAATCTACAAAATTTGGAAAATAAATCTACTCATTAAATTTTTTACTTTCTATGGTTTCCAAATGTTCTATACTTCCAATATTGTCTTTCATATCTATAATGTAGCTGTAATTTCCTTTTTCTGTGTTCCAAATTTGTTTTATACTTTCAATTATTGATGCAGCCTTTTTTGTGGGCATGTGGATAGAATCGAAAGCCACTACTTCACCTTACTATCAACTTAACTAGGGATGATATTGCAAAATTTTAATTTTGGGATGATATTGCCAGTAAAATTAAGTCGAGGTAGCCGGCTTTTCTGGTAGACTTATATTCCTTGCAAACACTAGATCGTTTTATTCCGCTTATTAGTAGAGTACAGCTTTATGCATGGCTTGTGAGCAATATATCTCCCTGGAACATATCTTCTTGTAGCTAGCATAATACGGTTGGAGCAAGACACCACTATAGCCTACTGTAAGTAGTGAGGCTTTGGTAGGTGACCACTGACCAGTCTACCGGCCCAGTAAGTCCAGTGGCTATATTATGTGGACTCCACATAATACTGTATATATATAATATGTGCAGCCTGCAGCCCAGTCATTTGCCTGCATTAGACCACAGGGCAGGCCAATAATATTGTAATTTATGTCGAGATGAAGGTCTTCGCTTGACATGACCGTGACTGTATAAATTTCAGCTTTAATAATAAATTAAGTCTTTATTTAGACGGTAATTTAACTTGTGTAGAGTGGTACTGGACCCAAGTACAATGCCACCCTTACCAGCCCTCCCCATGATTTTATCTTTATTTAAATCATCATCATCATAATCAGCAACATCGACACTATAATAAAGTTCATACTAAGACTACATGCTTTTTTCATCGCAATCCTTCTGAGGAACCCTAGCCGACCATTGTAACGAGTACTCTTGTAGTTTAAAAAGCTTTCCACTGGAAGATTTGCGGTGTAAATCTTACGAGAAAGTGACAGAAAAAATTTGGCTCACCTTGAGAATGAAATTCATGAGCACGATAATTTCTGCTTCTTGTCTGGCGATGACTAATATTAATTTATTTAGTCGAAGGAGTAAATTCAAGGTTTTTTAATAGGGTGGATGGACATATCTTGACAAGTAGTTATGAACCTTGACAAGGTTCCCCTGAACCTGCACCTCATTAGCAAAGCTTTGACTGAGTTACCTTACTTAACAGCTTATAAAAACGATAAATCAAATAATAATTTGAGCGCTCCACACTTACTCGATTTTTGAAATCATTTAATATTTGAGTATCATTTCATTGAAGTCGGTTTCTTTTTTTGATTTAAAAGTTCTTTTATTTGAGCTAAAGTAGGTTTTCAAATGACGTTTCTTAGCAGCATTTAGAAACCCGCTTGTATTTCAGCCAGCTGATCGAAATATTGAGCCAAGAGATGTAAAGTATGTAAATAATTTTATGAGTGCAAAAATACAGTGAAATTTGATGATACTAGTGAACAGAGAGTGATGTCTATCACATCCCTATCAAGGAATTGAAGCACGGTCTGGGAAAAGATTATTACGAGTAGATTAACAAAGAAAATTTGAAGGAACGTTGCTGCAAATGTGCTAAAATTACAACAATTTTTTTTCAAAATTGCAGGTCATCAAATGATACATCTACCTCCCTAACATTAGTAAAAGATTGAATCATGTACATGTTGAATAAATATGTCATATATTATACAGCTCCTTTGATTGCGTCATTTTTTAAACATCCTGTTTAAAAGAAAAAATTCAATAAAACAATACAATAAGTCAAGAAGGAATCGTTAAAGCTTTAGAAAGGAACATTCTCTCCTTAATTGGAGTCTCCCAGTCGTAATCTACAAAAAAAGGGTTCGATTTCCAATAATAGACCCACATAAAGACAAGAAAAATATTGATTAGTTGAATGACAATTTTTTAAAGCATGGAGTCACTTGTTTTCAACCATTTCTTTTTCACTATCAAAGTCAGAAATGAGTGAGATATCAATGCACTCCGTACTGCATCACTATTCTTCTTCCAGTAACCCACATGGAGACAAGAAAAAACATGATGACAAGATATCGTAGCAGGCAGTCAAAGCGTAACATACTTAACTATCGGTTCAACAATGACATGGCGGAATTTCACTGGTTCTCAACCTTGTCTGGATAGCAGTACCATGTTATTTTATAGTCGAACGTTTTTCTGCTGTCACTCCTCCCCTTTTGGAACATGTCTTCACTGTTACCCCAATCACACCAGCGTTCATCTTCAGGCGTCTATCATAGATAGAAAACGTTTCCCTATAAAAAGTGCTACATCATTCACGCTTTTTCCGTGAGGCCGCATGAAATGACTGCAATCTCACAGTGCTTCTGTGCTTCCATTTAGTTTCACCCGTGCTTGGCTACGAGGCTTAACGAATGATGACATCTACTATTTAGAAAAAAGGATAATCTCTTAATCTTTGTGCTATTAAGCAGTTTTAGAAACCGTGTCTCAACCTCCTTACACATTCAATAATACGATGTGACATTAAGGCTGTGCGCAGGAGCGCAGGGTTTGTGGTCATAATTTTTATTTAAGTTCATTGTATTGGATATTATTAAGGTAATGAAATGTTAACTATTGCTATGAGAAATTATTTTTTCATCAAATATTTTATGGAATATTGGAGTTCAAAGTTGAAATTTTTCGGTTTTTGGGGGCAACTGAACTCACCTACGAGTTATTTTAAACATTTGATTTTTTTTTTTACTGAAAGACACCTTGGGGAAAATAATGACACATTTTTTATTTCAATTTAACAATTGGTTTTTTCAAAATAATTAATAAAAAACTGAAATGTTTTGCATGTTTTAAAAAAATTATTTTGAGAAAACAAATGGTTTGAATGGAATAAAAAATATGTCATTTTATTCCTCAATGTGTCTTCCAATTAAAAAAAAAAATTATCAAAAGTTTAAAATAACTTGTAAGGGAGATCAATTGCCCCCAAAAAACCAGAAAATTTCAACTTTGAGCTCCCATATTCCATAAAATATTTGATGAAAAAAATAATTTCTCATGGCAATAGTCAACATTTTAATACCTTAATAATATTCCATACAATGAACTTCGAAAAAAAAATGATGACCAAAAACCCTGCGCACAACCATAAGAGCCCTTACACGCTCTTGTAGTTATTTTATTATACTAATTATTGTTATTATTATACTAATTATCTTAGGGAAGTGATAGTCGAGTGCCGTAGCAGGTCAGAGATAAGCTATGAAACTCCTGGGCCATTTTTGTAACGGTGACCGATTGGATCGACCAGCAAAAAAGACTGTTCTCTGCTGTGAAATCACTTCCCGGTGGTTCGGAACCCACCTAAAACTGTAGGTCCAACTCATCAATCACATCACCATAATCCAATTTATTACCCACGCACAGGTCTCAGAGCTATGTGGGCTTCATTTTCCAGTAAAAAATTACAAATTTGTGTTTGCTTCACATTTTGGGTGTTAAAAGAAGATTGTTCAGCTGTTATCATTTTATGTTTTGTACTTGTACAAACTTTTTATGAAATACTTTTTATTTTTGTATTCATCATTTTTTTAGAATTCATTAGCCGATAGAAGAGATTAGATAAGATCTCCAACTGCAAATTATACGTGGAGACTACGCGTTTGATAATTCATTTATAATAAAACAAGGATTTATCCATTCTTTATCCGTGGAACCTTCTCTGGATTTCAACAAATATTGAAAAAAGATATAAAAAATATTGGACAGAATACTGAAACCTCTGGATCTCAACACATATTAAAAAAACATAAAAATACTTGCCGAATCGGTCCAGACATTCACTAAATAAAAAAACAAACCAATAACGTTTTGAGGCCAGTGCACATTCCACAACACTATACACATCTTCAATGAACAATGGTGACTGATATTTGGAAATTTTTTTTGGAATTTTTTAGATTTTTACCATTTTTACTAATACGAGAGGACCACAAATTACAAAAATTTGAGAACTATCACACTGCATATCCTTTCTAGCAACAACTTGGTTTTGAAAAAAAGTCCTTAGTACACGTGATTATTCTTCTACATGTTGTCAGCCTTCAAAATTCGGATATTCCTTGTTGTGAGAGCAGGCTATAGTACATTGTATTTTAGCGGGAAGGATCGCTGAAAATAGGCAGCCCTAGTGAAGATAGTGATTTGTTTAGAAATCTCAACAAGAATGATTCTATCTATAGCCGGTTGTAGGGGGAAACTAACTGCTATAAATAAGGTCAGGAAGACAGGTTGCTGTGATGGCTCATGGCTGAGGCATCAAATGAGCCATGCTTCAGAGGGGTAGAACCTTGTGACCTTGAAATATCATACACCGTTCTACTCCACCCCCATGTGTTCAATCATTCTCCTTATGTTCTTTCAGCCACCCTCTCTCACACTATCTTTCATCCCCTTCCTCAACACCATCTTTCTTCTCTTCTTTTTCTCCTTCTTGCTCATCATTCGCCACTAATTTACAACCTTTTCTCATTCTTGTTTTTTCTTCTAGTTCTTCAAAGCGGGAACAAAATATAGACACTTCTTCCCTTCTAGAAACACCTTTTCAGGTAAAATTCGTTAAATTTATACTGTCAATTTAACACCTTTGACATTGACATTTACCAAACCTTATACTTCAGATGAGGAAATTGCAGAATTCTTTATAAATAACTAATCGAAATTTGTCCAATTTGAGTAGCTCTTGTAGCCTGCACGCTGCCAAGAAACATTTTTAGTAACTGTGATATCCTGCATGATACAATACCTGTATCAGGGACGAAACCAAAAAGTTATTTTTCTGAAAAATCTATTATTGGGAAAAATATTGGAAAAAATATTATTCCCCCAATGTTTATAAACAACCATCCCAAAGTTGATAGCTAAAAATAGTTCACAGATAATATTCTTAAATGACAGTAACCTCCTCCAAAACTCACCTTTGCTCATTATATTGTATTCTTAATTTTTGGCTGTATCAAAAATATATAATATTTTCCATTGTCTAGTTCGTTCCCATTATCTGGCAACTGTCAACTACTGACAAACTCCCATATAATATAACGTATTCCCAAACATCTAATTTTATGATGTCCTTAAACATTGCAATCGTACCAAAATTACTTCTCATTTACAAATACTTCTTAAGAACAAATTTTTTGCCTGGGTAATCGATTTACTTCAGAAGGTCAAATTATTTATTAATTTACCATCTCATATGACACTGGCATTCAAATGAGGATTATAAACTTATCAGGTAAGTGATAGCCGTGAGCCGTAGCAGGTACCTGTTCAATCAGATAGAGATGAGCTGCACTCTCCTAGGCACTCTTTGTAAAGGTGACCGATTATATTGGTCAGCAAAAAAGAGACTGTTCTCTGCTGTAAAATCACTTCTCGGTAGTTCGGAACCCACCTAAAACTATAGATCCAGCTCATCAATTACCATCATCCAACTCATCACCCACGCACAGGTCTCAGACCTATGTGGGCTTCATCTTCCAAAAAAAGAGAAAAAAAGGGAATCATTGCTACACCTACGACTTCAACGATCGGTTTACAAGCTTGACAGAGGTTCAAATCCCCATCATCTCGATTATCTCGATTATGTTGATGTAAAAATGAAAAAAAGTCCAGCTTGACAAAGGCTCAAATCCATATTACCTCATATAAGCAATATCTCGATTATATTGATGTAAAATCAAAAAAAATCTAATGTCTTTGCTACAACTCAGAAAAGCTCATCCAAGTTCTTCAATACTTCAAAACGCAAAAGTCAAAATAAAACGAGCCAATCAATTTAATCTCAGTCTCAGAGTGGCACGTGTCAATCCAGACTAGTCACTGCCGAAGCAACAAAATGGCTGCAGCTGATGAAGTGGGTAGATTGAGGACATGCTTGACAAGCTGAGGCCTCGTTATCAGGGATTTATCTATCACTGAGTTGGGATAAGTGAGGCAGTCCTTGTTATATCTGTCTTTTGGCTCTGTCTCATTCGTTCTTCTATGCTTTTCTCTCATTCTTACCACTCTTCTCTCTCTTAAAGTTGACTTTTTCTCTTTTTCTTCATGATATCAGCCTTTTGGCGGCAAAAGGCGACTCCGCTAGTTCCTAAAACGGTGACATCTTCTCCTCCAACAATATACCAAACGAGAATAACGCCATTTTTCATTCAATTTTTTCCTTCTTTCGTTCTCTCACTTATCGCCATTTCTTTTCACCCTTCTCCTTGTCCGGCTCATCTAACTTGTCTTCCTAACTTTTATCTTTAAACTTTTCTTCATACATTACCTATATTACCGTGTTTCGGAGGACACGTTAAGCCGTCGGTCCCGGTTGCATATAAAAAAAAGCAGTCGTTAAAAAAGCGGCGAGGTAGAACTACCCGTAAGGGTCTCCCCACTACGAAAAGCCATACGAATTTACTTTTTTTACCTATATAATTTCCCATCCCTTACTGATATCTGTATTTATTCATTGGAACACTTTATATGATGTAGCACGTTTAAACAAAAATCACAAAAAGATTTAGTAAAGTATTTAAAATTTATGTATGTCATTGAAATTGTTTTAATCCGAAATGAGCTAGCAGGTTCTGCTCAATATGATGTTTTCTTATCATCATCCATAGGCAAACTTGTTTACAACAAACCTCCAAATAAAGAAATACTCTTAACTTTTTGTTGTAACTTTAACGACTTGCAGTCAGTTTTATATCGTGAATATATGATAAATGTACTCACATTCGGCCGAACGTTTTCGAGGTATTGAATCTCATCCTCGATCACCCGATCTAGGATGCCTTGAAGATGAGATTCACTACCTCGTAAACGTTTGGCCAAATGTGAGTACATTTATTATATATTCACAATATAAAACTGACTGCAAGTCGTTAAAGTTATAACATAAAGTTAATATTAACAACGCAGATCGTTATGGAACAAGAAATCCAAAGAGAGATACTCTGTGTAAAGAATTACAATGGATTATATACTGTAAATCAATGTAGGGAGACTCCTAACAATTACCAGGATCAATGGTTTATTCCAATTTACAATGATATAATAAAAAAAATCATTATTTGCGTAACAGCTGAATGAAAGTTTTATTTCTTTATGGAAAAATAGAATCTCTGAAAATAATGCAATGATTTAAAAAGAATGTACAGTAGTTTGGAAAATATTAATTTTAGTTCAGTGGTACAGATACTTGTGATGATTATTAAAATTTCAAAAGTTCAAGACTACACTTTCATCATTATTTACTTAATGGTACTACAGAGCCTAAACACTAATACTATTATTGACATTTTCTATGTGGTGGTATACTAAAGCTAGGTACTATATCAATTTATTCTAAATATTTTTTTAGAGTACTTAAACGGTAAACACTGAATCACGTCGAACGAGATAAACTTTTGATCAGAGATGAAAATTAGATTTTCCATCATTTGACTGCTAGCAATACAAAGGAAAAAAAAGAATTTCTATCTGGAACAACTTCTTGACTGAATAATCGATTCAATTATTCAGAAGTTCAACTGTATATCTATTTGAAACTGTTGGAAGAAGATGAATTAGTCAAGTCCTTGATTTTGTATTGGAGAGGGCCGGTTAGCTCTTCTTTGATAAATAGCCCAATTCCCAATTCATTTCTCTTCCTGAAGATGGCACTCAATGTTTTACTGAAGCTGGCATTAATAGGTTGGCCTGTTAAAATCTTAATTTGTTATGGTTTAGGATTTCACGCAAGTTTTCTGGGGTCGGGTCGGGTCGGGTCGAAACACAAACACGCATGCTCAAAACTTACTTAACACTCGTGACAACAGGGAGTGGACCCTCCCTAACCCTCCCCTTCAGCGATAATCGGTTCTGATTTCTTTTCGAAAACCTGCTACACCCATATTCAACGTCAACAGCTTCATGGTAGATTACTGAAGAGAGGTCCACAGACAGAAGATATTGAACTAATGATTCTTTTATTTTGAAAATGGTAAATAACAGATTAAGAGATTTAGAGCAGGAATAATAAACTTCTGTGTTAAATCATGTCAACTTTTTTGGTGAATTTAACGATTTGCAGTCAATTTTTAATTGAGAATAAGTAATATTTACTCAAACTCTAGGCCGAACAAAGCCTTGAAGATGAGTTCCCATAACTTGAAAATGTTCGGCCTAGAAAGTGAGTAAAATATTACTTATTCTTAATTAAAAATTGACGTTAAATTCACCAAAAAAGTTAATATTAACAACGTAGTTTGTCATGGAACAAGAAATCCAAGAATTTAAATTATGTATTTGTTCTAGAAGTAAGATACAATTATTCAAAAATAAATAAAGAATAATTTTGTAAATAAGTAGGTTATTGTGAATGAGAAAATTTTGAAAATTAGGACTTTGTAATTCGGTGTTGCTATTTACATGGTTGTTATGTGATGACATACAAGCCATATAGCATGGAATATTGCTGCAAATAGCATATTAGAGCATTTTCATGAAATATTGCCGCTTATTTTGGGACTTTTGGGATTAGTTTTGATCGATTTGGCATCCATCTTTCTCTATAGAGTAATTTTTAAGACACGACATTGTTATTTTTAAGCAAGTGAAAGAGGACAGTAAATTTGAAGTTGCAACGCAAGACTCAGCAGTCTATTTGAAACATAATATTGTCAAACCTCTCTATATCGAACTCACAGATAACGAAATCCTCTACTTGAAGAATTTTTATGGTGTTCCTTGACATTGCAATTTTGGCAAGAGGACTTCTCATTAATAAACACCTATTTAGAACGAATTTTTTGCCTTTTTTGTTTGAGGATGAAGCCCACATAGGTCTGAGACCTGAATTGGATGATGATGATTTATGAGTTTGACCTACAGTTTTAGATGGGTTCCGAACCACCGGGAATTGATTTCAGAGCAGAGAACAGAGACCTTTTTGCTGGCCGATCCAATCGGTTACCCTTACAAAGAGGGCCCAGGAGAGCGATGCTTATCTAATCTGATTGGTAATAGATTTCGTTATACAGAAGTTTAACCATTTTTAGTGTAATATTCTCGTCTTGTTCTATGCAGTATAATTCTTCTAACATAATTCTATTGCGCAATTGAAAAATTGCATAATGGCCACTTATCCCAGCCTTAACAAAACAAGGGGTCATGGCAGGCTGATGAAGCTTCTCCTCAGCAGTGAAATGCGTTCCTGCAGTTTAAGTGAGTGAAATTTCAATTAAAAAAAATACAGTGCCTGTTTTATTATCAGATTGTTCATAAAAATGTCGAGATTGGAAACATCATAGAATTCTGTTAAATTATAATGGGTGAAGGATTCAACCAATCTGGTATTTATCATCATATTTTTTCTCGGAGGATGAATCCCACATAGGTCTGAGAACTGTGCGTGGGTAATGAATTGGATGAGGATGATTGATGAGTTGGACCTACAGTTTTCGGTGGGTTCCGAACACCGGGAAATGATTTAACAGCAGAGAAGAGTCTTTTTTGCTGGCCAATCCAATCCGTCACCCTTACAAAGAGCGCCTAGAAGTTTCGTAGCTTATCTCTGATTGAATAGATAACTGCTACGGCACTCGGGTATCACTTCCCATATAAAAATTATCATATAGTAAATAATAAATAATTTTATTTCCCTTTTCAAATATACTGTACAAAGTAGTGATTCAATATTTATATTACAGGAAATAATAAGATATATAAATATAACATATACTTAGGAAATCATCCTACCCGACTATGGCATGCCATGTTCTAGAGTAGGTGTTAGTAGAAAAGAAAGGTTTAGGATATAGGATTGGTCAATTTTCACAATTACAAGTTTCCACCATAATCATTGTTTGAAAGAATCCTCTCTATATGCTGTCTGTCAATATTTATTAGCCAGCTATGAAGTTGTTGCTTGAATTTATTGATCTGTCCTATTGCTTTTTTGTTTTCAGGAATTAAGTTGTAGATTTTTGCTGGTAGGTGAAAGTGATAATTTAAAATATCAATATTCTCCTCTATAACCTCCTTGTTTTACTTTCTTGTATAAAAATATTATTGAACTATCAAACTAGATACAGGCTGAGATATTCACCAACCACAGTACACACCGTAGTTTTCAGTTATTATCCAACTCTGGCATTCCCTCTCGATCTATCCATTTATCTTTTGATCTCTTCATCCCACTTTGTTGTGTTTGTTTGAGCCGCCTTCATCCGTAGAAGCGCAGGAATGCAAACAACGGTGACAGTGCGCAGTTCTACTCTCTTTCCTATTCAGCCTCTTTCGTTTTCTTCATAGTCTCCTCTCGGTCACTCTCCTTTTAGTGGACATTTTGCCATTATTCAGAGGCTACGAAAGGCTGCAAGCATGTTGTTAATAGAAGCGCCTCTTTTAGAAGGACAGCACACCCTTGGGGGTGTTTCCTGGAACTGCGGGTCTTCAGAAATATGTTACCCATCCATTCCTCCTTCCCACTCCCTCATTCCCCTTCTTCCTCTTTATAGAAGAACATGCACGGTCAAAAAGGAACAGAGAAGATACGTGCTGATCGATTTCATTGGCCTTCAACAGAAGTTTTTAAAAAGATTTGAAAAACCTTTTGTATCAGACGTTCCTTGACTCTGTTGGCAGAATGATAACCTTCGCCAATTCAGGTAACACAGATAAATGTTCAGGTACACCTGTCAACCGATCATCAACGAAGTAGCTCCTTTTATAATTTTATTCAGATTTATTTTACATTTCAGGATACTAGTACTAAATTGTGCTTCAGAGTAAAAGTTTCTAGTGAAACAAAGACCTAACCTAAGATTGGGATACTCTAGTTAAAATTTGTCGAAGAATACGGTTTTGACTGTTATATTTTCACAACTTATTGAGAAATTTGAATTTATTTTTAAAACCTACTTACAAATCTATGATAGGAGTTAGGAGTTTTGGAGTTTGGAGTTTTGAGTTATGAATAGGAGGAGTTTTCTTCTGATATTTATATGGCTTATTTTTGAAGTCATAGAATGAGTTTCAAGAGTATTTAAGATCACAATATTACGAAATGTTAGGCCTTGAGGAAGAGGCATTCCTCACGATAAAAAATTCATCACAATGGATACTTTATGCATGGGGGGTGCAGAACATTTTGTACACTATATATGTTCTCAGTAATCATTTTCTGTCATATTTCAACCAAAATTAGTAATGGTCAGAAAATCTTGAATTTTGACTAATTCAGAATGCTCTGTAGCTTTGTGACTTTGTATTTCCACAACTTATTGAGAAATTTGAATTTATTTTTAAACCCTACTTACATATAATTCTATGATAGCCTATAAGTAGGAGTTTTCTTCTGATATTTATATGGTTTATTTTTAAAGTCATAGAATGAGTTTCAAGTGTATTTAACATCACAATTACGACACGTTAGACCTTGAGGAAGAGGCATTCCTCACGATGGATACTTTATACATGAGGGGTGCAGAACATTTTGTACACTCTGTATGTTTTCAGTAATCATTTGTTGTCATATTTCAATCAAAATTTGTAATGCACAGAAAATCTTGAATTTCGACTAATTCAGAATGTTTCCTCTGTAGCTTTGTGACATTTTCCTTTTCAGCTTTTCCCAGAAATTGAGTGAAGCTGAATTCAAAATCTAATACTTGACTGGAATCGTCAAAGGCATTCACTCAAAAACACAGAGGCAAACCGAAGGAGGGATATAGCGTTGTAACCCCCCAAAATTCTCAACCGGTTCTAAGCGAAAAAATTGTTTGTATCTTTTTTGGGGATGAGGATTTTTTAGGTAAATTTTATATTGGCCTCCGAAAAATTTCTGAATTCGCTCCCGCTTTAACAGAAGAAAAATTTTCTTCGATATAAATAGTCATAGGCCAAGTAAAGTACAATAGTTCATGACAGTACTATGGAACAAGGCTTACTACTATGCTATCTAACTGTAAATTTTCTCTTTAATGAACATGAGAGCATGAAACAACAATCTCCAAAATAAACTACATGCAGTTAAAATTTTATTTGTTAAAGAACAGTAAATCTCAGCGTGAACAATCAGTCATAAATCTGCTGGAATTTCACAGTTAACAATAAATTTACTATTGAGGTAAATTGCGTTTTTCTGGTATAGAAAAGAATGTACTTAATTTTAAAATTTCTCTTCAAGAATATTTTTCCGCTATATAATTGAGTCATCAACCTTATTTTGAACATGACAATAATTTTTAAAACGCCTTAAAATAAAAATAATGCTGTTACAGAATTATCACGAGGATTTCAAGTACCTGCTTGCATAATTAAAACATTCACTACTATCATAGTTTACTAAATATTCCAGTACGAACTTTTTACTCGTGATATTAAACTCTCGTATGTTCCATGACATTAAAAATATTAAATGAAACTGTGTATTTACAGGCTCTCAAAATTTGAAAGTGAGTTAAAAATAATCGATCCACACTTTTAAGCACTCTTTGTACATCTTTTCAGTTCCATTCTCAGATTGAGACATAAAAAAGGAAATAATATCTTTCATTACAATTTTATTGAAGCGAATTAAAAACTATATCATCATGGAACTGTGACTGTTATTCCGTCTTTATCCTGGCCAATTCTTGGATTAGTATCACGGTCTAGTACATTTAATGTCCTAGCAAGACTTTTATGTTTGTGAAAGGAGAAAGTAAGATATTCAGGAAGCCTTTCTAAATAAAATTAAGTCATCCTCTAGTTTATTTTAGGGTTGTAAAAATCTTCTGTTGCTATATTGAGCTAGAACTATTAAAACTGAAATAATTATATTGTCTAGGCAATTATATACTAAAAAACCAGACATCTCACTCTCTCATTTAAATATACGTACAACCCTAATGAAGATATTCACAGTTTGAATGGACTGGAGAAAAAGAGTTTATTACATCTTTATCTATCATGTGTAACTATGGTAACTAGTGTAACTACTGAAGATTTTTGGCTCAGAAATTTCAAAATTCAAAAATAATTAATTTTTTTTGGACTGTGATGGTGTTTTGTTGAAAATAAAATCAAATTAATATTCTTTTTTCTGAAAAGACTCGTGAATTTCATTATTGTGCTTCAAGGTGAATTTTTTAGTGAAACAGACCTAACCTAAGATTTCGATTCTAATT